>BLBF01000068.1:8710783-8816429 GCA_015471245.1 Laticauda colubrina
GAGTTGGAGGCATCAGAGGGAGTCTGTCTGTGCTCAGGTGTGGGGGTGTTTGAGTTGGAGGCATCAAAGGGAGTCTGTCTGTGCTCAGGTGTTTGTCTGTTTTGTGGCGTGGAGATCTTTCTATTTGAGAGTGCAGGTTTCCAAATGATTGACAGTCTGCTGGAATCATCTCTTCTATTCATGCTGTCAGGTCTTTTTTCAATCTCTATGGCTTCTCTGATGATTCTGTGGTTGGGGTTTTCTATAGTGGGGGTTTTCTATACAGACTCCCTCTGATGCCTCCAATTCAAACACCCCCCCACCAGGCACCTAGGTGAAACCCAACTTGCTAATGAATAACAGCCGTCCCTTCACACGAAGCCAAGCTGCACTGAAAGCCTCCAACACAAGAACAGAGGGTTGCCAGCCAATCAAAGCCACAAAACAGACAGAAGAAACCAGAAACACCAATCAATCAAACTCCAAGTCCAATGAACACATACCCAGGCTCCCAGCCAATCAGAATGGACCAGCCTCAAATTTAAAACCAGGAGCTGTAAGACCCATATCCATACAGAAGCCTGAAGATGGCAGATGAGATTCTGCTGAAACGTTGCTACAACTTTAACAGAACTACAATGACGTGGGATAATACCCGAAGGAAGCTAAACAGCACACACACACACACACACACACACACACACACACACACACACACATATATATATATATACACACTATATATGCAATACATGTACTTATATATGTATATGTACTATATATAATAGTACATTATATATGTACTTTATATATGTACTATATATAATAGTACATATATATATACTATTATGATATATACTATCATAATCATAATCTAAATAAAAAATAATCCATAGATGAATTCTATTTCCATAAATCCACATCACAACCAATATATAAAAACATACAAAGACCTAAAATGAAGTGTATATTTATTAAACTCCAACAATACGCCATATTTCTATCGCAAAAAACATCCCCAATCATCAAATCTCGAAGTCAAAGTTTCATTTTCATCTTTATCAGACACATCAAAAGAAAAACAGTCAAAGTATTATCTTGAATCAAAGCAGTCCATTTTGCCATCGTGACAACAAAAGGAAATTTTATTTTACATAGCCTCTTCTATAACGGGAAACACTAACATGAGTGATATTTGGAGAGAGGGGAAGATAATTTTTTTTGGGGGGGAAAGGATGAATTCCTAACACCAGTAAACTTGTTAATCTGTTGTCTTTTTTTAATCTTTTGTCTTATATGGCAGCTGTTTTCAATCCATCAGAAATGGGAGCCCATCGGAGAATTGGAGGAGGTTCGAAAAGTTTACAAGGAGTGAGGTCCTAGCCCTTCTGAATGGCACTCTCTGAATCTAGTGGAATCATTTCTGCACAAACTAGAGGATGGAAACCAGTGTGCGGAAATGCTTCTGCTACATTTTTAGAGTCTCTCTCCATTATGTGTTGGACTCTGGAGGAGATTCCTGTTGGTTTTACAAACCGCCCAGCCTAGAACCCTATTGCGGAAAACACAGAAAAAAACATGTCACAAAGGGTGGCTTGTTGTATTTGTTTTGAACCTTACCCTTTTTCTTCTAGAAAGGCTCAGCAGCATTTTTCTCCATGTGTGAGCTTTAAAAAAGAGTTGGGTTGTTGGGGGAAAAATATGTTGTTTGTTTTCAATAAACTTGGAATTGATCGATTAGTTTATTAGGTCTCAGACTGATTGTGATTCTCACTTATTTGGGAGCATTAAAAAGAATATTGTTGTATCATCTTCAAGGAAGGATCTAGGTTGGCCAACTACTTCTCTTTGTATCTTTTTGTTCACCCAACATCCTATTATGATTTGCTCATTTTTTCAATAAACCACAGTATGTTGAGCCACCTCTGGCATTCTTGGTTTTCTGCTTCGTCTTACTCTTTCTATATGCATTTGCTTTGCAATTCTATCTGCATTTGTTTGCATCACTAAATCACATCAAGGTGCTTCTTTTGTACTAATTACTCACTTTTGTGTTTAATCCACATTCTTGCTAATTTCTATACTTATTTCCCTTTTGGTTACAACTCTCATCTGACATAGTTGACCCCCTCACCCCACTTACAGTTAGACATTCCTGATTTTACATGGATAAGATTTCTAAGAAAAGTTAGGTAGGGAAAACAAAGTCTCCGTTATCAAGAAATATTTTCTTTACATTATAAATTCTACTTCTGAAAATCCAAAGGGCACGGGCATATAAAATCTTTTTAAAACAAATGTTATTTGAAAAAAAAAAAAAAGAATGATGTTGAGAAAGAAAGAGAGGAAGATAGAGAAGATGCAACATTTATTTTCACTTAATTATTCTTGAGTACAAGAATGACTTGACAAGAATGCAGATAACTGCCTGGGATTTTTTTTGTCACAACCTTCCAGATTTCAAAACAGTTTCCTTTGCATGACATTGGCTTACAAACAATTTCAGAAACTAGTTTCGGTAGGATGTTTTTTGAAAGGACAAGCCCACACTCGCAGCTTAATTGACATTCGTCTACAGCTGAAAGGAGGAAACAGAACTAAGTGAAAGCATTTTGAGCATCAACATCAGAAAAGCCAAACTTAAAAGGTTACATATTCCTAATTAAATTCAAAGATGGGACGTTTGCTGAGACTGACATGCTACTTCAAACAACGATGTAGTGAACAAAAATTTGGAAGCTGGAGTTATGAGATACAACCCTTCTTGGCCACATCACAAATGACACCATTCAACAACATTTTGGTGTGGCACCAATTACAGAGAAGATGAGAGAAGGCCACCTCCACTGGTATGGACATGTCCTGAGAGCATCCCCTTCTACCGTTGCCAAGGCTGCCTACCAACTAGATGTCAATGGCTGATGACCTCAAAACACGGATGGCAAGATACCTGTCATGCCACTGTCAGAATCTGATTCTGAGTGGGAGGCCGAGCAGCTGACAGGGAGTGGGAGTGTGGGCTCCATTGGCTGTGGAAGAAATTGGGGAAGGGCAAAGCAGGAGAGAGGTAGAGCACGACAGAGGGAATTCAGAAGAAGATCCAGGCTCACCCTCTCTTCATCCTAGGGCACACAGGGAGAAACGGAGAAGGGAACAACGTGAGTTGCATGGCTTACAGGGAAGGAAAGGGCCCTGATTCCCTTCATTAGCTGCAGCTGGGAACACAGTACTAAAAAGGGAGATTGCATACAGCAACTTGTTGGAAGCAAATTGTGAGTTATCTGTTATTATTGAGGCTTATCTGGATTCCCTGCTGTCTTCCCAACTGTATGTGTTTTGCTGGCCTTTCATGTCTGAAATTCCTTATCCTGCCCTGTCAAGTTAATTGCTGCAGCATGGTTTGTGTGGGTTTTTATTTACAGTTTGTATATACTTTGTTTTCAGACTGAATTTCCTCCACTTAAAGACCGTTCTTGGGAGAGTTTTTTCTCCAGCCGAAGGTAACCTGGACATTGGGGGCAAAGTTGGAGGTATTAAAGGGACTCTTCTTACTTATGTGACTGTGTTGCCTTCATGTCATACCCAGGTCATCACAATACCATCAACAAAGATATGCTAGCCATGGGCCTGCACTCTGGAGATGCAGCTGACCATGCAAAGTGGTGTTCAGTGATCTGAAAAACAGACCCTGCACCTGTGGAATTATGCTAGGAAGAAGAACAAGTTATAAAATGCATCACTCGTTTCTTCTTTCTGCAGCCTCATGAACTTTTAGGACCTAGATAGGAGCAAGCACTTAGGGGAGAGGGGAAGAACAGGGGAATATGGATGCAGTTGTATCTAATATATAAACCAAGTTTTGTTTCCCTCCAGAAGAGTTTTACACCGATTCTTGCTTTGGGATCTGACACAGCTGATAATTTCGTGTGTTGCACAGTAGGTATCTTCTTGCTGTTTAGGTTTGATAAGGTAGCCAGAAATCAAGATTTCATTTCCTTCTTTGGGTGGTGAAAGGAGTGATATGTCTGTCACATAGCTGAGTCATATGCGTACGTGCTGCAGAGAAACAGGAAGAAGCAACCCTAAGTATATGTTTAACTGTGAGTAAACACCACGCTCAATGGTGTTTCTATTTCCTTGAAATATGGTTGCCTGGACACCAAGATGGACAACCTATAAACCTCAACATTACCCTAGTTTTCATATCTTTGACTATGCCCCTGGGCAGTTATGTGGGTTGGGCTCAAAGGTTGACAATAGCAGCAATCAAGTCTTAATGGGTTTCTAGTTAATTATCCACTCATAGACAAGCCTGGTTGATTTGTAGACAAGAAGAAGGACCTCACAAGAGCATCTTACTCAAAACTTCAGTCCTACCAAATCCTGGATCAAGGGAGGTTCTTGAAGATGCTCATTTTTGGCAGGTGTGGCAGGGCAGTTTTCACACCTATAAGTTTTCATAAGCATGATGGAACGTGAAAAATGACAAAGCAGGTGTTGGGACTGATGCAAAATCTGCCTTGTGTGACATCATGATGCAAGTATGAAAAGGTGGAAGTTGTGTTATGACATCATGGTGCATATTTAGGCATCACTGTCGTAAGGAACACATTGCTTGTGCCCATGCAACACGATCTTGATAGCTTATGGTTCTGTGAATTTTTCATGGACTGATGGTAGGTCACTTTAGAACCCTAGTTACACTAAGCATGTTTTGTGAAAGGATGAATGGAGTTGCCTATATACAAATCTGCTCTTTAAAACACACCTCTCTTTGCACAGTTTTGTTTGTGACAACATGTAGAATTTCACTTTCACTGCACAGCTCCAAGCCAAGACTCCAAGTGGACATCAAGAGCTTTCAATGCAGCTCCAAAGATCTCTAACATTGCTATTAAATTCATCTGTTGAGTCAAAAGAGGGAAACAATCAGCCACTTCACTGGCAAACAATCATAAAATTATATTTAATTTTAATGATGTTTCTCTAAGCCTCGGGTTTTCCCAGAGGCATACAGAAATCTATGTACCAATATGACATCTCTAAGAAAAATGAACTTTGAGGAAATGCTTGTCTCAGAGTTTATTGGTTTGGAGTTTGCTAGCTGGAACGCTGGCATTTTCAATGAAAATCAAATCAAACTTTGGTTTATCCATATAATTCATTACTTTTTGGAGGATACCATTAGCATACCATTGAAAGGTTAAATCATCCTCATACAGCTTCTCCAAGATCTTGGAGAAGCAAAAGGTTGTAAATCAGATCGTCCCTTGTTTCTTGTCAGAGAAGGACAACTACATCTTATGTTGAATTCTTAGCAAAGAGATCAGCTATTTTTTGCCTTGGCATTGTTTCCATTTCTCCATAGTGGATACGACTATGCATTCTGCACAACTAAAGTAGGCTCATTGCAGCCACAATAACCTGTGCCCAGATTTTTAAGTGTTGTCTTCCCCAAATAGTTAAGAGTGGGCCATTTTTAGAAGTGTTGAAGATTTCTTCCCTTGCAACATCTAAGAGCTTTGGTTGCATCCACTTGTGAGGGTCTTTAATGCAAGCCATAAATGCCTTTGTACTTTTCCATCAGAAGCACTTTAAAAATAAAATCATCATGGCAGTCCAATCCCATTAACGATGGGATAGACTATGGATCAGAGGCCCTAATAATAGACTTGGCTTCTTACCACTGAAACAATATCCTGTGATTAATGTTGAGGCAACAATGCCCACCAGTTGACTAACTATTTTAAGTTGAAGATGGTGGAGAAGCTTCAAGGAAAGACTCTGATGTCCTTTTGTATCACCCACTCCAGTTCTCTTTTTCACTGTGGCCTCAGCTTGCTCAGTTTTATTCCTTTGAGATCACAGGCCAGTGGGAAGAAATGTGTAAGAAGTTACCAGACTTTTTAATATGGTAAAGATTTGAAATATCTGATTGTAAATGTATTAACAGCGGCTAGGATTGTATTTGCTAAAAACTGGAAAAATGAGAAGACACCATCACAGGAGGAAATCATTAAGAAAATATTGGAATGTGCTAAAATGAGTAGATTGACATTTGAAATTAGAGAACAAGATGATAAACAATTTTATAAAATTTGGGATCTATTCTATCAATGGTTAGATAACAAAACATAGTAATGAAATATGTAGCTTTTTAGAAAATAATAAATATATAAAGATGTATTTTCTTTTTTTTTCCTTTTTTTAAATTATATCTACAAAATGATTCTAGGATAGATCTGGGAGGATAATATGAATTGTTATAAAATAAATTAAGTAAAATATGATTATTTTA
Organism: Laticauda colubrina; assembly: GCA_015471245.1. Classification (NCBI taxonomy): domain Eukaryota; kingdom Metazoa; phylum Chordata; class Lepidosauria; order Squamata; family Elapidae; genus Laticauda; species Laticauda colubrina. The sequence continues at coordinate 8,717,061 of BLBF01000068.1, forward strand.
TAAAACATGAATGAATAAAAGTACAGTCAACGATTGATTAATAAAGATATTAATGTACTTGATATTTGATTGACAGTATGAGAGGATATATAATGTAACTGCAATTGAAGACTATGAAATGGTAGCACAAAACAATTTGTAAACTAACTGGGACACTGTATGTATATATATATATGGAAAATGGCTTAATGTTTGTATGTGTTGTTTTGTTTATGTTTGTTTTAAAACCAATTTAAAAAAAAAGGAAGTTCCTAGATTTTTGCCCTCTCAAGTTAAAATGTAGTAACCAACAAAGACCTGCCTTGTTTTTTGTCATCCTTCTAGAACTTTCTGAAATTTATGTCCAGCTGAGACACCTGATATGATAAGTCCAAGTATTAGACAGTCCACGAGAAGATCTATATTTTCAGATTAGCTTTCTTTCCTGCTGAGGACCATGCTCATTTAATGTCAAATATACATGTCCTTTTGCACACGTAAACCTTACAAATCATTCCCACATATACCATTACACAGACAATAAGAAATAAGTTATTTCTTTACTGGTTATGAAAATGAACTACTGTACATGTAAAAATCTGTCCACAGAAATCCAAACCGACGTAAACATCTCTCTTCAAGGCATTAAATACCAGACCTTTTCCTTCTGGCCTTTTGCGAGAGCTTGTCACGTCCTTGTAAGGTGTCTGCTCCATCCTGACATAACAGTTCTGTCTGATCTGGGAGCCATTTCTACATGATGGGTTCTCTCCAGTTCCTATTCGTTGCTCCAGGTCAAGTTGGAGAGTGCTAACAACTGTGATAAAAATAATTCATTGATTCTGGTAGGGATCAGCTCTTGGAGAAAGCCCAGGAAAGCTTTCACATGAAATGAACATCACCTCCCTCTTGCCTTACTGCTATCAATTTGATTTATATCTCTGCGGAAGCTTCCCCTATAGCTTTTGTCATCTGCATCAGGCATAGAAGTCCCCAGCAGAATACAGCACACAATCTTTCTACGCACTATACCCAAAGGGAACAAATTCTGAACTGTGTAGAGAATTGGTACATCTATTGAAGGTTTAGAAGTTCATGAGAGGTCTTTCGTCTTAGGGATCGTTGCTTTTGTGTTGAGTGTAAGTGGCGGAGGGTTTTCCAAACCAAAAGCTGGTGTGACTTAGCACCATATTGTGTAAGGTAAAGCCATTTGTCAATCCTGGGTCCCATGGGAATGAGGGTGGGAGGTGTCGAGACTAAAGGCCCTGTCCCACTGCACTTAGAGATGCAAAGAGGATGTAAAATGTTAAAAAAAGCTTGCCATCCGTTGGAAAACACTATGCATCCGTTGTGTACTCATTGCATATGTGTTTCATATGCTCTATCCGTTGAGCATCCGTCCACTGCGATTTCATCTGCGCAAGAAGTTTTGAGCTCCACAAAACTTTGTGAACGGATGAACTTTCCGCCGTGTACGATGTAAATCCGTGACATACGAGCAACAAACGTTCTTTGTCCATTTATCATCCGTTAAACGTCCGCTGTATCCTCTCTGCATCCTCTGGGCATCCCCTCAACTCACATCCGCTGCAGCTGAAAACGGAAAGAGGGAGGAAACAAAAGGTACACGGAACGTCTACACAGCGTTAGTAGCACGGAAATAGAACGGATGTGCAGTGAATGGTTTGCATCTGATATACATCCGCGCGGCATCCCCTTTCTTTCCTTTAGGCGTACGTGATGCATTCATTTCATCCGCTATGCATCTGCTCCTTCCGCTTTGCATCCGCTTTGAAATTCTCCCCCGGAACCCCTTCGGAGGTGTCATCGCTTCCATCCGCTTCCATCTGCTAGGCTTCCTATGAACATCTGTTTAACATCCCCGCTATACACTACCCACGTCCATTCTTTTCCGTTCTGTTTATGCAAATTTTTGCCACTTTTTGGAGCGGATGACAACGGATGGAGCCACCCCCGAAATTTTGCTCATCTGCTGTGTCCTTTATGCAAAAGTTTTACATCCGTCAGCCAGTGGGACCAGGCCTAAAGGAAGGTGACCTTGATGGAGATACACAAGAACTGTAATCTGGGCAAAAGAGGTTGCACCATATAGATAATGTTTGGAAGATGCCTGCTAAAGTTTAAGATGGGAAAGGAGGTATCTATATCTGTCTGTCTGCCTATCTATCATTTCTATCTGTCTGTTGATCTATCCACCCCTCTATCATCCATCCATCTATCTATCTATCTATCTATCTATCTATCTATCTATCTATCTATCTATCTATCTAGCCATCTACCTATCTCTATTTAACTATGTATCTATCCTCTCTCTTGCTCCTTTTCTCTCTCTCCCTCCTTCCCTCCCTTCCTCCTTTCTCTTTCTCTGTCTCCTTCCCTCCCTCCCCTCTCTCTCTGTCTCTCTCTCTCTCTGTCTCTCTGTCTCTCTCTCTGTCTCTCTGTCTCTCTTTCTCTCTGTCTCTCTCGTATCCTGCTCACCTCACCCAAGGCAACTTTAGACAGCTTACAGACAGGTATAGTATAATCAGACTTTCAAGATTCTGTTAGTACAGTCAATCTCAACAAAAATATTTTTAGTCTTTCTATGAAGTTAGTTTCCGAGTCTGGTATACCAAATGAAACTGATAGGAAGCTGATATGGAGGTTTACTATCAAATGAAGCTGATATAGAGATGTACTATCAAACTGCCACTTAATTTCAGCAGTATAAGAAATTCTGGGGAGACTTAAGAGTAGTTATGAAAGTATTGGTCCCATATTCTCATCTGTAATTCCCCCCCCACAAAAAGTAGCAACAATTGGGGAAGCTCAGTCATACATCTTGCTATGATATTATCACATCCATATCTCTGAATACCTTCCTGCAGCCCTCTGGAAAATAGAGAGTTTCAACTGTGGAGATTTATCCCTGGTGAGATAGACAAGACACCAAACTTTGCCCCCTTGGAAAGATCAATACTAACCAAAATTGGTTGCATTTTCCTAAACAAGCACAGCTCTGATGGAGTTTCATTTTTTCAAAGGGGCATCCTGTTTATGAAATGTTATTCCCTCTAGCGATAAGGAATGCCAGCTCCTTTCTGCAATTCAGAAGATAAGCAACTGGCTCATGGTTTGCTATTTTTTTCTCCACAGACATTGAGGAATTGGTTTGATAAGGTTCCTTCAAGTCAAGCATAGCTACGGATGACTTCATGGGTATATACACACTCCATATCTGGATCAGCACCATGGAAGTGACGTTTTCCCTTATCTTTCTTCACAGTGTTTTCTTGGTTGCCCAGTCTAGACAACTGTCTGTCACTTTCTGAAAATCTCTTCTTCAAGCATTCACCAGACATGCTTTACTTCTGACTCTAAAAAAAATAAACCGGTGCTGCCACAGGCTAGGAACTTGGTAGCTTTTTGAATTTTTAAATGGTGGGTTAGACATCCTCTCAAGAAGTCCAGTGTGGCAAATATGGCATTCTTCCCAACATGAGATAGATTGGGCTGAAACCTTGAGATTTTCCCATAATCTTCCAGCCAGCCATCATGGCGGAAGTTGGGTTGGAACCCAATTTTTCTCAATTGTTGTTCAACATCCTGAGTGCTGTAGCCTAGAATTTCTCCCTTGTTTCCAGTACAGTTCACTTGATAACACTGTTGTTCTCTGTGTACTGCTGATAAGTAATTTTATGGCCAATAACATCTACAGAAGTGGAATCTAAATGAATGAAAGACATCACACACAAAAAGTGCAAAAGGCACGCCCTTTGTAAACACAGTGAAATAAGAAACCTCATAAAATCTCCTTTGAGTCATCAGGTATAAACTCATACCTAAATAGGTACAATCAAGCACACACACCCATCCACACACCAATCTTTTTCATTATGCCATAAATTCAAAGGAATAAATAAACATTTAACTACCATCCTTTGTGAGATGGGCAGCCCATGTTTCCTTCTTGAGTCTCATGATCAGAACAAATAAAGTGCTACAGGATAAATATCTTTTATCACAGGTCCCTTCTTCTAACAGATAAGGCCAGCAAGCCACAATCAACCTGCCACATCATGCCCCTCTGAAAACTGTTTAACCAACTGAGAAAGTTTGCAGCTGAACGCTAGGACAGGTGCTCTCAGTGGCTATCAAGATGAGGAATGATGGCTGGGCCATTGCAGAATTCTGGTCTCAGAATCCCAGCGCAGACATTTAACAGATTAACAGATAATCAGAGTTGGAAGGAACCTTGTAGGTCATCTAGCCCAACCCCATGCCAAAGCAGGAGATCCTGGTCTGCACCATTTCTGATAGATGGGAGTCCAATCTCTTCTTAAAAGCCTCCAGTGATGGTGCTCCAACAACTTCCAAGGATAAAAGCAGTTCCATTGGTTGATTGTTCTCACTGTCAAAGAAAGTTTCTCCTTATTTCCAGGTTAAATCTCTCCTTTAATGATCTGCATTTAAGGAGCGAATGGAGGAGAGAACCATCCCAATTGGAAGGAGGGGGGAACCATTTCAAATTTAAAGAAGGTAAATCTAAAAAGTGCTAAACAAGTTGTAAGAGGAACTAAAGGAGAAATTACTCATAAAGCCACAAGAAATTGCATCACAATGATGTTATTTTGCATAGCGTTTGAATACAAAGAAAGAAAGCTTTCTGAAAATCCCACGCTTCTCCCTGCTTCCTGAAACCTGGCTCTTATATAAGTCTGTGAAATATGGGAATATCCACACCCTGCAAGAGCTGTTTATCAAGTCAACATCATTCATAAATGTCCAAAATACTTGGTCCACCCAGGTCAAAGGGAAAAAAAATAATCATCCCCTTCTTTCAACAGCCAATCCCTTTACGCAGATTGGTCGATTCAGATTGGTCGATTTATGCAGATTGATTCGATATATTTGCCTATTTAAGGTACATTGTTCTTGTAACCGCTTTGGGCTTTTACAGGTCTGTAAAAGTTGCTTAACTTCTTGACCTTGAAGCAAGGAAATGAGCTGAGAGCTTTCAGGAAGGAAGCTACAGTTTCTTGCATTTGTGCGGGGCTTAAAAATAAGAACATTTTGTGTGTGTGTGAATGCAAATGTCTGTACCCATCTTCCTTCAAGGAGCATTCCACTTTGGAAAGGATGCAATCATACAGCTCAAATATATTAATTTAATATGATTTATTTATATGTGTATATCCTGTCTTATTTTCACAAATAACTCAAGGCAACAAACATCCCTAATATTCTTTTCCCCACAACAATCCTATTTTCCCCACAACAATCACCCTGTGAGGTGGCTTGGGATGAGAGAGAATCACTGGCAGAACTAGAACTCACCAGCTCCTGGTGATTGGCCCAAGGTCACCTAATTGGCTTTCATGGCTAAGACAGGAGTAGAACTCATGGTCTACTGGTGATTGGCCGAAGATCACCCATTTGGCTTTCATGGCTAAGGTGGAACTAGAACTCACCCTCTTCTGGTGATTGGCCCAAGGTCACCTAATTGGCTTTCATGGCTAAGGCAAGCTTTAAATACCCAACCTCCCACTTTCTAGCCTAGTTCCTTAACCATTAAACCAAACTGGCTCGTCCTTATACCTTTTAAACCATTTTTAATCATCATCACTTTATCGTTTAACATTTCTCTAGGCACTGTGTTGCCTGTAATGTTTTCTTTTACATTTTGGATTGAAATAATATTAATGTAGCAATGATCACCAAGGAATAAGGCCAGCCACACTTGAAATGTTTTGGATTGGCACTTAATTTGGACCCACCTGACTGAACCAAGATGTAACAGTGGATCAAATTGGCTGCCAAGCAGGGCATGGATCCAGCTCAAACCAGGCTTAGAATAAACCTAATGAAAGGAATGTCTAAGATCTACTGGATCAAGCCTTTTTAAGATTCTGAATTTTGAACCCTCCTTCCTGTTTATATGTATATATTCATTCATCCTGCATCAGTGCAATATTTTTTTCTTCTATTGCTGATGGGTTTTTGCTTGTGTTTGGTCCATTGCTCAAAAACCAGAAATAGGCAGGGATAAATGCATAATACAGAAATATCTCTTGCTTAAGTAATTAGTTCTCTTTCTGGATTGAAAAATATTGATCTACTTGATCATTTCAAATGCTAAATTACTGAACTAGCAGGGGACCACCAACAAATCTTTTGTAAATGTTAATTGAGGAAATACTGAAGGAAGGAAGGAGGCTAAGGGAAACCTCAAGCATGTTGCCATACATCCGTTTCGAGAAAGAAGCACACATTTTTACTCTGGAACCATCAAAATAGTTCTCCCAGTTTAGAAACCTGTCTAGAATCACTGACTGGTTTGGAAGATGACTTCTTAAAAGGAGGTTCTTTCCCCATGTCAATCAACACACAAAAAAGTAATTAAACCTGGTAGCAAATTTAGCAGAAAGATGGATGTATGACACAAACTGGTAGAAGAGTACAGAGGAAAGGAGGGGGAGAGATAGAAAAAAATGTGTTTAAATAAGTCTTCATCAATAGACTCCTGGTATAATTCTTCAATCCCCTTTCAGCTTCTTTTACCTAACCCACTAATGCACTTTGGAGAGTATTGTATTTCTTTGAAGCAAATGGAGAGTGCATAAAGGAAGGGAAATATTACTATTTATAATAACTCTATTATTTTCTTTGCTGAAGAGTTTGCAAAACGTTGAAAGGAACATCTGCAGTGTGCAGGAGCTGCCATCGTGAAGACTCTCATCTCTCATCTTGTTTAAATGGTGCATTTATATGTTCACTTTTAGAAGGAAAAGCAAGCTATAGATACTATTCTAACTGAAAAATGTACTTATCATGCGGTCTCAATGTATTATTTCCCGTCTTATTTCTTGGAAGATAAAATAGAAAAAGAAAGGGCAAAAAAGGTAACAAAACAATTATACATGCAAAGGTTTAGTGTATATTGTATAATGCTTTGCCCAAAGTTACGCATAAAGAACACCTTGTTTCAATCATCCATAAATAATCTTTATTGCATGCAAGGCCGGGTTGATCAGCTTGCCTTCTAACATGCCTCAGGATGCGATATTGTTCAACCTGAACTGAACTTTTATCAACTTGGAACTGAAAAATGAAAGAGCAAGATTTTTTTTGCTGGAAGAGGGTTTGGGTTGTTGTTTTTTTTGTTTTGTTTTTAATACTAATGGTTAGTGGGACATCTAGTGGCCAACAACATTTCTGGTTTCTGCACCAGAAACATTTCTGGTTTTAGTTTTTTAAAGAATTCATCTTTTACAAGATCATTTGTCAATTCCTGCGTAAATGTAAATAAATGTGTGGGCCATAAAATACAGTATTTGTTTTTATTAGTACAATACATGAACCCAGCCAGTTCAGCCCATGGTTACGTATACAATTAGCCACTATAGTTTAATAAATTATAGTTTAAACAAATCCTGGCTTAGCATAACAAGCCCAGTTAATCAGTTAAACCTCCTATAGAGGGCTGAATTGGACTAGATTCATTAGAGATCTCCCAATTAGCACCCAAAGGGCAGCTTGAAGATAAAAGAGGCATCTTTATTGTATGTACATCAACTTTTCAACAATCATTGCTTTTGGTATGTCCTGTTCCTCCATCTACCACTATTTTACTAAAATTGCAGGTACCTGAGGACGTGCTCTATGAAGATAGGCAAAAGTAATGAGGGGTATTCAGTTTGAAAAAAAGATGATTTAAGGGAGACAGGATCATGTTCTGGTACATAAAAGGAAGCTACAGGGACCTTGCCACTCTTGTCGAAACATGATTAAACTATGGTCGGTTTGGTTTTGATCTAGAAACTGTGTGGACGTCAACTCCCAGAATCCCCCATCCAGCATCAATTACAGCTTAAGTAAGAGGGTGAAAGTCCCTTGGTCAAATCAACATTTATATGCTTTTCAGTGTTCTTACATTCACCTTGAAATAAACTTCACACACACAATGCAGATTATGCCTGGACACCATTTTCTGAACCCCACTCGTGGCTTGTTCAGAAAAGTGTGGCTTGCCAAACTATGCTATCCACAGAGAATCCGCAGGCAATTCTATGTTTCAGGTAAGCTGTGCACGTTTTCTATCTTTAGCACTAGCAAAGGTTTAAGGTTCAATGCTACCCCATAGAAACCAAAAGCCTGGCAGATGGTTTTGGTTTGCCTGCCCATGCAGGGACTCGAATTGTACTAAAAATTGCTCCTAATCTATTGCTGCTGCTCAAATAAAAGCAATCACTCCATCTGCCATGGAGAAAACAGCTTCCTAGAACAATAAGGATTAACTTGAAAACACATCTCCTTTGCTGCCATCAGCAGTTCCACTAAATAAGCGCCTACTGCAATAGCCACAGATAGAGAGGTTGGTCTTTTATCCCTCTGTTATCGTAGCTTCATTATTATGCTCTTTTCTATGGCTATGCAGTTAGTCCTCGATTCAGAACCATAACGGAGCCCCAGATTTTCATTGCGAAGCAAGACAGTTGCTCATATAGGTGAGTTTTGTATATAGGTGGGCAATTATAGCTGCCTTTATCTGAACGTTTTATGCCTGTCAGGACTCCAACAAATCCACCCCCATTCAAATCATAAGTCTCTAGCCACATCTCAGAGAAAAGAAAAATGATTTATTAGAAGTGGACATGTTGGTGTTCGCTGGATGCTGCCAATACTAAAATACATCATTCATTTCTCCCTTGACCTTGGTCTTTCCCTCACCACCTGGTTGTATATTCTTGTTGTGGTTCGCTGGCAGCAGGTGCGGATGGCTTGGCTGAGGTCTTGGAGAGTGAGGACTCGGATGACCAGGCCAGGACTATCGGAGAGTGGGGTGGTGCCTTCGGAGCTTGTGGAGGCTGCCAGCAGTGAGGAAGAGGACCCCGAGGAGCCTGTGCGCATGCTGCTCAAAGGAAAGAGCAGCTGCAGCAGCACAGGCGACTCAGGAGTAAGGCTGGAAGGTGATGGACCCTCCCTTAAGGGATAAAAGCCAGCCCTCAGAGGTGGGACTCTTTGCAGGAAGCAAAGAAGTTCTTGCATTTCAAGTCTTGTGGAAGTTTGGACAATCCTGGTTTGTGTTTGGAGACTTTGGGTTTTGAATATTTCCTTGCAATTTAATCTAGTGCTTTTGGCAGCCTTGCACAACCTTGACAAGGCTTGTACTTATCTGGGATAATTAATTTTAATTACGTTTTACTGTGAATGAACGGAATTCAGAGAGAAGCATTAAAAAGGTTTTGCTTTTATCTCTGTTTGGTGTTTGTTTGCTTGGAACTAGCCTTGGGTCAGAATTCTCCAATGAGACATATCCATAGGCAAGAGTCATCAATCATGCTCTCCAGTAATATTCTTGCACTCCGACAACTTTGGGTTGCCAGGGTGATTATTTAGGCACTTAAGGAATGCACTGTTTTCCTGCACTCCGTTTTTCTGGCAGCTAAAAAGACCAAAGGAGTATCTTCTTAGTTGACCATGGCTTTTCTGGCCACCGTTGTTAAAGGAAGCACTGCAGTTGTTAAGCTAGTCACATGGCTGTTAAGTGAATCTGGCTTCCCCATCGGCTTTGCTTGTCAGAAGATCGCATAACCCTGGGACAGGGCAACCATCATAAATACAAGTCAGTTGCCAATGCTGATCAGGTGACCCTGGGGATGCTGCAAGTTGTAAGTGTGAAAAACGACTATCAGTCATTTTTTTTCAGTGCTGCTAGAACTTCGAATGGACACTAAAGAAATGGTTGTAAATCGAGACTTACCTGAATGCACTCACAGAATTCAGATATTCATCTTTGTGTTATTAAACAAACCATAATTACATGTATTCCCACAGCATATCAACCCAACCACACTGCGCCTTAGCTATTAAAATGACTCCCTCCCATGTCTCAAAAATTATCAGCTGAGATAACAGACTAGATAAATGGCAGGTTTTGAATGTAGCATATCCCCCTTCCTTTAAAACTATGCACACGAGAGAAATTAACTGAACTCAGTGACTGCATTTCAGTAATTACACAGAAATGGCATCAGATTGCTTAATTTTTTGCTTATCTCTGAAATGTGGTATGTGCTGACATAAGCTTGGCTAAGCAGATTATATGCACCATACAGTACTTATCTCTATTCAGTGAAAAGTCCACAGCAAGCTCAGATGAAAGTCAAAAATCCAAATGCCAAGGATTTTCATGCCACAAAAGAATAGTAGAAGGAGATGTGGACAGTTTAATATCCAATGTAATAAATCCACAGGAATGTTGACAGATTGGTTTCATTTAAACAAATGTATATTATATAATTACAGCTTTTTATAAAAACTCTAAATTACAATACAGATCTAACAAAACCCCAGTTTCTAATAAGTTGGCACTGTAAATCAAAGCTTAATGGAAATATGCCACTATAAATATTTTGAGTGTGCAGAAAGATCTGACTATCAGAAAGATCTTATGGACAGGTATATTTTAAAAGGAAAGTGTGATATGGCTGTTATATCATAATGTAGCAACCCATATTTCTGCCATTGGTCTCTGGGTTAGACTGGCTACTGCAGGATTTTTTTTTGTTTTTGCATATATATTTATGCATATAAATTGTGTGTGTACTGTAGATATGTAATTTTCACACACACAAAGTTTGCCTTGGGGTGGGTAGACATATTGAAAATTCCAATTTCATGCAATGTCAGAAAGCCAAAAAGAGAACTTTAAGATAGTTTAATCAAGGTACAACACCAACTTTGTGTAGGAAATTCATCAGCCAATCTTAAATTTATTATACTCTTTGCCTGAAATATATGATTTATTCTCCCTAGAGAATATTCTCCATATTCTAAAAAATTATCAAATTTTATGAAACTGTCCCCCCAAAAGGAACTTTCTTCATCAGAATATAAACATTGCTCCTAAAAACCATTAGCAATTTTAACAATTGATTTTATATTATGCCACATTTCAATTAATCCATCCAAATTTGCTGCCAGATTCTTATTTCAATCATGCTCAAACCGAGACCCTCTTTTTTTTTTTTTTTTTAAATCATTTCCAGCAAAAATGCATATTTTTATGGCTGGTTGCCTCAGATTTCAAAGCCAAACTCCAAAGCATCCCATCTCAGCCATGGACTTTGCTATATAACCACCAAAATATTAATGTTGGTTTCTAGTCCCTTAAAAGAAGTAAAGAGATACAAAGGCAAAGAAATTGTGACTTAGATCTAGTTTTTAATGTCTTTTGTGATGACGTTTACCCACATCAAAGGCAGGTGCCTTCCAGATGTTTTCAATTTCATCAGTCCCAATGCCATTGACAAGAAATTTATGAATGAAGGGAAATGTACAGGTTCCGGGTTAATATTACAGGATCCAATATGGGTCTGTCACTGGGAGCCAGAAGTTTTGTCTCCCAAACTTTTGGACTCATGCTGGACCCCATCCTCAAGGAACTTCTTTCTCACCAAAATAAAGGTGGACTTTCATCAAGAGTCCGAAAGATTGAAGGAGTGGTCCAAGTGACTGAACCAGATTGGATCCTACAGAAATTTATGAGGTGTTCAAACATTGGGGAAATAAGTTGTCTATCTCTGTCCTTCATTTAATCTAGGTTTTATATGCCTAGGATCTGACCACAAGATCTCACCTATTGTTAGTTTCTCCTTATCCTAGTTTTCTTGTCTTCATGCTCAAGATTCAGAACATCTCATCCACCGGTTTTGCACCTCTGTTGCAGCAGATACATTACAAAGGCCAGTTTCACACCAACAACAAAACTCCCCTGTCGATTGCATCTTTCATCACCACAAATATTTCACTTGGACATTGTGAAAAAAGCCATATATTGATCAGAAAGCTACATCAAGATGAAAACCAAAAGCAGATTCTCATCGTTTTAAATTCTGGGAATTGCAAAGGTTTGATTTCTTTTTCTAATCAATATATCTACCTTTCTGTCCACTGATTTGATTTTCGGAATTTTCTAAAAGCCATTTCTCTTTCAGCAAAGCAAAGCAATCACAAAGAAGTTTCTACAGCACATTTATTTAGTAGAATTAAGATTCAGGTTAATCAAACAGCCTTCTGAAGCAGGCAACACTTTACTTGAGATCCTCAGGACAACTAATAGGAAGGCTTTCAAAATCAGTCACCTAGACTCAAAGAAACTAAATATACACTTCTACAATACAGGACCTATATCAAAGCTTATGAAAGTCGATCCATTTTTTTCCCCAAACACAGGTGGGTCCTGCCCCAAAAATTTCAGTTAAACAAGTGGTGGCTCATCCTGGATAAGATCCTTCTACCACGGAAAGTACTATTTAAAGTTAAATGTCCAAAAATTGATGACACATAAAAGCCAATACCAATTCAAGTTTGTATTAAGAGACAACTTATTAAAAAAGTTCTGTTATCCCTGCAGTATATATATATATATATATATATTAAGATAAGGAATTAAAAACATGGAAAAGGGGAAAGGGGGAAATACTTAAGGTAACCAATTCAGGGATCATTAACTTTACAAATTGTGAACATGATCAAGTTTTTGTTCAAATTCTGTTGAAAACTCAAGTACATAAATTTCCTGATGCTCCTTCTGGAGTGTCAGTCAGGACAGTTGAGAAAATGGCAATGTGGAAGCTGTGCTCAAGCGAGGAGGAACCTGCCTAACCATCAAGGGGTGTGTAAACAACTTCTTGGAAATACATTGGTGAGAAAAACCCCCAAGCAGAAATGAACGGAGATAGAAGAATCAGAAGTTTGTCTTCGTGAAAAGAGCCGTGCCGAAGCTGACCCCCACATCTCCAATCGCCGATATTTGCACTAAATGCAGATGTTACAGGTCGGAGCTCAAAGCACTCTGCCCCGTTTGTATCTTATGCTTATTGCTTGTGGCCCTTTGGCTGCAAGGTTAAAAAGGTTAAGGCAGCGAGTTTTCCTGAAGGTTGGAAAAATTAGGCACTCTGACAATTTACACAGGGCTTGTTCTCCTGTCGCCTGTAGCTTTGGAGCTGGACGGAGCATTGATAGACACCAAAGGTAGTCAGCAGCAATTGTCTGGCCTTGGATTGGATCTCCTCCCACTTGGGTGAACTACCAGGAACTGAAAGACAAGAAAGCCACAAAACAAAGCAAAAATAACAACAACTGTTTGTTGATGTCTTGCAACGCATCTATGGAAGGTAGCTCTCCTGGTGACCAACCAAAACTATCATGTTTATTTAAAAAAGATAGGGGATTTGACTCTGATCACCCATACAAGGATGGTTTCAATATCACATTATCTCCTTCCCAAAGGATGACCAACAAGTATTGTGAGTTATAGTCTAGATGCAGTCCTGATCCTATTTGGTGATCTAATTAGTAGATGATTTAGTTATATATATGTATACATGCCTCATGTGTCTTAATAGCTCTGCCATTATCTTGACAAATGCTTGAAAGTGAGGGAAGCAGCTGAAATGGGAATTGATTGTTGTTATAAGCAAACCTGAGGAGTCCCTGGTGGGCTGATCTGTTGGGAAAACACAAGCAAGCTTCCAATGGTTTATTGATTTGTCCACTAGGATTGTCTTGGCAGCTGATTTTTAGGGTTTCTACCTTGAATATCCTCTATTTAATGAACCGGTTGAAGAGTTTTTCAAGTTCAGAATTGCTCTCCAATTGCTCTGTCCTGTTCTTAAGAATGATGGGGAAAAATGGAAATATTCTTGAAACATTTCTCCCATAGATGCATTCTCTATGGGGCTTGTTGCAATATAGTCGCAACGGGCAACTTGAAGAACTTTTGGCTCACAAAGCCAAAAAATTGAAGGATCGTTCATAAGAAAGCTCTTTTTAGCTCTGCATTCTTACTAGAAGAGGACTTAGTTTCTACCTGTCAGATCCATCAAGTGACAGAGAACTGCAAAGCCCAATCACTGTCAAGCCATCAATCACTGCCAATCAATGATCAGCTGACAGACCAACCTCCTACAGAAGCAAACATCATCTTGTCCAGTCACTCAGGTGTCATTCTGACCCATGAAATGCTAAATCTTTATCTTAGAACCCCCGCGAGGAAAATAAAAGAAATTCAATCTAAATGCTTCTTTAAAAAATCATTTTTGACCTGGGGTGACCAAATTAATTTGCTTCTTCCCACCCCTTGCCTGTTTTGTGATTTTTGATTGCCAGCTTTTGATTCGAGTCTTTCTCTCTCATTTTACTTTACAGATAGTATTTTAGAAACAGTGGATCAACATATTTTACCTAATTGTAGGTGGACAATGGCAATTGTTTTTCCTGACGTTAGAGACCAAACATACAGGTTTTCCACTGAAAATACATCTTCGATTTTCATCAACTCTTCTCTAATAAGGTCCACATTTAAATGTCTTGGAACTCCTACAAACGAAACATAGAATCAGGCACAGATTTTTATATTTAGATTGAAAAATATATGCCACATATGAACAATCTGTGAAACAAAAATAAAACAGTTGGTTTGGAGTAGTTGTGAGTAATTCTTGTGACTTGTTTCAACCTTGCTCAGTCATGGAAATTAGTCTCAATTATGGTCACATCAAGGACTGTCTGGGTATTATATGAAACAACTCAAGCTACCTTTCCTATGTTGATAGTCCAACATTTAATAAAAAAAACTACACCAGAGGGCAGGACAAGTAACAGTGGATGGAAACTAATCAAGGAGAGAAGCAACCTGGAATTAAGGAGAAATTTCCTAACAGTGAGGACATTTAACCAGTGGAACAGCTTGCCTTCAAAAGTTATGGGTGCTTTATCACTTCAGGGTTTTAAGAAACGATTGGACATCCACCTATCTGAAATGGTACATAGGATCTCCTTCTTGGGCAGGGGGCTGGGCTAGAAGACCTCCAAGGTTCCTTCCATCTCTATTCTGATTCTAAACTAAAATATTTGTATTAAATGTCACCATGCAATTGTATAGTCAGGTCATTCGACATCATAAGATGTGCAATGTTATTTTGACATCATCAAGGCTTGTTCTGATGCCAAATAAGAGTTAGGTTGAGTAGAGTTAACTGCATCAAGTTCATGATGAAAATTAGTTAAGTGTACGTGTATCATTTTAAAAAGCCCCCTGAATACTATCTCTTCCCAGTCACCGGCACATTTTCAACAGCTCTTACCTTCAAGTACAATTATTCCGGTGTCCCGTATGATCCGAAAGGTCGTAAAAGCCACAAGAACTGAAAATATGTAGGTACATATAGGATCAGCAATCTTGTATTCTGGCTGAAATGAAAAAGGTTAAAGCCTTGTAACAAAAGTCCCTGACTGTAAATATTTTTGAAGACTTAGAAATGGGGGTGTGGGAAGAACCCCATCAGTCCATATTTTAAGGATGGATATAAGAATCGGTGCCAAATCAATACAACTGCCACAGTTATTAGTTCCCTACCCCGACCATCAGCGGTGGTATTCAATTTTTTTTACTACCAGTTCTGTGGGTGTGGCTTGGTGGGGGTGATGTGGCTTGGTGGGCGTGGCAGGGGAAGGATTCTGTAAGATCTCCATTCCCTCCCCACCCCGCTAACCTGCTTTCCAGCTCTGTTTTCTTGTGCACGGCAACCAAAGAAGACCCAGACAATCAGCTGGGACTCGGGAGGAGGCGGAGAATAGATGGGGCAGGGCCAGTCAGAGGTAGGATTTGCTGGTTCTCCAAACTACTCAAAATTTCCACTCCCGATTCTCCAGAACCAGTCAGAACCTGCTGGATACCACCCTCTGCTGTCCATTTAATTTTTCACTAAATTGGATGTCTTTGTTTTCTTTTAAACAACTGAAACCCCCAGTTATTTTGGGGTAAATTTGGGGAATATATGATACGCGTTTGCAATGCACAGTTTTCCACAACGCTTATGTCAATAAGCTATACCTGCAAGAACCAGTTTTATGGAAGAGGGCTAATTTGGGTGTGCTTTTTCCCACACATAAGTAACATTTTCCCTGTTAAGAAGATGCCAGCCAACTCCATTTGTTTACAATTTGTACAGTAGGACCCAAATTTTCCCGAGAATACTATTCTTTAAGTGCAACTTCATTGCAACTACAATTTGGACCATGACTGATAAGAAAAGGAGTGTGCAACTGCAGAACAAAGGCTGTTTTGTATGCAGGATATTAACTGCCTTTGAGGGAAGGAAAAATCAGTTACAGAGGATCACTGAACTTTTCAGATTAAAAAAACCTACTGATTTATTTAACAACCTTAATTAATCATCCCTGACTACAGTGCTTGGACTGATAGGCAGTTTGAAATACAGTTAACCTTTGTACTGTACGTTTTTGCAAATGGGCCAAGTAGCATAGCACGGTCTTGCTATACAGAAACACCCAGGTTTCAATCCCAACATCTGTACACTGAGTACTATGTACAAGGAGACCTTTTGAAGAGTTTTCCTTAGTCCCTGAAAGCTCAGTATAGACGGTGTAAAAGGATCCAATGGCACAACTCCACGCACTGTATTTATTTCTTTTTAAAATGTATTGGCCACCCATCTTACCACAGGGTAACTCTGTATGGCTTCATACAACACATGAGGTCAGATCCTGATAAGCTTGTGTTCAAAGAAAGTCTGCACTTTCGAAAACACTGTCCCTCAAAACCCTTAATACAAATTTAACAGCAAGTAAAATACTGTTGCATTGTTTACAACCCCAACCCCCCAGCCATTTCAGCTCCGTTCCTATCTGAGCAGATACTACATCTCCTTGAACAGATTGATTCTCCAGCTCACCAAAAGAGAAGACATTGTTTCCTGTGCAGAAAAAACAATAGCCAGCACATTCAAAGGAAAATGGATAGGAAGAGGAGTCCTTGGTGCTCTCTGAGCTTGGTTGTTTTCTTGCAGTTGTTTCATTCATCAGGGCTAGTAGGGAGTGGAGTTTGCTCTCGTTTTGTATTCTAGTGGACCCTGCCTACTAGCTCTAGAAAAAGTGCAGAGAAGAGCAACCAGGATGATGAGGGGACTGGAGGCTAAAACATACGATGGACGGTTGCAGAAACTGGGCCTGGCTAGTCTAGTGAAGAGAAGGACCTGGGGAGACAGGATAGCAAGTCTTCCAATATTTGAAGGGCTGCCACAGAGAGAAAGGGGTCAAGCTATTTTCCAAGGTACCCAAAGGCCAGACAAGGAATAATGGATGGAAACTGAACAAGGAGAGATTTAACCTGGAAATAAGGAGAAACTTTCTGACAGTGAGAACAATCGACCCACGGAACAGAAGTTGCCCTCGGAAGTTGTGGGAGCGTCATCACTTGAGACTTTCAAGAAGAGATTGGACTGCCATTTGTGAGAAATGGTATAGGGTCTCCTGCTTAGACAGGGGGTTGGACTAGATGACCTACAAGGCCCCTTCCAACTCTTTCTATCTGCTATCTGTTAAGCCCTGATGATGTTACCTAGCTTGGCAACAAAACATCTGCAAGCAAACAACCAGGTTCAGAGAGCACCAAGGACCCCTCATGTCAACCCCGAGCTACAAACATTCTTCTCTATGAGTAGGACATTTTTGCATGAAAAAAACCGTTACAACATCCCAAGGCTGAACAACCCCGACTTTCTAGCGAAGAAACCCTGCCCACCTTAAATCGAATGATGTACGCAGCAACCAGCACGCCAATACTTTGGACCAAATCTCCCAGGGCGTGGACAAAGGCCGCTCTCACAGCCAAACTGCCGTGGCTGTGGCCATGAGAGTGCCCAGGGGATGCAGTGGAAGAGCTGGGCAGAGGAACCGATGAAGGCGTGTGCGAATGGGAGTGGAGGTGACCAGACTGGCTCAGCAGGAAGCCCATTCTGAAATGAAAAGGAGAGAAGAAAGATCCTTTAAAGAGGGCCACTTTGTTTTGGAAATGCCAATGGGGTTAAAAACACAAATTCGGCTCCAGAATTTTGATTTGTTTATTTATTTTTTAATAAAGCTATGCAGTGCATCACAATCAGAGCCAAAGGGGTATAGTGGAACCTCGGTTCATGACCAAATCGGGTCACGATTCAAAAATCGGGTGACAAATAAAATCGGCACGGTAAGATTCCCTTTTTGCGTTGATTTTTCCTTCAGCGCTATTTTTTTTAACTGCACCATTTTTTTTACTGCACACATGTGCAGTTGGTGGTGCTTCTGGACATGACCAAATCGGGGTGTGATCGAAGTCTGGGAATGGATTATGGTCACGACCCGAGACTCCACTATATTTTGGTACATAAAAGGTAATTATCCACTACATAATGTAACTCTCCAGTTGGGTCTGACTCTACAGGATGCTGTTCATTCCCATTTGTGTTGTCCAAAGATGCTTCTGTGGTCATATGGCCAGCATGGCTATATACTGAAGTCCCACCAAAGTGGTACCTATTTATCTACTTGCATTTGAATGCTTTCGGACTGCTAAGTTGTCAGGAGCTGAGGCTAGAAAGGAAGCTCACCCCGATATACGGTACTTGGATGTTGAACTGCCAACCTTCCAGTCAGTGGTGGGATTCCAAAAAAATTACTACTGGTTCTGTGGGCATGGCTTGATGGGCATGGCATGGCTTGGAGGGCATGGCTTGGTGGATGTGGCAGGGGAAGGATACTGTAAAATCCCCATTCTATTCCCATCCCACTAACCTGCTTTCTAGTTCCATTCTCCTGTGCAGGGCAACAAAAGAAGAACCAGCTGATCAGTTAGTACTCAATGGGAGGCAGAGACTAGATGGGGACAGGACCAGTCAGAGGTGGTATTGCCGGTTCTCCCAACTACTCAAAATTTCCGCTACCGGTTTTCCAGAACTGGTCAGAACCTGCTGAATACCCCATCTACTTCTGGTCAACAACTCCAGCTTCTTAACCATAGAGGCACAAATGCAGTACCATTCTTTCTACAGTGGCTCCTTGAACCCCAGGAAAGTCACACTGGATTTGTTGACGGCTGTGAGATTTGTGCCCCTATAAGACTCCAAAGCAATTTTATTTTTTGATCCAAAGTGTTCCGAGCTTTCAGCCCAAAAGTCTGAAAAATAATCAGTTGCTTGTTCACGAGACCTAATGGGAGTCAAAAGTACTTTCTGATGCTGCTCTGCAAAGCCACTGTAAATGTATATATGCTTACAGATCAGCTGCTTGGGCAGCCAGCCTATCTGAACAAAGTTTCTCCAGAGTTACTTTTGCTCTATTATATTTCACCCTTCCTGCTAATCTGCTGGGCCTGGCCTCCTGCCCATCTTCAAGGAGAAAAATCACTCTGGGCCTCTGCCTGCCAAGAAGAACAGCGGGACAGAAATCCCCTCATCTTCCTTATGCCCCATTATTCAAGTATGCTTTGATCTAGGCATAGTAGCAAGAAAAAAAAAACTTTGTCCTCTCATTGGTACAGCCTTCTGCTCCCCAAATCCTTCCAACTCTGTTCATCTGTAATTAAACTTAGGATATGAAACCCTAGCCCTATGGCTATGAAATGCCATAGACTTCCTTTTTTTAAAGCAATCCTGTAATCCCTTAATTTAGGGTAGATTCATGGGCGACCAGATGGAGCTGAGCGTTTACTGGCCAGATCAAGATCAATAGACCATCCATCTTATATAGAAGGAAAATGATAACTTACATGAGGTTTACTGCAACCCCAACAGCTGCAGTGATAAGCATTATATCTCCACTAATCTCATAGTCCATGTGGATAGTTCGCTGAACAGCCTCGTACAAGAGGAAAACCATTAGGATGTAAATCAACAGTACACTGAAGACGGCGGACAGAACCTCTGGGAGAGAAGAAGCAAAACATCAACAATTGAACAAGGAGATCCAAGTACATCCTCCCAACCTAACCATCAACTCTGAAGATGGCCTGACTGAGGCCATCTTTGAGGCTTCAGCATTGCCACAATGGAGATGAGGGTTAGGGGGGAGGGAGAGTAGAGATAGCTGGAGAGGTTTGTAGCCAAAACAAAATAGTTCCCTCTGGGAACCAAGGACATTCCTACAGGGGGCTGGAGAGAGGAGGGTGAAGTTACCAAGCAACCGGACAGTGCTTTGATTGGACCATGTGACTGATTGTTTGGGAAGAAGGAAAAAACATTTACTTTTAATTAGATGAAAACTGCAGGACCCATTAGCGTCGGTTTTCACCAGTTTGTGCCAATATGATGTGTCCAATAAAATTATTCCTTAAGGAATCTACCTGCCTTGGAGATCTGTTTGCTATGGGTATATTAATTGCAACCCTGACATTAACTTTTAAAGCTTAAAATGCACTCTTTTTTATTGTTATTATTATTATCCAAACAATTTTTTTATTCTTTCAATATCTCTTTGAGTGAACAATGTGATTCCAGGTTTAAAACATACATACATAATCATAATTACATTTTCAGCTTTCTTATCCAGTTTCATATCATTACCTATTCCATTTTTCTTTTAATATATTTTATCATTTCATGTTATTTCATTCATCATTTCCAAACAGAAAAAAAAATCCTAAAATATGTAAAACAATATTTACCCCTTTTTATTTTCAATTCAACCTTACCACCTATTTTTATTTTATTCTTCCCTTTTTATTCCATTAACCCAATATACAAATTAAAAATAATTAAAAAAAGACATATCAATATAGCCTTTTTTAGTTCCTAAATCCTATATTAACCACAATGATCTCCTATTTACTTTTTTATATGTGCATATATATCTTTCCCCAATTGGGTTCCTCATGGTATTCTTTCCCTATTACATAATAAATCTTATGTTCATTCCAAAAGCATTTATAAAACCCATAATAAATGTTAATAACAATATTAGAATTTTTAATTTCCCTACTCTATGTTCATTTTCTTCATCACCTTAATAATAATTATACAGTAGTCTTATTTTTAATTCTTGTTTAACATTAGAGTCATTTTTAATGTTAATACTTTTACACTGTTAAAAAAAAAGAGTGAGATTTGCCTTGATAAAGCAGCTACTTCCAAATGACTCAAGAGGAAATATTTAAAATCAGATGCAGCACAGATCATCCTTGACTTACAACAGTTCATTTAGTGGCCATTCAAAGTTACAACGGCCCTGAAAAAAAAAGTGACTTAGGACCATTTTTCACAGTTACGACCATCGCAGCATTCTCTGTGGTCACATGATCAAAATTCAGAGGCTTCCTGGGCCCTGGTTCATACTTACGACCTTTGCTGTGTCCCAAGGACCCGCATGGTCCCCTTTTGAGACCTTCTGACAAGCCAAGTCAATGGGGAAGCCGGTTTCACTTAATAACTGGGTTACCAACTTCTCAACTACACAGCTTCGCTTAACAATTGTGGCAAGAAAGGTCGTACAAAAGTGGGGGGAGAAATTCACGTAATTCATGTTTCACTTAACAACATAAATCTGTGGGTCAATTCTGGTTGTAAATTGAGGACTACATGTACTGTAGGGAAAAATAAGCAGATGCTGGGCTGCTACAAATAAATAAGTAGTCCCTCTAAAACAGGGATCTTCAAACTCTTCAGTCATCGATCGCTTCAGGAAACGTCGATGGAGATTCTCAGTCATCCAGGTCATGGTCGTCTCATAGGTCAGAACTGAAGAAGCGTCTCTGGATGAGAAGTGAAACGTCTTTGAGCAAAAACAGAGGAAGTCCTGTTACCTTTCAAAAAAGCACCTTTGGGATCGCTTCAGGAAGTTTCTGATCATTCATCGGCCTGCCAACATTTATCATGCAAAGCCCAATTGCATCACTCATGATATCTCAGAAAAGATGTGTTATTCCAAGGGTCTTCAAACTTGGCAAGTTTAAGACTTGTGGACTTCAACTCCCAGAATTCCCGAGCTAACATGACTGGAGGAGGAATTCAGGGAGTTGAAGTCCACAAGTCTTAAAGCTGTCAAGTTTGAAGATCCCTGTGTTATTCAATCGGTGTGACACACACTGTTCTGACACTGTTTCCAAGAGAGCAAACACAAGACAAAGGCAGCAGCCCAACCTTTTAAAGTTTAATCTACAAATTATGTTTCTTCACAGATAAAAGGTTGCTTCCAACTAATTAGCTCTGACAAGAAAGAGTCTTGCCAAGTTTTTGCAAGGCTGCCAAAAAACAACAGATAAGAAATAGTTTATAACACAAGAGTCTTCAAATACCTACTGTAATGTCCATGAGACTGAGTTTCAAAATATCTTTGCTTCCTGCAAAGAATGTCTGATTCACAGCTGGCTTTTATCTTCTTGAAGGAGGGGCCATTACCTTGTAGCCTTACTCCTGAGTCTCCCATGCTGTTGCAGCTGCTCTTTCCTGTGAGCAGTCCTGCGCACATTTGGCACAGGCTCCTTGGGAACCTCCTCATTGCTGCTGCCAGCCCCCACAATCTCTGAAGACAGCAGTCCACTTCCTAATGGTCCTGGCCCCTCATCTGAGTCCTCGTTCTCCCCCAGCTGCCCGCCTCTGCTACCGGCTAACCACAACAAACACAATCTGATGTGTCCCATATATAACAGCACTAGATGTTCTGCCACATTGGTTACCCAGCACTGTGTAATCAACAAATAATCAATTATAGTAGCTTTATTTAGAACTGTATACAACAGGAAATCCTCTGTAAAAAAAAACCCCAGCATAATTCCAATTTTCATATCGAGTTAAGGCATTGAAACTAAGGTAAGAGAATAGGTGCAAGGTTTGTTTTTATCCTGGATGAAAGTGGGGTTGTATTTCACAAACTCGATCTGTCAAGTTTTCAACTCTACGACTGAGAGATTTTCTTCCACTATGATAACATCCCCATCAATTCACGTATCAAAGCCATACTGTAGTTTACTGTAGAACAGCAAGTCATCCTGGATCTCAAACAACACAGAGTTTGGCAGCTGTGAAACTTTTCTTTCAAGAGTTCTTAATTTTTGTTGAATGAATATCCTTATGATCGAAACACAAGCCACTGGGGCTAAAAGGCATGTGAATGCACACCAGTGCCTGACTTTTATTACAGAGGACATTAAAGCATTGGGGAGGGGAGGGGATGCTGAAAAATCTAATTACAGCTTCGGAAAAGAGAATCAAATAAATAATGGATTGAATAATGTGAGCAGAAGCTAACCAAGCAGAGTCACGAAGGAGCAAAATTGAATCAGCACATCTAACTGAAAAATATTTCTCTTCTTTTCCTTTTGGCTTAATGACTTCTCCTTCTAAGAGCTAATATAACTATATTTTTAGAAACATCTTGTGAAAACTGATGAGGTTTTCACAGGGGAACTGCAATCGAAGAACATCCCATTCATTCATTCATCCCCTGGGACAGGAAAAACCAATAAAAACGTGCAGGTTTTTTGAGCTATTTTGGATTGCAATTCAATCCTTTTATTCGCAACTATTTTGATTGAACCTGGTGGGACTACAAATCTGTAACGTTGTGGACACCGCATTGTTCAATCCTTCTGTGTGTATTTTTGGGCACGTTAGTCCCACTGAAATATACAAGTTAAAAGTAAGACTATTATTTGTTGAGAGCCACTTTGGTATAGGAGCTAAGGCACCAGCTAAAAACCGGGAGCCTGTGAGTTCTATTGCTACCTGAGACACTGTGGTAAAGTTTATATCCAAATATATTTTATTCTTTATACTGCTCCGTCTTCCCTTAAAATATTAACAGAATGGTCTGAGAATCAAATTAGCAAACTTCCTCAAACTCCAAAATAAGTTACCCAGACATAATCAAAAGATAAGGTCTGCAAACACAAATGGAGTTAATTAAATTAAGTCTCCCAGCAGAACTGTATGTTCACAAGAATACATACACACACACACAAACCAGCCCTTCAGTACGTAGACAATTCCAGACCCCTGACAATCTCCCCCTATACAAGTTTGCATTGTACCCCATTTCTCTGCAGCCTGCCCTTAAAAGCGAACTGTTTCGCTTTTAAGAATACATACTTCTTCTTTCCACACACCTGTCTGGATTTCATTTTTATTTATTCCTGTGCAACCCTGGCTCGAGTTGGAACCCCAAATTATTCTTCTGACAAACCAAAGCCAGCAGGGTCAGTTTGGGCCAATCACTCTCTCTAAGCCCTAGGAAGGAGGCAATGGCAAACCACTTCCAAAAAACATTGCCAAGAAAACTGCAGCAACTAATCCAGGCAGAAGCTAGGAATCAAAACTGATTTAAAAACACATCTGCAAGTTGTTTGTAAGGTTTATGCCCCTCTACTTGAGGTATCTCTCCCTCCTTCTATGGTTTCCCACAACAGTCCTGGGATATGGAGAGTTTGACTGGCACAGATTTGTTCTAGGGAGTTTCCATAGTGGAGGTAAAACTTTTACCTGGGTCTCCGTTACTAGCCCTGAACACCTTAAAGTAGAGGTGTAGACAATTGTAGATAATCTTCTCCATCTCTGCCCCCCAATTGCTTCGCATGTATCTCAGATGCACCGTGTTAGGGGAAGAATGACTGGTCTAATCACAATGAACTTATGAAAAGATGCCTAGTTTTGTGCTACATCAGAGACAAGACAGGGATGATAACAGCCCTGGTGGTGCAGTGGTTAGAATGCAGTATTGCAGGCTAACTCTGCTCACAGCTAGCAGTTCGATCTTGACCAGCTCAAGGTTGACTCAGCCTTTCATCTTTCCGAAGTTGGTCAAATGAGGACCCAGTCAATATGCTGACTCTGTAAACCCACTTAGAGAGGGCTGTAAAGCACTATGAAGCTGTACATAAGTCTAAGTGCTGTTGCCATTGCTATGATAGGATTCCATCCAGCAAATGCAAGTTACTAAGTCAGTATTTCAAACACAGAACTACTTTTCCTTTCAACCAGGTGCAATTGGATCTGAACTGGAAGACCAATCAAAAATAAAACAGCAGAAACTCGGGATCCTTCTCTGTATCTAACATCATACACTTTGAGTTGAGGGGAAAAAAAGAGACTTTCAAATGAAGGATACATATGGTCCACAGCATGGGAACTGAGACACCATTAAAAATTATACTGCACATCTTCAAAGTTTCAACTGAAACACCATTAAAAATTATACTGCACATCTTCAAAGTTTCAACATCACTTCCGTTGGTTCCTGCAAGGCTGATTCTTAGGAAAACGAATGCCGAACTGCAGCAGCTACTAGCACTGAATCATATCTCATTGTGAAATATCTGCCTATAGAAACTGTTGTCACAAGACCTCTCTTTGGGCTGCAGACAGATATACTCAAGATGTTTACTTATGCTAAAGAGTTTTGAGGGAGTACATGGAACAGGCTTAAAAGTACTGGAATCAGAGGGGGTGAATATGGTGACCTTCACCCAGCTGTCTCCACCTGTACCGAATCCTTAAGTCAACAACGCAAAACAGACCTTGCAAATTAACACTTTTATAGAGATATAACATTGTTATTGATCTGCCACTTTCTCACCTAAGAGCCTCGGTGGCGCAGTGGTTCAAGTGCAGTACTGCAGGCTACTTCTGTTGACTGCCAGCTGCCTGCAATTTGGCAGATCAAATCCCATCAGGCTCAAGGTGGACTCAGCCTTCCATCCTTCCGAGGTGGGTATAAAATGAGGACCCAGATTGTTGGGGGCAAGAGGCTGACTCTGTAAACCTCTTAGAGAGGTCTGTAAAGTGGTTATATAAGCCTAAGTGCTATTGCATCTACCACTTTCTTACCAAAGTAAGCAACTATCTTACCCTGACATCTTGCTAGATCATAATTTTTGCCAACTCTGGCACAGCCCAGGGCCATTGGGAATTGCAGCTTGATACAGATGGAGGGCACCCCAGTAGGAGAAAATAAACAGAAGAGAGAAACTTCTACTCTCAACCAGAACAGGCAATGATAATGGAACAATTTCAAAAGTCTCCTACCTAATCGATGGAATCCAAAGGTAAAGTTCTTTGTGGGTGCTTTTCCAGAGAGCCACAAAGCGAGGAGTGTTAAAATAATGCTGCTGAGATCTGTTAACATGTGAAGCGCATCTGTCATGACAGCTAGACTGTTGGCAACATATCCACCTTAATGTAGAAGTTTAAAAGGGGGAGAGAAAGGTTAGATATAGTGACATATTACCCCCCCCCAAAAGCCCCACATATATTTAGCAAGGAGTTGCACCCAATGGTGGGATTCAAAATTTTTTACGACTGGTTCTGTGGGCGTGGCTTGGTGGGAGTGGGGAGGGGAAGGATACTGTAAAATCTCCAGTCAGAGGTGGTATTGGCCAGTTCTCCGAACTACTCAAAATTTCCATTCCCGGTCGTCCAGAACTGGTCAGAACCTACTGAATACTACCTCTGATTGCACCAGTCACAGCTTCCATGCTTGAAGTGGGGGGAAAAGGAAACTTTGATTTTGGGTTTTACCGCGTAGACTGATAGACCTTTACAGAAATGGCTGGTTCATATTATGATGAAAAAGCAAAAAGTTGTGATTTGATGTTAATGTCTTATTTTACTGTAACAGGGAGAATTGGAAGTCAATGTTTCTTTTTCTTTCTTTTTTTTCTTATCCTTCCTCACTTCTCTTCTCCCTTTTCTTCCCCACTGCTTTTCTATTTACTTTTGCGTTTTGTATTTTACAATATTTTCTAACTCAATAAAATGTCAAACTAGAAAAAAAAAATCACAGCTTCCCAAAATATCTGATGGTGATGATGTTATCCATTCAGTTGTGTCCACCTCTTGAAGATTATGGGCCATGTCCCTCCACATCTGTTGTGCGACAAATTATAGTCACATTTACAGATTGTGTTTCAACATATACACTGGAGAGTGAGGAATGGACAACCATCACAATAGCTCCAGTCAAATATATTTTTGGATGTTATAATTACGTTTTAATATCCTCAGCAGGAAATCAACTTAGGTAGCAATCACCATGCACTCAATTTATTTCATAACTTATTTCTGAATAAGCACCAATGTTCCTGAAAGGACTCAATTCTTTAAACACTGAGAATTCAGAACCTGTCTTTAAACTAGCAATTTCCAGAAGATTTACATCCTGTAATTAAATGGCTCTAGCTACAGGTTTTAATTCCTGGGCTCATTTCATTTGCAGAAAGGTTTAGAAGAAACTTAGCCCAGGGTTTTTTTTTTCCTGTTTCAACTTATAAAAATATTTTTTTAAAAAAACAGTACTTTTAAGACACCACCTCAAATTGGCAGAAATGGGGTTAGGCAGACAGGGCCTCTAATATTTTAAGAATTGCTCTAAAGTAAGCAAAGTAGCCCAGCCTGATTCACAAAGCAAGCTAGAGTGGAACAGAGAGAACTTTTGATAAATTTAATGGTTTATTTTCCTCTGAGCTCAACCTCTCACATCACCAGCCACGCAAGACATGTGTAGGATTAATAGGGATATCTTGTTTCTGCAATTAAAGGCCTGAAACTGGGAAAGGAGAATCAGAAGTAACTGTGTATTTGCATTCTTGGTGCACAGAGGAACACACTGATCCGCAGTGGTACAGATTTTGAGAATAACAACTCGTACCATCTGGCAGGTCTGAGATTCATTTGTAGAAAGGCCTGCCTCACTGCTGCCACCTCTCTTAAAGAGCTCAAAAGAGGCTTGTGAACATCCCCGTGTCAATAATGGGTTTGACATCTCACGGCTGCCTTTAATGAGCCATAAAGGACAAAAGTCCAACTCATGGTTGGCAGACCTTCAGAGGCAGCTCAGGAGAGACAGAGAGACAAAACAGGGATGAAAAAGAAAAGCAGGAGGAAATACCATTGTGGAGGTGGAGCAGCACTCTGAAATGGTTATTTATCAGGCCCCAGGAAGTTCATCAAGTTAATCCATCCTTGATTTCTTGCAATGAACCATTTTTACTGCACCAAACATGCAAGAAGCCTGAAGTCTATTTTGATTAAGCTGGTTGCTGGACAACTTTGTTGAATTTGGAGGGATACAGTCAAAGGACATACAGCTGATGAAGACTATTGTGCAACTTCCAGAAACAATTTTTAACAGCAAAGGGAAAGTTGAGGAAATATCTGTCTGAAAGTTTATTTATTAATGATTTCTAATTTTTTAAAAATGGATGGAATGAAATCAAATTCAGTCTATCCGGATCTCACCCATCGCTTTTGGGGCTTTGTTAGGAGAACAACTGTTAGTTTATGGTAGCAAAAGTCAGTATGAGTGGGGTTTAAAGCCACAACCTTCTGTTTTTAAGACTTATTTTTAATGTGCTAATCAGAAAAGGCATCACCAGATTTCTTCTTCATTTTGGACTGTAATTCTATCTACTGAAAGGCCAGACACAATAAACTTGGATCCCGGATTTAGGTTATCTCCTCAAGACTATTATATCAGCAACTGCCTTTCTATTGTACTAAAGTATAAACATGACTTCTTACTTGGCTCAACGGTTTTTAATGAACCTCTGTTGTGTAACTCCAGTTAATTGGGGTTAGTAAATGATAAATGAATCAGGAGTTAACATAAGATAGGAATACAACCTTAAGGGTATCTAAGCTCTGAAATTAAGCTATGTACCAGGGTCAGAAGTGATATTCAGCAGGATCTGACCAGTTCTGGAGAATGGGTAGCAGAAATTTTGACAAGCTTGGAGAACTGGCAAATATCACCTCTGTCTGGACCCGCCCTCATCTATTCTCCACCTCCCACTGAGTCCCAGCTGATCGGCTGGGTCTTTTTTGTTGCCCTGCACAGGAGAACAGAGCTGGAAAGCAGGTTAGTAGGGTGGGGAGGAAGTGGGATTTTTCAGTAACCTTCCCCTGCCACGCCCACCAAGCCATGCCCACAGAACTGGTAGTAAAAAATTTTTGAATCCCACCACTGACTAGGACTATACTTGATGTATCTACGAATGTGGGTCACATTATTCAGCTGATGTGAAAGATCACATTATTCAGCTGAGCCACTCCACACAGTGACAGATGAAAAAAATGGCACAGTCCATCCTCTCTTTTTGCTGCAGGCAGTTTTTGCTTATTTAAGACTTTTTCTAAATCTACTGTCCTGTTGCAAAATGCCAGCTTGCCCTTATCCTCCTCCTGCCTGAGAAAATAATTAAACAGCTACTCCACAGCACTCCCTCCTTCCAAAGCAACCTCCTCCACCCCACTTCCCCCCCACCCCTCCCAGTCCTGTGCCTGCAGGGCACTCTTACCTACAAGCTCGCCTGTCATAAAGAGAAGGTACAGAATTGCCGCTAAAACCAGCCGCTTCTTCACCTTCTTTTGCTTTAGCCGTTCCCTTTGCTGGGTGCAATTGTTGCAAGGGTCCGTTGTGGGTCCAACTGCAGTATTTCGCAACACTATGTCCCTGTCCAGCAAGGACTCGTCATCGGAGTGAGGTCCCACATAGGCCCCATTGGCCGAAGTGTCGGCTGCATCATCCGAAACCACCACTTGAAGTTTCTTGAACCGGGGAAAGTCTTCCTCACCAATCTCGTCCGAAAAATCAAAGGCATTGCAGTCGTTCAGGAACAAGGAATCATTGTTCTTCCTCAGGACCGACTTGAGGCTGTTCCAGATGCTGGGGCCAGCCATTGCCAAGACTGTCAGTTTCTAGAAACACAGCTGGATGCCCCTGGTACCGAGGGACAGGCTGTCTGCCTCTCGGAGGGGGGGGGGGGGAGACTAGATCTCTGGCATGCCTTGGCTATGTTTGCCCACCATCTCCCTCTTCTAAGCAGAAGTGTCCAAGCAGGGCAGTTTCATTGAGGAATTAAAACTGGGAAAGGCAAAGAGAGAGGCAAGTTAGGAAGTCAATGAAAAGTTTCAGCCCTCCACCAAGTCCAGACCGTGCCACCGTGAGGATGTCCCTTCCCCATCCAACACATCACAAAATCTAGAAAGGTACGTCGATATCTGTGTGGGTGATAGATTAGCAAGAGCACTTAGACTTATATACTGCTTCACAGGGCTTTCCAGTCCTCTCTTAAGCGGTTTATAGAGTCAGCCTCTTGCCCCCAACAATCTGGGTCCTCATTTTACCCATCTCGGAAGGATGGAAGGCTGAGTCAACCTTGAGCCTGGTGGGATTTGAACTCTGGCACTAGGCAGAGTAAGCCTGCAATATTGCATTCTAACCACTGGGAGGGAAGGAAGGAGGAAGGAAGATAGCAAGAGCACTTAGACTTACATACCCTTTCAAAGTGATTTACAGCCCTCTCTAAGCAGTTTACAGAGTCAGCCTATTTGCCCCCAACCATCTGGATCTTTGTTTCAGCCACCTGGGTAAAACAGATCCTACTTTTCCCCCTTCTCATCCCCTCCCTCCCTCCTCCCCACCCCATCTTGTAATGGGGACTTAGTCATTGGATATTTATTTTATTTTAGTTTACTTTACTTTATTGTCATTGCTCATCATACCACGAAATCAAACACCATCTTCAGGGCACATAACAACCATGAAAATAAACACAATTACACATCCTTCACCCTCCACACGTTGAACTGAAAACCCTTGACAGGGCACCAACACTGCATTATACAGCTGAATTCAAAAGGGCTACTGCCCTGGGATGGGAGCTGTTTTTCAGCCCATTTGTTTTTGTTTTTATTATTCTGTACCGTCTGCAGGATGGTAATAGTATTTCATTTCAACCTTTTAGATTTTGTCTAGCTTTTATCTTTCAAAAAAAAAAAAAAATCACGAGCAGCCCAGAGTTACCTAGATAAAGATGGGCCGCCAAGACATTTTTTTTCAAAGAAACAAAACAAAACAAACAAGGTATTTTGGCTTTCAAAAAATGCTCACTTTCTATACCTTTCCACAAAGCTTGGCAGACGGCTCCACAACCCCTCCCCTGTAGCCCTGGCCCAGCCAGGTAGCGATACCTTTTAGACTTATATCCCACTTCACAGCGCCCTCTCTAAGCCGTTTACAAAGTCAGCACATTGTCGTCGTCCCAAAACAATCCGGGTCCTCGTTGTTTTTTTTACCGACCTCGGAAGGATGGCAGGCTGAGCGCGATCCCTCCCCAATGGACACGGCCACAGCCTTTCACCCAGATCTTGCCGGGGGAGGGAAGGGGGACCGTAAAAAGAAGGCCCGGTGCTCTGTCCCGCTGCAGCTGGAAGCCAGGCAGGCAGGCAGGCAGGCAGGCAGGCAGGCAGGCAGGAGCAAATGGAGGACAACCTGGGCAGGTACCGCGCCCTGGAGAGAACAAGGTGTTTCAATTACGGGCATCCCAACCGGGCAAGGTTGGACGCCTCCCCGCCGTCAACCCGGCCAAGAACAAGCCATCTGGGCGCGGAGCTCCAGAAAACGCCCCTCGACGGGCTCCGGAGCTTGGAGACAGCCGGGTGGGAGTGAGAGTGGGAGCCCCTCGACGGATCCCGGGCCTTGGAGGGAACCGGGTGAAAGTGAGAGCCCCATGATGGGCTCCCGGGGTTTGGAGAGAACCGGGTGGGAGCGAGAGTGGGAGCCCCTCGACGGGCTCCCGGAGCTTGGAGAGAGCCGGGAAAGCGGGGGAGCCCGTGCGATCTTCCTCTACCTGCAAGCGGACAAGGAGGCGCCCTCCGCGGGGAAGAGCTCCTTGCCTCCGGGGCCATCTCTTCTTCTTCTTCTTCTTCTTCTTCTTCCTCCCCTTCCTCCTCTTCCTCCTCTGGGAGCCGGCGGCAGGGAAGCGCAGGGCCGGGAATTCCTGCGCTTTCCTCCAGCGCCGAGAAGCGTCGAGTGGCGCTGGGGCAGAGCCAGGCTGCCCGGAGATTAGGCAGAGAGGGTGTGGGCTGCTGCGCGCGAAGAAGAAGACGACGACGAAGAGGAGGCATGCCTGAATATTCATTCATTCATTCATGCGGTCGGCTCCATTCTCGCCAGCCCCTCGGTGCCAGCCGTTCAGGGTTGCGTGCCCGCGCGTGGATCGCTGCACACGCATGCATGCATGCATGCACGCACGCACACACACACACACCGAGAGAGGCACAACCAGGCTTCCAAGCGAGGCCCGGGGGAAGAGGTGGGAGAAAATAACAATAACAACAACAACAACAATTATTATTATTATTATTGTTATAAAATAAATAAATAATAATAATAATGATGATGATGATAATGATAATAATAATAACGAATAAAATCCTGCTTCCTCGCCTCAGCCTCGCCTTAATTTTTTGCAAGAAAGGGGTGGGGGGTGGGGGGGAATCCAAAAATGCGTCTCCGGCTCTTCCTTGGTTCCTTTGCAGAAGGCGAAGCCTCCCCCGGAAAGAGCCGTCCCCGGCCGTCCCTGGCTCCGGGATGAGCCAGCTGGCCAGGAGGCAAACCCCCAACCCCCACCCCGTCCGGCAGTTTTCAAGGGGGGGGAGAGCCGCCTCCTCCTTCCCACGTGCGCCGATCCTCTGACATCGCTCCGAAAACTCGGAGGTGCTGCAAGGCAGGGCGCCGAAAGGGTTAAGAAGTCGCGTGGAAGCGGTGCAGGGTGGGAGCTTGAAGGCGGGGAGGGGAACGAAAGGGGGTGGCGACGAGCGGCTTTCCATGCAAACGTGGAATTTTATTTGTATTTTTTTTTAAAAAAAAAAAATCCCTAAAGGAGAGTGGGATTGTCTGCTCACCTTGAATGATGGATGCTTACCCTTTTTATCATTCGGGAATGGCAGCTTGCTCGTGGTGGCTCTCCCCCTCTCACCCCATATCCGGTGGTGCTGTGCAAGTGGGGTTGGACTAGATGACCTAAGAAGGTCCCTTCCAACTCTGTTAATCTGTTATGCAGGTACTCCTTGGTTTGCAACCTTTCATTTGGTGACTGTTTGAAGTCACAACGCTTTTTATTGTGTGGGAATGGCAGCTTGCTGGCGATGGCTCTCCCCCTATAACCCAATATCCGGTGATGCTGTGCAAGTGGGGTTGGACTAGATGACATAACAAGATCCCTTCCAACTGTTAATCTGTTATACAGATTAGTTCTAGGTTTACAAGCTTTCATTCAGTGACTGTAGTTACAACAGTACTGAAAAAAAAGTGAATTACGAGTGGTCTGAAAATCACATAATCCCCATAAGAACTTGAACAAAATTTGGGAGCTTGGCAACTGATCTGTATTTACACTGGTTGCAGCATCCCAGTTCCCAGGGTCATGTGATCACCAGTGCAACCTTGTCAGTTGGCTCCCAACAAGTGAAGTCAACGGGGGAAGCTGGATTCACTTAACAACCAGCTGATTCACTTAATAACCAGCAGTTTGCTGAACCCTGGCCTAAAAGAAAAAAAAAATCCTCGTAAATTCAAGGGTGAATCACTTAACCACCTTAGATTAAAATTCCAGCCTCAATCTGGGTTATAAATTGAGGACTACCTGTAATTGGTTTGAGTTTGATTTTATGTGCTATCTTGAATCCAGCAATGGTGGTCTGTGTAACCATAATTTAAGAAGGAGGGAGCTGTGCAAATCCAATAGTTAGGAGCTGCAGGCAGAGTTTGCCAAGTGGTTTTTTTTTTTCCAATGAAATGTGATAGAAATAAGTCTCCCTTAGAACTTAGGGTTTTGACTAACTCCCTGCTTAGCTGCAAAATGTTTTCAAGGGAAAGATTGTGGAACATGTGGAAAATGTTTTCAATGTCAGATTTAAACAAAACACCCAGTAATTTCTCAAGAGAAGCAAGGTCACTCCTTTTGCAAATACTGTGGCAACTCTTCAGTTTGTAACACCAGATAACCACATTCTCTGTGCAACTTGCAGATAAAAAAAAAATAAAAAGTGTGGTTTCTTTAAGCTATCAGTGATAGCCAACATTTTGAAACCTTTTAGAGACAATTACAAAAATACATCTAAAAAACAAATTAACCATTTATTTTTCCCCTATTGGTTTTTCAGTCTTTCTCTTTTTTCCCCTTTTTTTGATATGAAAGCAATGAAATAACTCCCCCAAATCTTAATGTACATATAAGGAGTATTGAATTCAATGGATCCATTAATTAAAAGCTAAAAGTTTCCCTGTCTGTTGTGTCCCACTCTCTAGGGCAGGGGTTGACAATCTTTTGGACCTCAGGGACCACCAAACTCATAATTTTAAATCCCAGGGACCACTAACTGGTTCTGTGGGCATGGCCTAATTTGTGGGTGTGGCTTGGTGGTCATATGACTGGCTGGGCATGGCTTGTATATAAATATTATAAATATTTATATAAATATTGATTTTTTTTAAAAAAAGAGCAACTTTTACCCAAAATCAGGCAAAGCAGGCAGATTGAGTTGCTCACAGAATCATTCAGTGATCTATCTATCTGCCGTCGGCTATCTCAGTCTCTCAGATTTGCTTGCTGTGAGTCTACTGAATTTGCTTGCAAGCAAACCTTCAGTCCTAAGGGAGGTTCGGCTGTACTGAACTGAAGATCTAAAGACTAGCCAGAAAGCTAGAAATCCAACCATTTCCTGCTTCCTACCTAATCTAAATCTCCCGGCACAGCAGAACAGATGATGGTCAGAAAAAGGAAAAATAGCAAATTTAGCAGGCAAGTTTGCCAAGTAAGGAGTGAGTGAGTGGGGAGGGTTCCCACGGGCCATGTGGGCTGAGCAGCCTTGTATTTCTGTGCAGCCTGGATTAATTGCTTTGGAGGGGGTACTCTGGGGGTGAGATTTCTCTGCGGTCCACCAAAATTTTCTCGTGGCCCACTAGTGGGCCCCCTTTTCCACTGAAGAGGTACCTATTTATCTACTCACATACTTTCAAACTGTTAGGTAGGCAGGAGCTGGAGCAAAGAACGGGAGCACAAACATCGAACAGGTCTCAAATCCAAGTTGTCAGCTCTGTTGCCGACGAGCTCTACATCTTTAACTGCTGAGATATCACATACCCCCATATGAAAAGATAATTAACAAATAATTACCCTTGCCACCTTTATCTAAGCTTATAATAGGAAAGGCCTCCATCTTTGTTATTATATCCTTAAGCAATTGGGAATCAGGCCTGGCCTGGGAGGACAGGTCCCCACAGGGATGGCAAAATCTCATGAAACCCGCTCCACCTTTCAAGTTCAACCTTGGGAAATTGCAACATAGGGCACATTTCATCATGGGCTGTTGGGCCGTTGGGCCGTTGGGCTGAGCTTGACAGTTTGATTGCAACCAAACTGCCAAACTCAGCCCAACCCGAGCTACTTACATTCAAATACATTTCATCATTTCCACTCCCACCTGGCCCATAGAGTCTGGGTTTTTCGATGACTGGCTTCAAATGCCTTGGCTACCTGCTACCTACAACAAGTGCTTCCTACTGATTGCAGCTGCTCACAGTTATGGGAAGAGAGAAATCCCCCTTGCCTTGCCTTTCCTGCCCTTTAAATATCTCAGCTTTCATAACAATAGGCAATATTAACCAAAACTGCAAAAACCTGTTTGTCATGTGTGCTCCTGGTTCCTTTGAGCAATGATTGGCATCTTCAACCTGCCACTGGCATTTCTTTCATCTTGCCAGGGAAATCTTTAGATCCTGATCCAAGCTTTTGTCTGGAAAGAAAAGGTATCAGGAGAAAAGTGTGAGAAACAATGTGGCTTATTCCATAAATCCCTGTTAGAAGAAACCACAGCTTGTATGAACACAGTCTAACCCTATTCTAAAACCCACTACTATCTTTCTTTTTAACCTTGATCCTTTCTAGAGAAGACTGCAATCCTGAGTCCATTTTCAGTCAAAATGTATGTTTATATTCAAGTTATCCAGCTGAGTTATTAAGCTTAGAAGTATACAAACTCATAAGCTTCCTTTAAGTCCTACTGAATCATAAGGCTACTTAAATTCTGTTCCATGCACAGGCATGTACTTCAGAATAAGCATACATAGGATTGGCCTTCTAATCCAGTAGATACAGTCCATACTATACTGCAGTGTTAAGTCACCAATGGTTATAAATATGTTGAAAATGCTTTGTTTGTTTGAATGAAGTTTCCCACTTTTGATGAAAAGTTTATTTCATCTGGATATTTATTTTGCCTTAATGGACACTGTAATCTTTCTTTCACTGGTTTCTTGTATCAATGAATGCAAGAGCACTCTAATCCTTTATTATTATTATTATTTTAGCCTTTTGAAATAGTCCATAGTTCACTGTAATCTATTCGGAGGCATATATATTTTAACTTTTAAGTTAATAAACTTTCTTGCAGATAAGCTGAGACTGGCCACTGTAGATGATCTCATTTTAGAAGGACAATTGTCTCTCATTTTCTCACGCAAGGAAATGCTCATTTTAGGAGGCATATTTTTTAAAAAGGGACTCATGATTGATCCTCACATTTATGACCATTTTTAAAAATCAAATTATTGGCCATTATTAGTAGCACATCCCCATGGTTATGTGATCAAAATTCAGACACTTGGCCAGTGGCATCTACAACTTATGACCACAGTTGAACCCAGAATTTATGTTGCTAAGTGAAACATTTCTTAAGTGAGCTTTGCCCCATGGTATGACTTTTTTTGCCACATTTGTTAAGCGAATTACCCCAGTTATTAATTTAGTAACATGGTTGTTAAGTGAATCTGGGTTTCCTCATTGACTTTGCTAGTCAGAAGGGTGCAAAAGGGGATCCCATGACCCCTGGGACACTGCAAACTGTCACATATATGAGCCAGGTGCCACACATCTGAATGTAAATCATGTGACCATGGGCATGCTGTAACAGTCGTAAGTGTAAAAAATATCATTCGTCACTTTATTCAGTGCCATTTGTCAGGATTCTGGCAGTTACCCCCATTTAAATCATGAGCCTCAAGCCAAACTTCCAAAACTTCAGAAGGATTTATTGGGAGTTAAAAGGTCTGGTGTTGCCTGGGTCTGAGACACATCATTCAATGTCACCCTTGACCCTGGTTTTATCGAAATTCATATTCTCCAATGGGACACATCCATAGCCCAGAGTCATCAATCATGCTCTCCAGTTAGACTTTTGCACGGTAGAAACTTCGGTCACCTAGTTACTATCTTTGAAAACATTTATGGAATGCACTTTTGGTTTGCAAGCTGCTGCACTGCTCCTCCCCCCTTTCTGTTGGCAACTCTAAAAAGACCAGAGAAATATTTTAGGAGTTGACACCATTGTAAGTTCAAGCAGTCACTAAGTGAACTGTTGTAAGTCGAGAACTACCTGTTTTTACAACGGTAATGGGGTCATGTGATTGCCTTACCTGCTGGCTTCCAATAAGCAAAGTCACATGATTCCACAATCCACTTAACAACTGCAGTGATTTGCCAAAAAGATTGCAAAATCAGGTGTGATTCATTTAACAATCGCCTTGAATAGCAATGGAAATTCTGGTCCCAATTGTAGTTGTCAGTCAAAAACTATCTGGATGCAAATTATGCCAGTAATAATTTGAGTCATTTGTGTATGATGTCATTATGGCTTTCCCAAAAAAAAGCACCTTTGCAAACAGAGACATTTTTCACCACTGCAGTTTCTCTTACTCCAGACCAAGGGTGTCAAACTCACATCGTCACGGCAGCATCACATGATATGTTGGGACTTTTTTCCCCTTTGTTAAACTAGGCGTGGGCATGGCCAGCATATGATGCATCCAGGCCGCGGGCTGGGAGTTTGACACCCCTGCCCCAAGCTGACAAAGAAGCACCCCCATTCTAACTATGACTTTGTTTATATAAGATTGCAAGCCATGACTTGCTCAATAGAATAGAATAGAATTCTTTCTTGGCCAAGTGTGATTGGACACACAAGGAATTTGTCTTGGTGCAAATGCTCTCAGTGTCCATAAAAAAAAGATACCATCGTCAAGAGTCAAGTATCATAAGGTACAACACTTAATAATGATCATAGGGTACAAGAAGCAATCAAATCATACTAGGAAACAGTCAATATAAATCATAAGGATACAAGCGACAAAGTTACAGTCATACAGTCATAAGTGAGAGAAGATGGGTGATAAGGAGAGATTAAAAGATTAATTGTGATAGTAATACAGATTAGTAAATAGTTTGACAGTGTTGAGGGAATTGTTTACCAGAGTGATGGTGTTCAGGGAAAAACTGTTCTTGTATTCTGGTGTGTAGTGCTCTTATGGTGTCGTTTTGACGGTAGGAGTTGAAACAGTTTATGTCCAGGATGTGAGGGGTCTGTAAATATTTTCACAGCCCTCTTTTAATTATGTTTTATTCAATAAGCCACAAGTAACTAGGCTCACCCAACATGCTGATGCACAAGCCAAGATTGGCCAACCACAATTGTTGGGTTTTGCACTGTAAGCTAAGTCATAAGCAAACCACAGTATGGTTTCTCCTCTTGTATTTATCAGCCTATGTGAACCAGAGATATCTGTATCTGGGACAGTTGTTCTTGGAGGACAAAGCTGGATGTAGAAACTTTGAAAGCCTTCCATTATTTTAAGCAGCTCTATTCAAGCTTGTGGGCCCTGTATTAATTTTTTTTTAGAATAGAATACTTTATTGGCCAAGTGTGATTGGACACACAAGGAATTTGTCTTGGTGTAAATATTCTCAGTATACATAAAGAAAAGGTGCATTCGTTAAGAATCAAGAATCATAACATACAACACTTAATGATAAATTATTAAGGATAAAGCTTTGTTTGAGTAACGAAAGTAAACTTCTCAATCATCTACAATCATGCACAGGCGGTTTTTCTGGTTTTGTCAGAATTTTAATCCTTTTGCTTATAAATAAATACACTTTGTTTTCCTGTTTTTATTCCCCCCCACTTGTTAAATAATCACATACCTGGATATAGTTGCCTTTGATACAAACACAATTGTGACATACAGAGCATTTTCAAAGTGTTTGAAGTCCAAGTCCCCTACAAACTTTTTTTTTAAAAAGATTTTGAGCTGAGCCAAGATTTATCCACTACCAGAAAACAGGGAGTTGTAATATTCCATTGGTATAACACACAACTTGATATTTTGATGGTGCTGGTTTTCTCACCATTCAAAGGGGAAAGAGACAGAGACCAATAATGCAAGGTAGTTACAACTTCACTCAAACATTGATATCTCCTAGATTTTCACAAACTGAGCCAGAAAGATTTCCTATACTGTGCTGCCTGATTTAATAATTATATACATAATTATATATCTGAGGGGAAATGGGCAACTATATTTTGTTCATGCTAGAACGAGAGGCCAACCCCTTTTAGCTGACCTCAATATATGAGCATCCTTCAAAACCTAAAAGGATGGTGCACTGCATAGGATAATCTAACAGACACCTCTTATCTGCCATGAAATTCTAAAAAAAAAATCAAATTCCAAATAAACTATTATAACTCAGCCCTAGGAATTATTTTGAAAAACCACCTGGGCACCCAGAATTAACAGGGAGGCATAAGCAGCCCTGCAGATACTAACAGAGGGGCTGGAACTGACAAGAGCATCCCCCAAGGGCCTGGGAAGGACTTTCTCTGAACAGCTGGTGTTGCTATGGTAACCCACCCCACTCTGCCTAGCAACCAGGTACTTTGGCACACCAGCATTAAGGTTCTATTTAGAGATAGAGATAGAAGTGGGGGGGAGGATAGAGCAACCAACAGCAAAAATCTCGGGGTAAAAATAAATAAAAAGCACCTAAGGAAGACCTAATTGTGCTTGTTGGGGTGTGTGTGTGTATGTGTGTATATTTGGATACTTGTCTCACAGAAATCAGAAAGTTTATATGGTTAGTTAATTGATACAATTGTGTAAATGCATGGTAAATATTTGTTTCATATTATCATGAATG
This sequence comes from Laticauda colubrina, assembly GCA_015471245.1. Lineage (NCBI taxonomy): Eukaryota > Metazoa > Chordata > Lepidosauria > Squamata > Elapidae > Laticauda > Laticauda colubrina. The sequence goes on from BLBF01000068.1 coordinate 8,756,686, forward strand.
CATATATATATACATTCATACATATACATACATACATACATACATACATACATACATACATACATATATATATATATATATATTCAGAAAGAACAATGTTAAAGCCATTAGATAGATATATTTTTCATGGGAAAACTATATATTTTAACAAATGGAAAAATAACAAGAGGAGCAACATTGTTTTAAAGTTTGGCAAATGGTTTTAATAGCTGACAATAATCCCCAGAGGGAACGACTTTTTAAGAAAGATTATCTAATGGCACCTCTTTCCTCTAATCCGAATTCCCTTCGTCTCCCTGATTTCCAAAGGGCAGCTCACTTTTTAAAAATCGTTTAGAAATTATTGGGGGAAGATACAATTTGCACAATGAACCCGGAAGTCCCCTCTGTAGGTTGGGCGTCGAGGCTATACGCTTCAATTTCGTATCTCTACCTTCCTTCGGATCGCCGGAAGGCCTACTGTCCTGCGAAGTTGAGGCCTGCCCCTCCTGTACTTTTACACCCACCCACGTCCCCGGAGGGTGACTCGGAAGGGTCCGGTGAAGCCACCTCGCGAGGCCTTTCCCTCACACCGCTGCCTGTAGGAGCTTCGGCCAGGCTTGCTACGCCTCGGTCAGGCCGGGAGATTTAAGCGGCGGCTTTCTTGCGGGGTCAGTCTAGCCGCGGTCCTCGAGAGTGGGCGATGAGCTTGGCAGAGGCGCCGGAGGTGGAGGCGAGATGGCCGCCCGGAGCCTTGAACGACCCCGCCTTAGGTAGGTAGGCCGAAGCCCGCTGGGGGTGATGGGACTTGAAGTCCAAGGAGGGCTCGCTCGCTCTCTCTCTCTCTCTCTCTCTCTCTCTCTCTGTGTGTTTACAGTATGTAGATCTATATATATATGGGCTTGTGTGTGTATACACACAAAACCTTTACTTCCCTACCTTATATATATTACATTATATATAAAATAATATAAAATTATGTATATATGTATGTATATTGGTAAAAAGGAAAGTACAGGAGGAAGATTGTGTGTGTGTATAGACAGAAGATATATGTATACATATGTACTGTATAACATACACCACATACACAAAGAGAGAGTGGTCGGGTTAAAAAAACTATGCAGAAACCATATATGTGTGTGTGTGTGTGTGTGTATAGAGACAAAAAGATGCTGTCTCGCGCACACACACATACACACTTATATAGCACGCCCATCATGTACCGTTTTATATGAATACATAACATTTATAAAAAGATATACATGTATCTAAATATTTTTTCATGTTGTATATATTTTTACATGGGCATGTATAATGCTTAGTATGTTTGGCCTATATAACCCGTAGTTTTGCTTTTGGGCAAGGCTCTTCTGCAATCCTTTGGCAAGGAACCCAGAGATCAATGCACAGTGGTTTGTGTCTGCTAGTAAATACACTTTATTGCATCTCTCTCCTATTGCTTCTGTTCTTAATTTAATTACAGCATCTCCACAACAGTAGGAAAATCCTTTAAATCACCTAAAAAATGAAGTGAAGCATTGAGCTTCTTTCTCCTAGATTTGTCCACGTTGTTGAGAATTAATTAGTAAGATACACAGAATCCTAAACAAAGGTAGTCCTTGACTTACAACCATTTATTTAGTGGCTGTTAGTAGTTATGGAAGTGCTGAAAAAAGGGACTTGGGGCCAGTCTTCACACTTATGACCATGGGAGCATTTAAAAAGTGGTTACGAGTAGCTAATGTACCCTTTCCGTTTGTTCCCATGCTTAATAACTTAATGGTTCACTTAACAACTGCATTGATTCATTGAAAAAGCATAGCAACAACAACAAAACATAAAATCAGGCATAATTTACTTAACAAGCACTTTGGTTAGCAATGGAAATAATGGTTCCACTTGTGATTCTAAATAAGGACAACTTCTGTCTTAACTGAAGTTTTAGTAGTATATGTAGTCCTTATTGTTAATAAGCTCTAAGCTAATAATGCAGGATAAATAATTGTTTACATTGTCAATCAAACATTAAGCAGCATGCAGTTGTAGCTCTTTCATTTTTTTAGTCACTTTATCACCATGATCAAGAAAAATGGCATTAGTTGAATTCTTGTGACTAGCTTCAGTTACATCTGTGGAACTTTTTAAAATTAAGTAAAGTTTCTTGCTACAGAGTTCTCTTAAGTTTCTGTTTATTTAATAATTGCTTTCCATTTAAAGGTATCACATTTTTAAGAGGTACTAATAGTATCGGGCTCTCACTAGGATAGCTGAAAATGATGCAATAATTCTGAGAATTCTTGGTTCAGAGATTTTCCATTACTGTTTTTATCAACCCCTTTGTTTCAGATCTTGATAATTCTCCTGATGAGGCCCTAGTAGATGACTTTCCAATTATAGATAAGAAAGCTGTGGAGCAACTAACAGAAGGGCTGATTTCGCACTATTTACCTGACCTACAACAATCAAAATTAGCCTTAAAGGAACTCACGTACGTAACTTTTTAAAAATAGTCATTTAACTTTTTATATATGGTACAAACCCCAGCCCTGGTATTAGAATTAATATTCCTCTTAACTGAGTTTCCTATTAAAAAAAATTCCATATTTATTACAGGGATATACAGCACTGTTTGCGTTTCCCTATCCATCATATCGAGCTCTAGAAGTTTTTAGAAATGGGTGGTGGGAAAGCTACTGAATCTTGAGGGTAGATAGCATTCAGAATTTCTAAAATAGAATTTTTCATATCACTTCATTTTTGTAACACTGATTTCAAAATGCATTTTAAATTGCTCTATTTTTCTTTCAGACAGAACCAAGAAGTACTATTAGAAACTGTGCAGCAAGAAATCTCAAAGTTTAAAGAATGCAGTTCAATTCTTGATATCAATATGCTGGTAAGTTATGTTTTTGTTAGATTTGACTTCATTGGAAAATCCTTGCTGTTGAACTTCCCCTTTTTCGGAGAAATACATGAACTGTTTTGTATGTACAGTGATGTCTTGTACTAATTGCAAACATCCAACAATGAATGTACTGTATGTGTTTTCATGTACTAAAATGGAAACCATTTGATGCCAAACTGATTTAGGCATGTGTAATCACTCTGGTTGTGCATATGGTTCAGAAGATAATAGACTTTGCTTCCAATGATGGAAATTATCATTGATGGCAGGAGCCCAGTTCAGTAAATTGTTGAAAAATAAAAGATAGTTACGTATTGCTCTTCTGCAGCCTTTCAGAGTTTGTCAAAGGATTCTGTATTTTACTTTTAGTGAACTCTAGCCCGCTATAATGTCTTTAAATCCTAAAGTACTTTTTTTCATTCAGATCTGACTAAGTGACTCTGAATAGTTTACAGATAGATAACTTCTTACTGCATTTTGGGCCTTCCTTAAAGGAATTATACCTAGAATAGCTTTTTACGCATACTTTGGTATCTTCAAGAAACAAGTTACTTGTTTTTTAAAGTTAGTCAGATTTGTTTTAGACACACTATAAATTTCTATCGCCAGTAAATGTTTTCTCCTTTTTAAGTTTTCAGAAGCAAAATACTATCACAATAAATTGGTAAACATTAGGAAAGAGATGCTGATGCTGCATGAGAAGACATCAAAGTTGAAAGTGAGTTTTATTTCACTTGACTAGTAAAATGTGGGCAAAATTTACATTGCTGATATACATTTTAATTCATCTAGGTCTTGCAGATCCAAACAAAAGTCCTATTTTCTTATTAACCCCATTCTAAATTAGCATTTTCACAAATGTTCGGTATTTGAAATGTTGACATTCATTCAAATTCAAATCTCAACTTTTAATACCAAGTTTAATTGAATCTACTACTAGAGAGTGCATGCCTTCAATATTATAAAAATAAGGGCAGTTCTCTGCCGTAAAGCAGAATTTCTCGGTAAAATAATTCAGCATTAATTGCATATAAGACCTATCATGGAATAGCAACAGCAATAGCACTTAAGACCTATATCCCACTTTACAGTGCTTTACAGCCCATTCTAAGTGGTTTACAGAATCAGCCTCTTGCCCCCAACAATGTGGGCCTCATTTTATCCACTTCGGAAGGATGGAAGTCTGAGTCAACCTTGAGCCTGGTGAGATTTGAACTGCCAAATTGCAGGCAGCTGGCAGTCAGCAGAAGTAGCCTGCAGTACTGCACTCTAACCCCTGCGCCACTGAGGGTCATAAATAAAGCTGTAATCCTGTGTATTGTTACATCCACTAATACAGTGTGAAATTATTTCTCAGGAAATATAAGTTTGGACTGGGTTATCTTTGCTTTTACATGGTATTGGAGAAAATAACTTTCTCTCATAAATTCTTAAGACTTTTTTAAAATACCTTTTTTATACTGCTTCACAGCAGTTGACAGCACTCTCTAAGCCAGGGGTGTCAAATTGGCTGTCTGTGGGCCGGATGCATGCAGGCCATGCCTATCCCAGCCCTGCGAATGGGGAAAATGTTGCAAAATGTCACATGACGGCAACGTGACGTGGCAAGTTTGACACTCATGCTCTAAGCAGTTTACAAAGTCAGTATATATTGCTCCAACAAGTCAGTCAGGATTGAAGGAATTGAACTCTTGGCAGTCGGCAGAGTTAGCCTACAATACTGCATTCTAACCATTCCAGCAAAAAGAGGAAATTGAAATAGTGGATTGTCAGTTGACTGAGCAAACCATGTCACAGAAATTTTGTAGGCATTAAGATTCATCTGTAATTTTAAAAACCTCATTGTTTAGAATTTAGAATCGCAGCTCGTGGACATTGTATATAATTTTTCTCTCAATGAAATCAGGTCTCCTCATAACAATGAATTTCAGACTTCAGAGGACTGAGAAGTGGGCATAAATGCAAAATATAAGAGAGAGATCTGGAACAATGTTTCCTTTAAGGCTTTACAAAGGGATTTGAATCTTTTCAACTCTACAGAGTATCCATTAGAAAATGAGCATGTGTTTTAAAGATCAGGAAAAAAGGCTAAAATGACCTGTTTGGAAGGACTGGCTATAACCCTCAAACAGATGCACTGTTATAGAATAAAACTAAGCTTTTTCCAGGATCCTTTGTAATCATACATGAAGAGGAAATAAAAGCTAGGAGACCAGCAAAAAATAATAGCAGAATAACAAGGCTGTGATTTCCTCAAATATAATCTTTTGGCTTTCTGATGCTTCCTTCTTTCAGAGGAGAGCACTCAAACTCCAGCAAAAACGACAGAAAGAAGAACTGGAGCGAGAACAGCAACGGGAGAAGGAACTGGAAAGAGAAAAACAATTGACTGCCAAACCAGCAAAAAGGACATGAAAGCCCAACATGTTTCGGCTTGTTGTGCTAATTATATTAACCTTTGGACTTTCTGGGGATAGGATGATCCCCTCGCACTCTCCTGTTCTATTTTGCCAAGGAAGTATTAGTGAAGTCTTCATATTTCTACCTTGCTGTTAGCAAGGAGCTAGGAACGGAAAGTGTACCATATTAGCTACTCGTAACTACTTTTTGATTAATGCTTTGGTCAGATTTTTGCTGGGTCAGGTTTTTTTTTAAAGAAATAGGATACTCTATGGTAGGGTGTCTAATCCTGGCAACTTTAAGACCTGTGGACTTCAGAGAGCATGGCTGGCTGGGGAATTCTGGTAATTGAAGTCCACAGGTCTTAAAGTTGCCAGAGCTGGAAGCCCCTGCTCTATGGCATTAATTCCAACATCTTACAAGGCATCTGTTGATGTGCATGTGTCCCAACTCCAGGTATGTTCCTTAACGGTCAACTCTACCTCATTAAATGTACTCTACATCACACTTCAGGTTAGTTATCACCCATCTGTCCATATTCCTTTACTGAGGGAGGGATTTTTGCAACTGCAGGAAGCATGGGCAGGAATCCTTGTGGCAACTACCTGAGTTCAAATTCTCCAAAGACAAGCTGGTGGAATAGTTTAGCCAGGACCTCACTGCTTCAACAGGATCTTGCTGGGTGAAGAATTGACGGGACAACAGAAAAAAAATTATGCAAAAATATTGGTTCAACATACAGGCATGTCTTGCCCAACACCTAATTTCAGGAAATGAACACATACTTGGGAAACGCCGGGAAAGTGTGTAGCTTGCGCCCATCAAATTGATTCAGCTTTGAAGGAGACATTTGGTAACAAGTAGGATTTGAATTCTGGATATGCAGCCTCAGTACAAACACACAGGTAGCACCATGAGAAGAGAACAGTGCCAACACGGACTGCCCAATGCAGGTGGCAGACGGCAGGCTCCCTCTTGTGCTCGGAAGCAGTTTTGCTTCTAGGTCAATCACCACAAATATTTCTCTCTTTTAAAAGTCCAGGCTGTTTTAATTACAGTAATTTGGGAGACCATAAACTGTAATAGTCAGAGAACAAAATGTGTGATTTTAAAAAGGGTCTGCTTGACTGTGGGAGAAAAAATGGTGTGATTGTATCATTTTCAACCAGCAAAAGAACTGAGGTGTGTGAAGATGGATGGATGGATGTTTCAACCTCAGCAATTTTGTGATGTATGGACTTTAATTTCCATACATCTTAAGGTTGCTATAGTTGAAAAACACAGGTATGGAGACACCTTGAAATAAACCTAGCATTAAAATCTTATTTATAATCAATTATAAATGAAATTAGACTATGTGGTTTGATTAAAATAGAAGAAAACCATCAAAGGATAATATAACAAAAGCCGATATGAGTTTTATGTCATCCTACACGGTTGGGATCCTGGGCTTAAAAAGCACAGTTCAACTTCCCTATTGTTTTCAGCTATGTGTCTACACCTGCTTTGTTGCAATTTTAATGGTGGACTCCCTCCACACAACCATGTTGAAAATCTGAATCACCTTGGAATGGTAGGCTGTTTGACAAAGATAGTTAAAGGAACAAGGAGGCCGCATCTGGGCACAAAAGGTAGCTGGATGCCTTCAGACTAGTCACCGAATTGAAGATAGAAGGTCTATTTGAGAAGATGCTGATAAAGCCGTTCTAAAAATGTTGCCAAGTCATTGTGTGAACACTTGGAACAACTGTAGTGTCAAGTAGCTCTAAGTATAAAAGCCAGATCTGTTTCAGTTATGTGTATTAATTATATTGCATCCTACTTTTCCTCATCAAATGCCGCAATGAAGATGTTTAAATATCTTTTCTGCTTATGAGGACATTTCTGCTCAAGAGTGATATATTATCAGTCTGTAACATACACTTACAGTTACTTTCCATGAGCTTCAGGAGTTTCCTCAAACTTATCTCTGTGTCTCCGGAATCAACAAACCTACTTTTGGAGTCAGACCTAAAAATAGCAACTAGTTTGATGCTGAGTGCAGATACTGTAAGGAGAAAAAGGCAGCAAGAACATTCAGTAAACCTGAAGGATTTCTGAGACAGCTTGTCAGGAATCAAAGTTGAGTTGTGGAGTGCCATAGTTTTTATCAGGGTAATGTTTTCTATAGTGCATTAGTTGGGAAGATGTTGGATCAGCACAAAGGAAGCCCAGGTTGAAGTCCACCTTTTACCATGAAAGGTCCTACCTAGGGTGACTTTTGGTCACTTTTTCAGCACAGGTGGAGAAAGAATGGTGATTGTGCAGAAAACAGCCTTGTGTACACATGGAGCATGACAGCCTGGGGAATTCTGGGAGTTGAAGTCCACGTAACAGAGCTGCCAAGATTTGAGAAATATGTCCGGGAAGAAAGGCAGGCTATGCATCTATGATAAGTGAGATTAGACCAATATCCTTTTTGTTGCAGCATTCGGCCAGAATTTCTCAATAAATCCAAGATCTTAGATCTCTCCCTTGCAATAGCCATAGCACTTAGACTTATATACCACTTCACAGTGCTTTACAGCCCTCTCTAAGCGGTTTACAGAGTCAGCCTCTTTCCCCCAACAATCTGGGCCCTCATTTTACCCACCCCCGGAAGGATGGAAAGCTGAGTCAACCCTGAGCCTGGTGGGATTCGAACTGCCAAATTGCAGGCAGCAGAAGTGACCTGCAGTACTGCACTCTTTAAGGCAGCCACAAGGAAGTGATTCAAACACTGTTCAATTTTTTTGGCACCTCACCCTTCAAAAAAGGCAGAGGTTCAACTGCAGTATTGACTGTTTTATTGACCTCTTGACCCTAAGGAGGACCCCCTAGTAGTTCCTTCCATCAAATTAAGCGGAGTAAGCCTCCCTTCCTATTTAATTTGATTTGTCGCCTTTCACAAAGCCAAACCCTCTCCTAAAATCATTTAAAATTCTAAACCTGGGCTGCCATTGTCAAAGAGAAGTTGCATTCCAACAGACCTGTACCAATAAAGCACTGAGGATATTACTAGTTTGGGTAATGAAACATCAATCGAGCTCAGAGAGCACGAAAAACCCCTCAGACCACGGCTGTCGATGATGGCCAGCACATCTGGAGGGCTTTGAATTGGGGGAAAAAGAACTTACCCAGGACGGATGTTCCTAAAGCCCCTTTCCCCCAGCCTCTGGGTGGACTACAATTCCCTCCCATCCCCAGCCAATGTTACTCCTAAGAACTCCAAGTGCTCCAGACAGCATAGCCCTTGGTGAGAAAAATCTGGCAAGATGAAAGCATTTAACAAGGTATGTTGATGGAGCTTCTCAGTCATCCAGGTCAGGGTTGTCCCAAAGGTGCTTTTTCCAAGAGGCAACTGGACTTTCTGGGTTTTTGCATTGAAGACGTTTGGCTTCTCATCCAAGAAATGAAGAAGCTTCTTGGATGAGAAGCGAGACCTCTTCAAAGAAAAAAAAAAACAACAGGAAGTCCAGTTGCCTCTTGGAAAAAGAAAAAAAAAAAAGCACCTTTGGGGATTTAACAAGGTAAGCCGTCTGACCTCGCGGTCCTACCGGCTTTGCAGGGCAGCGCAGCCCCGACTCGGACAGGTAAGAAACAAGGGTGTCGGGGATTCGAACAGCCGATTTCCTACCCCCCTTCCCCCCGCCCCAAGACCTGCGCCGGGCCCCCCTCTCTAAGGTTTAAAGCCAGGCGGAGATGCGCGGTGCGATTGCAGCCGAGCCCGCCGCCTTTGCAAAATTTGGCCTGAAAGAGAGCTACGCTCTGCACGCGCTCAGGAACCCTCGGCTTGCGCGCTCCGAGCCTAACCTCCGATTGCTCCCTTTCTCCACCGTGGCTCCTCCCTGACCGGAGGCAGCAGCCGAAAGGAGCGGCTTTTATTTGTCTCCAGCGGCGGCCTCTCCCAGGACGGGGCGGGGGGGCGTTGCGTGAGTCTTGCGCAACGGGTCGCGGCTTGGGCGCAGAGCAACAGGCGGGCGCAGCGGTTTTCGGAGAAGCGAGCAAAGCTGGCAGGTGAGTTGAGAGTGGCCTTCGTTTCTCAAGAGGAAGAGGAGGCGGTGGTTCAAGCGCAGAGGTCCTTCCCTGCACCCCGAACTTCCTGAACTGCCTTAGATTGGGTTCCCATCATCCTGGGCAGGCGATCCAAGCAGCTGCAGATTCAGGAACTCCCTGTCAAAACTTCTGCGAGTTCCGCCTTCCTTGCAGAAAAGGTTGCGCGATTTGAAGCCGATTAGACTCGAATCTAAGCTAGGGATCCGAGTTTGGTTTCTGCTGTCAGTCGCATGCTTCATTTCCTGTCCCTGAAGCCTGTGGGGTTACAGCAGTTGAGGTATCTTGGTTTACTTCCTAAGAACATTTATGGAAAAGTAAAGATATTGTTTTATACAGGACAAGTAGTTCAGTGGGACATTTATTTGAGGGATGGGATTGTATCTTCTGAGACAAACTTTCACCTTTTTCTCTTTTACAAAAGTTTTGAGTAAATTATTAAAAACTTGGACATGGTGTGATTGTCCTGATAATCCTGTTTGTCATACATATTATGGCACAGAGTACATGTTTTATATACATTTATACATCTATATATTTATACAACATTTAATAATTCTAATCATCGGACTTCCGGTTTGAGCTTCTTCAGTGACAGACCAAAACCTTGTCTCTCTGCGAGGCTTTGATCCGTGCTCACCCGGTGGAGTACCCTGAGCCGGCTGGTTTCAGGGCTAAGCCACCCCATAGAGGTGGTGAAGAGGGAGGAGACTGCCTACAGGGTTGAGGAGAGCCGCATCTCTCCTCCCCAGCTGGCCATTACTCCCTTTCCCGAAGGCGGTTGCAGCAGTGGTCAGAAATGGCCACCACAAAGAAGAACTTGACCGGAAAAGAATGTGCAGGAGGAAGATAAGAAGAGAAAGTTTTGACTGACCAGGTCAAACAGCAAAAGCAACAAATAAAGTACCCTGGAATTGAAACTGTTAAAAAACAATAACATTGTTCCCTAAGAAGATTTTTAAGCTGCAAAGGAGAGAGAAAAGGGAAAAGATTTGGTTTTCTCCTTTTCCTATACTGACAGCTAAGATACTTAAGCAAGAAATTGGGAAAAAATCCACTTTGACATCAATAGGTATTTAATGCTGAAAATAAAAAGTCAAAGGGATAACAAAGATTTCTGGATAATTAAAAGCTTTTGAAAACAGGAAAGGAGAGAAAAAGAATAAAAGGGTAGGATCTGGAAGGGAGGGGACTGCCTGGAATTAAAAAAGAACTTACAGCAAAATCTCAACAAGACTTCCAAAAGTTACATTCTAACTGAAATATTGTAACAAAAACCCCAGGGAGAGAAAGTCGAAAAAGAAATAGGAAGACATAACTCAGGACTATCTGGATTACTTGATGATTTCTGGATTCTTGGTTATTGTTTTGAATGACTAAAATCAATCGGGTGGTTGTTTAAAACTGTTTAAAATGGCTCCACTTTTAGAAGAACTGAAAATGGAACTTAAAAAGTACAAAGAAGATGCACAAGAAGGGAGAGGTTCTTTTGGCTTCGTATTTCAGTTTTTAGAAATGGAAATTCGGAATTATGAGAGACCACAAGAAATGTCTGCAGAACAAGAAGATTGTGACAAAGAAGAAGCCATCTTTAATGAACAAGTAATCTTAGATGGGGGGGGAAGGGAAAGGGGGGAAAGAGAATGGAAAGTTTAAGATTGGGAAAAACAACTCCAAAAAAATAGAGTGAAAAATAAGTATAAAATCAGAAAGCAACAGAAGAGGGAAATGAAAAAGAGAGAATTAGAACTAGAGAGACAAGGAGGTAAAAGGGGGAGGGAGAAGAAGAGAGGGAAGAAAGAAAGGAAAAGAAGTTATAAAGGACAGAAGCAAAATATAGAGGAACAGGGCCTAGTTAGAGATAATGGGTGAAAACTTAATGGAAAAAGGGATTTTGCAAAGGTACATAAGATAGTATGGTTATATTAGAAGCAGAAATAATTTTAGAAAATATGAAACAATGTATGATTAAAATGACTGATAAAATAGCTATCGTAATTCAGTGGAATGCTTGTCAGTAAATAAATGTAACAAAAGGTATATGTAATGATTTATAAAACATGTGAAGAGAAATAAGGGAAAAATTATGGAGATTATATGTGTTTCTAAGGAAGTATGATATTTAATTGAAAAGAAGTGTTAAAGATGTTAAGATTTTAATGATTATTAATGATAGAACTGAATTGGAATGGAATGACAGTTTATAATTACATATATTTACAATCTTTCTTTTTTAAAAAAAGAATATAGTGTGTATTATAAGAATATACCAAGCAGAATTCGATTGGAAGTTATGTATTATGTATTATATTGAAGGTCATAAACTTAAGGTATATATTGAAGTTTAAATAAGAGTTGAATGTATGTAATTAAAAGATATAAAGGTGTCATACTCCAATTAGTAACTATAGGAGAAAATTTGTTTCATGACAAAAGATAATATGAAATTGAAACAGAACAGACAAAAGTATAAATATAATGATTTGAATTGAGATGAGATAACCAAAATAAAATTGAGAAAATTAAAAGAGGGGAAAAACTATATCAAAAATGTAAAATAGTATAAGATATGGAATAGAATACAAAAAGGAGCATGAAATTTTATGTCTGCATAAAGAAATTCAACCCAGGACCATGCTATTTTCAAAAAAGATGTTTTACTTGTATTTTATGTATGAAAACCCAAATAAAACTTTATTAAAAAAAATAATTGTAATCATCCATTCTGCCAACCCTACTTTCTTTTGATTCTAGATCTTTCCTTTTTTCCCACCATTGATAAAATTTATCCCATACTTTATAGTATTCTGTCTTGTCTTTGTCTTTCATTTCCAAAGTTAATTTATCCATCTCAGTGCAGTTCCATATCTTTTTTAGTACTTCACTTTGGGAATTTCTTTATCTTTCTACTTTCGAGCAAAGGCTAGCCTTGCTGCCATGATCACATGTATTATTAAGTAAGTCACCTCTTTATTATATTTTTCCTGTTATGATTCCAAGTAGGAAAAATTGCGGTTTATATTCCACTTTATGCCCTACCATCTCAAGCCACCTCTGAATTCTATGTCAAAAAGCATGGGTTTTTCTACATTTCCACCATGTGTGGTAGGAAATACGATCCATATTCCTGGGTACATTTCCAGCAGTTGGGTGATATATTTTGATACATTTTGGCCAGTTTTGCTGGAGGAAGATGCCACCTATAAAACATTTTGTATAAGTTTTCCGTATACAATGTTGCTCATGTTATTTGTTTTTTGTTTCTCTCCCATAAACTAACTTTCACCTTTCTGATGACTGTATCTCAGTTGAAAAGCCATCCCCTTTGTGAAGTGTGACTTTGATTCATTGATTTGATTGATTGATATCAGAAACTTTTCCAATTCAATTTAAAGGCCTGCTTAATCCAGCAACTAGTTGCTATCTGATGCTCTGGAATGGTCCATGGGTTGAGTGAGATATGTCTTGGATCTGCTTCCAATAGTGATATTTGAGGGTAGACTGTTCCTGAACATAAAGGCTTTATGTCCAAGGGACACAAGTCACATGTTGCTTATTGAAACTTTTCTTTAGTTAACAGATTAAAACATACAGATAATCCTCAATTTACAATCACAATTGAGATTGGGATTTCCATCCCCAAACAAGTCATTAATTGAGTCATCCCCAATTCTACGACCTTTTTTTGGCTTCATTTTTAATTAAATCCGGCTTCCCCGTTCACTTTGCTCATCAGAAGCCGGCTTGGAAGGTGGCACAGGATGATCATGTGACCTTGGGATGTTGCAACCCTCATTTATTAGCTGGATTCCATTTTTTAAGTGGACATTTTAAAATCTCACATCCAATAGGGAAGGATCAAGGAAGAACAGAAAGAGCCATCCGCATAGAAAAGGAAAAAATGGAACGAAGAGAGGAGAAATGGTATTATCTCCCAAACTTGCAAAGAAGAGCAGGCTTTGAAATCCACTTTGATGTGAATTTAGCAGCCAAATATTTGAATCCAGGGGGCACTTGGTTCAGAGTTCTGCATTACAGGCTGTCTTCAAGAAATTAGCATTTAGAAAGCATGTGTTTATGTGAGAGAAACATACAAACAGAGAGAAAGGGGTAATCGCCTTGTTCTGCTTTGGTTTTACTGCTTCACTTTGGTTCGGATAAAATCCTTTGTGATGAACGAAGCTTTTAGGCTGTTTAATATTCCCTGAGCAAACACCATTGCTACCGAGATGATTTTAATTTGCTTTCCAAGCCATGTTTAGCTGAAGTTTGGCATCTCACACCCATCATTTTTCTAACTCAAACAAGTCATAGCTATCCCCAGGGAGAGGAAGCCACTCTATGGGAATTTTCTAGATTTCATAACTTGCTTGCCAATGTTAACTGTCTGTTCTACAGTAATATTTATGGCTGGTTGCATCACAAGCCTCTTTTTTCTTCCATTTTCAGGAGAGTCAAATCTTTACCTGGTAGGTAGGGCCACCAACTGGGCAAATAATTAAGTCCCTGAAAATTTGTGATCAGCAAAAATAATGTGCATAGTTAAATTAAAGTTAAATTAAAATGCAATTGTAGGCCACGTTCTATGGTTGAAGTTTCAGGAAGCTGCCAAAATCAAGGAGATCCAAATATGATTTGGATCCTTATGCCTAGAGAATGCCATCAATGGGGCACTGGAAACCCAGACACCGTTGGAGGGGACTCTCCTGGAAAAGCCCTCCCCCCAGTTAAGATGATAATCTCAATTTTGTAAGTATTATTACTATGATTCATTTGCATAGTCAGCCACCTGTCCAGACTTTATCCATCTAGTGATCTCTTACCAGAGATAGACAGATGTGGAAGTTTGATGGTATTTAAGGGATGTAAGCTGTCCTGAATAAAGTTGCCTTCTGCAATTAACTGATAGTTATTTTGTCAGTGCCTTTGGTATTACTATTTGGGAGAACACCTGGCTGTTTAGGAGAGCCCATGGTGAAGGAATGGAGGTTTGATTATTCTTCCGAACATCCACTGTCACGGGAATGAGGCTTTTTCTGCAGTTATTCTGTTTTTAATTTCCGTTAATTCGGGTTTAGTAAACCATTTGGATTACAGATTAGAGCAGCATGGAGGTTAAGATAAACAAACCTCTTGCAAGATTTCAATGTCCTTGCAGACAGGCCCAAAAGAAAATTGGGGCCATTTTTAAATTTTGGAGTCCCTGTGCTATCCAGATTGTCTGATGGTGTTTGTAGTCTGAAAAAGCAGTTGACCTTAGTGGGAACAGTCTGCAGATTAAAACCAGGAAGTCACCTTTTTGCCTAGACCAAGTTAAACCACAGCTGCCATTTTTGGTACCTATGGAAAGATACGCTACCTTGCAATTCCTCAACCTGTTGACCCAATTGTGTACTGTAGACTGTGAGAAGAATTTAGATCTTTGCTAGGTGCTATTTTTTTTTCCAAAGCCACAGTCCTTCGTCAAATGGGAAGGTGATGTTTTCCATCACAATTTTGATAACGGAAAAGCTATTTACAAGGAATTAGTAGTGATGATCTGGAGTGAACAAGGCTGGCATATAAATATCAATGGCCACTGTTCAGTTGGTGAACAGGTTGTCCTTCACTGTCTTCAAGATTAGGACAAGATTGCATAAAACCCACCCTTGTTCTTTAAGCAGCATATGGAGTCCTACGAAGGATAGTATTGGATGCTGTGCATTTTACTCTGTGAGAGGCAGACCTTTGCCACAATAAATAAAGAAGTTAATGTTTGCTTTCTGGGTTGAAAGACACAGCAAGAAAACTTATTTATTCTGCCCTAAATTAGTAGGTCAAAATGTACTTCAATAAGTACAGTGGTGTGAAAAGTAGAACATGGCCACTTTGCATGGTTTGAACATAATTGTGCATTATGAAATGTGTGTGTGCATGTGCACATGTACACAGGTATGCACACACATATACACACACACAGAGGGAGAAAGAGAAAACATCAGTCCAAAGAACATTATGTATATTTGCTGCCTTGAGCTACTGATAAAGTAATAAAAGTGGGATAGAAATCTAATAAATAAACAAAATAAATGTACATTATATTTGTATTTATGTTTACTTACATTTATATCCCATCTTATATGGGAGTCCCATTTCACTTTATACCAATAACCCTGTATATTAACTTGAGCACAATAATAATAAAAATAAACTGACCTCAAGTCTTCCCATAGGCGAGCCCAGACTTGAACTATAAATTGTCCTACATCTGCTAATTCTAGCCTCTAGCTCTCAGGATTAACCTCCTTTCTACTCCTTATCTGTTCATTCTTGTCAGCAACAGGGAGTGGTTTTCTCCTGGAATGTGTATGTATGCTTTAAACTTCAGCCTACAGCTTTCTTGTTCTTAAATGGCCTTCCCCATTCAAGTCCTGCTAACCAGATCTAATTCTGCTTTGCTTTCAAGCAAAGTCCCTCCAGGTTTGCTCACCAAATTAGACTTTCTAGGAATGTTAAAATTCAAATTCTTGATGTACGGTATAAAAGCTGAATGGTGGGATTTTATTCTTGCCTCAAAAGGCAAAGATTTTCAGAAGGCACCTCTCGCCCAGGAAGGGAAATAGATCAATCTTCCTTAAGCTGGAACTCTGCAGTCCAGTTCTCCTCCATGCTGCATCGAGAGCCCGGGATGACTCTTTCCTATTGTTGAAAGGTGTCAAAATGCCTTTCTTTCAAGGATTCGATTTTCCCGCTGGGAGAGCTCTGGCGCAAGGATATGGACAACTGCTTGAAATCTGGATCTTTTTTATTTTTCAGGAAGGCAGAAAACAGTGAGAAGTCTGTGTTCCTGGGCTATCTAGCTTCTTATGGTAAGTCCCTGGTTTTTTATACCCTTTTCTCCCTTTGTAAGTTGATTTTGTGTGAGTGTTTGTATTTGTGCCTAATGTTTCAAATCCTGTTTGAGTTTGTCTTTATTCCCGCCGAAGGGTAAATTCCGCGGGGTGGCCAGATTGTATTATTGGTTTTCTGTAATCTCTTTTAGCTTTAAGATAGTTTTTCATATTTGTTCTGTGGCAATCTCCTGTCTGTCCCTTTTGTAATTTATATTTTGTGTCTTCTGTCTGTTTGTTTTGCTTATTTGGTATGTCCTGTGTTTGTAAGGGTTTTCTAAATTATCTTTTGTTTCCTTTTCCTATATGTCTAGTTTTCTTAATTATTGAGGCTTTTATCTATAGGGATTCTTTAATACTTTTTATTTGATTCCTTTTCCTATGTAAGTTTGTTTTCTGTCTGACCTGATGTTCCCCTTGGGCTTTTCCTGTTTTTTGTGACACTACTGTCTTCATGAAGTTCCCTTTCCACAATCCTTCTTTTTTTTTTTTTCCTAGAGGGTGGTCTCTGAGTGCCTGGGTATACTTGGTATTCGTGATCAATCTGGATCATCATCATGGCTGCCTGTCTCCCCTTCGATTTTCTCTTCTGAGAGGGGATACAGGCCTTTAGGCAGCTAAGGCAGGGTATGCATCAACAGAGGCAACACATGAGGGCTCCAAAGACACAAATAGTCACTATGGTTGTTATAAGGATTTTGAGCCAATGGAGATCTGGTATTCATGAGAAGAGCCATGAAAAGTCTAGGAATGATTGCTCATGACCAATATTTTGAGCTAGCTCTTTCAGGTAGTGGATGTCCCTCTCTATGAGTCCTGAGGTTTCATCTAGGTTGAAACAACACATCCCGTGGAATGTTTCACAGCCATAATTATGCTTCAAGAGGAAGAAGTCTATTGCTGCCCTATTCTCCAGAGTGGGTTCTCTGACCTCACTCAGTTCTCTGTTAAGGGCATCCAGGGCATGGGAGGTCGAATTCAAGCCTTTTGCTAGGGTACAGGCTAGGCTATTCAAATTTCTAGAATTTCCAGGTACCCCCACTAGAGATATTGCAAATGAGACATATTCTGCTTTGGTGAGAAGGGAGACTTTGGAATCACAATCTGAGTCTAGGGTTTGGAAGGCTCTCCTGTGCCATTTCTGTAAGGATGTCATAAGCATGGTTAATCTTCCCAAGGTGCAAGGGCTGTTGGTGGCATTTGCAGGAAGGTATGAGTAGGCTTTTAAGTCACAAAGGAAAAATCACCCTGGTGGGAGCTTCAGGTAACTATATGAGAAAGATGTGGTCTCTGTGTAGTTGCATTTTAGTTCTGTGTTGCTAAGGCTGGTGCATTCTGTGACCCTAGGTGTGCTGCACCCAGTGACATTAAAACATCTCTCAGAGGTGGTTACTGAAGCAATGTGTAGGGTGTACGTGGTGTGGTCTTTGGTTTTTGTAGAGTGGCCCCAGCTAAAAATGCTTTCGTAGGAGTCAGGAAGTTTTTTAAATGTTACAAGTGTTACAATTGTTACAGATAATAACACATAGGATATGTTGCATTTCATGTTTCCCATTGCTAGATTCCTTTTCTTCCCTCCCCCCCCTTTTTTTGTACAATGTAAAAAAAGGTAACAATAAAATGTAAAAAAAGGTATAGGTCAAGTCTCAAAAATTACTAAAAGGTATGGCTGAAATCTCTTCCTTGTTAAAAAAAAAAATGAAGAAAAAAGGGGAAAAAAAGAAAAAAATTGAGAAGGTGAGAGAAAAATTAAAACAAATAAAAATAGAGTTTTATAACTCAGCACCTGGGAGTCCAGTTTTGTGTAATTCAGCATTTGCACTTGGTTCCTCACAGTTGTGTGGTTCAATGGTGTTGAAGAATGCTGCAAGCGTCCATTGATCTGTGTCCAGATTTTTCCTGAGTTTGATGGGTGGGATTGATTGTGGTGAAGTTTGGCTATGGTCTATAACTGCTGGCTTTGCATGTGTCCAATGTATCCAAGAGTTTCGTTCTGCAACCTTTATGATGGTGTGTGTAGTTTGTAAGACTTGGTAGGGTCCTTTCCACCTGAGTTATAAAGGTGAGGTTCTGGTGAAGAACTTGATCCACACCCAATCTCCTGGCACATATGGATGCAGGGCTTCTTCCTGGGGTAAGGTCTGTGCCAGTGCATTCTGGGTCCAGAGGTTCTGTAGTCTCGTTTGCAGGGCTGTAAGATAAGAAGAGAGAACCATATCCCCCCTATCTAAGCAAAGGGAATGAGGATCTGGGCCTTGTAGGGTATCAGTGGGGGGCGACCCAAAAAGGATCTCAAAGGGGGAAATACCTATATCTTGTCTTGGTCTAGTTCTGATATAAAAGGGGGCAATTGGGAGCACTTGTGGCCAGGAGAGGTGTGTCTCCTGACAGAGTTTGCCCAGTAAGGTCTTCACCTCTTTATTTGCTCTCTCCATGGCTCCTGATGATGTCAGAGAATAGGGCACATGGAGGTTTTGGGTAATGCCCAGGGCCTGGAATATATGTGTGAGGACTTGTGCTTTGAAATGTTTTCCCCTATCCATGTCCAGAATGGTGAGGACCCCGAACCTAGGCACAATGTCTTTGAGGAGATGTCTGGCTGTTTCTAGGGCAGTTGCATGGCGGCATGGGAAGGCTAACCCAGTGGGTTAGTTGGTCCTTGCAGACAAGAGCATATTGATACCCATTTGCCGTAGGTAGCTCTATATAATCCATTTGGATCTTTTCAAATGGTTTCTGTGTCCAGGGTCTTCCTCCTTCATGAATTGCTTTTCTGGAGGTGGTATTATTTGCTTGGCAGGTTTGGCATGTAGTGGCTATTCTTGTAGCCTCACTATAGGCTCCAGGTACATACCATACCCTCCTGATGGCATCTACCATAGCTTGTGTGCCACAGTGTCCCTTTGTATGGAGTCTTTGGCAAATTAACTTAAGGAGACGTCATGGGGCTATGGATCTGCCATCTGGGACTCTCCAAAATCCTTGCTCAAAAACTGCTGAAAATTTTTTCTTCCATTGTTCAGATTCCCCTTTGTTTGTATGGTAGTTTTGGTTTAGTTGTTAAGGCTGGTGTCATGATGGTGTGAGGTAGAGGTTTGGTTGCCACCCATTTGGCTGCTGCATCTGCATATTGGTTTCCTTTAGTTGTTGTAGAGTCATCTGTTTGGTGGGCTTTATGATGGATGACTGCTAGCGCTTGTGGTAATTGGATGGCTTCTAATAGTTTGGCTACTAATGGTGCATGTACTATCTGTTGTCCAGCTGAAGTTAAAAACCCCATTGTTTCCATAGAGCTCCTGTTGCATGGCAGACTCCAAAAGCATATATGGAATCTGTATAGATGTTAGTAGATCAGTTCCTTGCAGCTTCGCAAGCTTTAGTTAAAGCTATAAGTTCAGCTACTTGGGTGCTGTGGGAGAGGGGAAGGGGGGAAACCCAGATGATTTCTTGTAGGGAAACTCTTTTGTTACTCTTTTGTTCTTGTGCATGTAGGAAGAACCATCTGTGAAGAGTTCAATGTTGGGGTTTTGTAGCCGGGTATCTGTTAAATCGGAGCGGGGTAGTTCCGCGTTATGCACTAAATGGAGGCAGACATGGAGATTACCTTCCTCCTGTTCTGTGGGGAGCAGGGTACCTGGGTTTAGAGTATTACATATCTCAAATGTAATGTGATCAGAGGTAAAAAGTTCAGCTTCATATTGAGCCAAACACTGCTGAGTGAAAGCTTGTGTCTGGCTCTTTAAGAGAATCGCAAAAACTTCATGGGGGACTTTCAGCAATAGTGGATGTCCTTGTACTAAATCCTTAGATCATTTCACCAGTTCGACTGTAGCTGCCACGGCTCTTAAGCAGGGGACAGCCCCTTCAGCTACTGGATCTAGGGTTACAGAATAGTAAGCGACTAGTCGATGTGTTTATCCAAAAAGCCGTGTCAGAATGCCAGAAGCAACACCTAATTTTTCATAGATGAATAAGATGAAAGGTTTCCTCTAGTCAGGTAGCCCAAGTGCTGGGGATGATGCCAGGGTTTGTTTCATGGTCTGAAGCCTTTGGACCATTCAATGGGATCAGGCATGTTTTTGCCTGTTAGTTGAATGAATGGTCGGGCTAATTCCCCAAAGGAGGGGATCCATGGGCAGCAGAAGCCCAGTACTCCCAGTAAGGCTCTTTCTTGTCATTTTGTCTGGGGTGGTTTCATGGCTAAAATGGTCTCTACCCGATTAGTTGCTGGGTGGTGCATGATGATTAAAGCTTTGTTGTTCAGTGTAATGGACTGTATTATTGCCTGGCTTCATGTTTCTAGGTGGTGGGTGATACCGGTCATGGGAAAGGTGTTGCCTACATTGCCTGCTGAAATGCCCTTCCTGTCCGCACCTATAGCAATGCTGGCATTTGCCTTGAGACCATCCTGCTTTATCACAATGCCAGCATTACCTTGAATTATAGGGGGTTTTACCTGGGATTTGTCTGGCATCATGTTGCATTACAGCAAACATTTTTTAAGTCCTCCTGCCATTCTATCCACCTCTTTCTATCTTTCTCCTCCTCTTCCAGTTTGCCTCTTTGATCATAAACAAAGTTAGCGATCCTGCACAACTCTGCTATTTCTAATGTTGGCCAGAGACAAAGCGGTGGAAATGCTCTTTGATATCCATGGTGGAGTGGTCCACAAAGGCTGAAACTAAAATCCTTTGGTCCTTCAGGCAGCTAAGGTCTAGATGGGCATTGCAATATGCTTCTGACAGGCGGACCCAAAAGGCATCAGGGTTTTCCTTTTCTCTTTGTGTTGTTTTCTGAAATTCTGACCAGTTTAAAGGCTTTTTACCTACTTCCTCTAAAGCTTCTGGAAAGTTATTTTTTGCTCTTGTGTATTCATTCCAGTGATTGGTATCATTGTAGTCCCAGTCAGGGCAATGTACTGGCCATGCGAAGCGGGTTGGGGTTGCCTGTCCAGAGATAGTTGGTAGTTTAACTCTTTGGTCTGTTTTTTCAAATAATTTTAACAGTTCATCTTTAGTTAGAAAGACTTGTAGCATCTGGGTCATATCACCCCAGGATGGATTATGACTGTCTATGATAGATTTCAGGGTTTGAATTACTGTTTGAGGATCAGCCCTGAAAGCTGGTGTATCCTTTTTCCAGATGACCAAATCAGAGTCAGAGAAGGGAATGTGGGTAAAAACGTATTCTAATTGTCCCCTATTTCTGCCTGGCACTGGTTTGCTTAAAAGGAGAGCCATAATCCGTGCCTCAGTCTTTCCTTCCAGGGAATGGGTTTCAGGTTTTTCCTGATCTTTTTCCTCAGTCAGGTCTTTGGTCCTAGCCATTTCAGCCCAGCAGTACCAATAGGGTATTTGGCTGGGTTTAATGCATGTTCTAAGTGTTTTCAGGGTTTTATAATCTAAAGTACCGCTATCAGGCCAAATTTGTCTCCCCATGTTGCAATAAAGCCCACTTTATTTTTTTGGCTTCTTTTTTATGCATTCCAGTCAGGACAGGCACTTGCCTTTTGTCCTAAGCCTCAAGTAATTTATCCAAGGGGGTCTCTTCCATTGCCCTCGAGCTACAACTTCCCATATTCCCTGCTTGATGTGGGGATTATTTTGGTTTAGCTGGGCTACAGCCGTCAGTTTTCAGACAAAAACGGTCTGGAAAGGACTCCAGTTTCCCTACACATGGAGTACGGGCCCCTTTCTTTTCGGGAAACTCAGCCGTCAGTTTTAAGACCCCCCCCTAAAAAGCAGGGATCTCGGAGGACCAGCTCCAGTACGGGCCTCTCCCTACACTCAGCCAACAGTTTTCAGATCTCCCTTAAAGGTGGGGAACTGAAAGGACCTTTTCTGCTTTTTTAGACAAACTATTTCCAATTTTGTTTGCAAGCAGCTGGTACGGGCCCCTTCTAAATGCATAGGGCTTTGCTTGCGGGATGCACCGGGAATATATTTCCTCTGTTTTTTTTCTTTCCTAACACCAGTTCCTTTTGCAGCCCACTTGGTTTTTCTTACGTCCTTCTGAAGGACTCACACTCCGTGATCACCCCTGCGTTCCCAAATCCAGCCAGTCACAGCTCATGTTTGAGCTAGCAGCTGGTTGGGGTGCGGCTGGCAATCACAGAGGAGGTGAGGTCCCGCTGTTTCCATGGAGAAAACCCACAATCACACACCTGGTCCACTCACGCTTCCACTCCCCTCACTAGTAAGATTATAATTTTGAAGCAGTACTCACCTGCTTTCAAGCAGCTGTTGAGCGGAAAAGCCCAAGGACTCCCTTTACTACCCTATACCTTCCAGGCTGGGTCCGTGGATGTTGTCCCTGGACAAAGAAGGTCCATGCCAGCTGGGTTTGGATCCACGGGCCTGGTCTGGTGGCAGGGTTGGCTGGGAAACCTTCGTGGTCGCCAATTGTTGAAAGGTGTCAAAATGCCTTTCTTTCGAGGATTTAATTTTCCTACTGGGAGAGCTCCGGTGCAAGGATATGGACAACTGCTTGCAATCTGGATCTTTTTATTTTTCAGGAAGACAGAGAACAGTGAGAAGTCTGCATTCCTGGGCTAGCTAGCATCTTATGGTAAGTCCCTGGTATTTTATACCCTTTTCTCCCTTTGTAAGTTGATTTTGTGTGAGTGTTTGTATTTGTGTCTAATGTTTCAAATCCTGTTTGAGTTTGTCTTTATTCCCGCTGAAGGGCAAACTCTGCAGGGTACGGAAGGCAAACTCCGCGGGGTGGCCAGATTGTATTACTGGTTTTCTGTAATCTCTTTTAGCTTTAAGATAGTTTTTCATATTTGTTCTGTGGCAATCTCCTGTCTGTCCCTTTTGTAATTTATATTTTGTGTCTTTTGTCTGTTTGTTTTGCTTATTTGGTATGTCCTGTGTTTGTAAGGGTTTTCTAAATTATCTTTTGTTTCCTTTTCCTATATGTCTAGTTTTCTTAATTACTGAGGCTTTTGTCTATAGGGATTCTTTAATACTTTTTATTTGATTCCTTTTCCTATGTAAGTTTGTTTTCTGTCTGACCTGATGTTCCCCTTGGGTTTTTCCTGTTTTTTGTGACACTATGACATCATAGCTGAGTCTGCCCTATGATATAAAAGCCAGCCCCCAGGAGAGACCCCAGCTTTTGACTCAGCTCCTTTCAGTCAGTAGCTGTGTCTCTGAAAGCGTTCTATTAGATAGCAATCACCAGCGATCTTCAGTACTTTTTTCCTCTTCAAGCAGCTCCCAGGGATCTGGGTAGCTACTCTTTCAGGAGAGCTCTGCAACATTGGGAGCAGTGTCACAGAGCTCTGTGCAGGCAAGCTGGGCAGCATCTGCAGACCTCCCCCACGCCTGCAGTTTGGAGTGATCGTAAACATGATCGGCAAACTGATAAGAGCTCCAGCCAGCTGATTGTGTATCTGGTTGCTGTGTTTTTCCCTTGCTGACTTTGCTCGGGGCTCTGTATAGCCTAAGGAGCGATTCTTCAATCTTGGAGCCTGTTTTCCTGTAGTTAGTGGCGATCTTGGATTCAAGCCCTCCACCATGAGGTGAGCAGCCATTTTGTAATCCTGGGGGCCATTTATACCCTAAGGGGCTTAATAGAAAAATTTCTAAACAGCTTCTTTCCAACGCAAGAGCCTTTATTTTACAAACGGAGCAAGATAAGGCTCAGGCAGAGCTTTCCTTTCTTCAACCTCTGGAAAGGGTTCAGACCCTTCTCCCTTCTCAATCTATAAGTTCCTTGCCTCATCATCCTGACTTACACAGGTCTCAGGACCTCAGGGTCCATTCTTCTCTACCAGAATGGGAAGAGGTTGATGAGGAAGGAAGGCCTTCGCCATCTGAACACAGTTACTCTTCTCATTCAGAGTGTGAAGAAAGTGAGACTTTTGACCAAAATCTTTCAGAGGAAAAGGATTCTCGCCCAGAGCAGACATCCTCTGCATTGGTCTTCAAACCTACTCTCTTCAGACCATTACTTGGCAAGGCCTTTTCACTGCCAAGCTGTCGCCAGAGGAAGTGACTCCCGAGCCACAAGGAAATCCCTCTAGCCAAGGGGATTTGCTCTTCTCCAAGCCCTCTACATGCAGAGGTTTTGCCTTCTCCCATTTTGTTCCTGGACATGGTCAAGGAACAGTGCGCTTCTCCATCGTCAGGTCCTCACCCATCTTCTCTAGATAAGCATTTCTACAAAGTCAGTGCAGCTCTGGACAATGCCCTGTCAGTGCCTTCTGTTGACATTCCGGTTCTGGCTTCGTTCTCATCTTCTGGCACTCCCACAGAGCCAGAAGATATCCTGAAACTGGATGATAAACATTCCAAACAGACCCTCAAGCGCAATCACCAGGCTGCTGCTTGGGCTGTTCTGGCTTCAACAGCAACATCCTTCCTCACCAGGGCATCCATACGGTGGCTGTGCCAACTCCAGAATAGATTGCCTGCTTCTGACCTTCAGTCTCACCAAGACCTTAATAAGATTATTGCAGCAGCAGAATTCACTGCAGATGCCACTCTCAATTCTGCCAAATTTGCATCCAAGGCCATGGCATCTTCTGTCGCAGCAAGAAGACTTTTATGGTTCTGAAATTGGCAGCCGGAGTCACGCTGAAAATGGAAGCTGGCTTCAGTGCCATTCACAGGCAATAAGCTTTTTGATGATGCTCTGGAACCTTATCTCATTGAAACCAGAGATAAACATACAATTCTCTTTTCCTCTGGGAAGAAAGCCGACTATCGCCCTACTCCTTATCGCCCTCCTGCCTTCCGAGCAGAGACCTCATCTCACTTCCCATGCTCTCACAGGCCATACTCCCAACACCAAGACCAACGAGCGGAAACATCTGGCAGGCAACAACCTTCTTCTGGTAAACGGCCCTTTGGGGGGAGAGGGGGTTGTTCCTTCCATTGCTCTAAGTAATCCTTCGTTTTCCCCACTCATTAGGGGTCGCCTAACCTTCTTTGCTTCCAATTGGGAGGAGTCAACGATGGACGCCTGGGTGCTCAGCACTATTAGGTCAGGGTTACAATTGAACTTCCTAACCCCACCCCCCCAAAAATGTTTTTGATCTGTCCTGTGTCTCGGGACATTTCCAGGCAAGCCCTCATGAATCAGGCCATTCAGCACCTTCTTGAAATCAGGGTTATTCAACCTGTTCCCCCGTCTCAATGGGGACATGGAATTTACTCTCATCTTTTCATCATTCCCAAAGCCTCAGGGGGGTGACGAGCCATCCTTGATCTAAAATTTCTCAACCAATTTGTAAAATACAGGCGATTTAAAATTCAGACTCTGCATTCTATTTTACAGAGCGTTTGGGAGGGCGACCTCTCTTCCACTGATCTCACTGAGGCTTACCTCCACCTCCCAATTTGGCCTCATCATCGCCAGTTTCTCCATTTCTGTTATCAGAATACCCATTACCAGTATCGAGCACTTCCCTTCGGCCTCTCATTGGCTCCAAGGGTCTTCACAAAGGTTCTGGCAGCATTGGTGGCATCTCTGCATTCTATTCCAGTAGGATCCAATGCTACTTTGATTTCTTCATTCTGATTCTTTCTGACATTTTGATTCTTTCCTCTTCCATCCGTGCGATCCATCAGGATCTGCAAATTACCCTGTCATGTCTCCAGAGCAATGGATTTTCCATCAACACCAAAAAGAGCCAGATCTCTCCTACAACCATATTGCAACACTTGGGAGCAGTCATTGATACCATGTCGTGCCAGGTGTTCCTGTCCCCAGCTCATGGAAAGTGCCTTGCAGAGATCATCAGCCAGATCCAGCAACATCAAATTGTCCCCCTGTCGCTGCTGTCCAAACTTCTGGGGGAGATGGTTTTCTGTATTGGCATCGTCCATGGGCTCGGATCCACTCCCAAGCCCTCCAATGGTTCCTGCTTCCCTACCAATGAGCAGGAACAGCCACTCATCCATCAAGGTCTCACTCCCACTACAAATCCAGAGATCTCTCAATTGGTGGCATTCCCCATCTATCTGGAGGGATCTAGACAGGCTAGTGATAACCACTGATGCCAACCTCCTGGGTTGGGGTTCCCATATGCAGGGCCAGATAGCTCAGGGCATTTGGTCCAGATCCGAACAGACCCTTCCCATAAATTGGCTAGAGCTCAGAGCCATTTTTCTGGCTCTCAAGCATTTCAGGCAATCAGTGACCGGCTCTCATGTTCTAGTCCTTTCAAACAACATGGCCACAAAGGCTCATGTCAACAGGCAAGGGGGCACGAGATCCAAAGCCCTCATGAGAGAGGCTCTACGGTTGGGGTTATGGGCAGAGAAATACCTGTTATCGATCTCGGCAGACCACATCTTCGGGGTCGGCAACTCCCAGGCTGACTGGCTTAGCAGGAGCCAAGTCGATCAGGCAGAATGGTCCATTCCTCCGACTCTATTCAGGGATCTTTCCCTCAGATTCGGAACACCGGAGGTGGATCTTTTCTCCACTCCTCAAAAAACGCCCAAGTCACCAGATTCTTCACCAGGTTTCCTTGGCAGGGAGCAGAGGGGACCAATGCTCTTCGGTGCAGATGGCCAAAGGTCTCCTCTATGCCTTTCCCCCGCTTCCCATCATTCCGGCAGTAATTTGGAAGAGGTTGGAGGAACGAGCGGAGCTCCTCCTACTGGCACCTGATTGGCCAAGGAGGCCCTGGTTTGTGGACCTGGTCAACCTATTGGTGGCTTCTCCTTGGAGGATCCCTGCCCATCTAATCTCCCTTCACCAGGGGGCCCTACTTCTCCCAGAGCTCCAGTGGTTCAAGCTGACCATGTGGCACTTGAGCGGCAGTGGCTAGAGGAGGCTTATCTTCCAGAAAGGGTCATCCTCACTATCCTGACTTCTCGCAAACCTTCTACAAGGCACATCTATGATGCCACCTGGAAGGCTTTTTCCCAATGGTGCCTTAGGGAGGGTCTTTCTCCTGCTTCAGCCCAGTTGGAAGAAGTTCTTAACTTCCTTCAGCATGGGCTGGAGAAAGGTTTGGCCCCCAACACTTTATGCAGGCAGGTTGTGGCCCTCTCCTCAGTCCTTTCATGGGGTTTGCTTCCTTCCTTATCCCATCACACTTCAGTCAGGAGGTTTTTGGAAGGGGCTTCCAACCTGCACCCTCCGGTGGTTCACAGGTATTCTTCCTGGGACCTTCATTTGGTCCTTAATGCCCTTACAAAGCCTCCCTTTGTACCCCTTAGAACAGTGTCTCTCCGTTTCCTGACTCTGAAGGTAGTGTTCCTTGTTGCCATCACTTCTGCCAGGAGGATTTCTGAGCTTGTTGCTCTTTTCATCAGACAGGACCTTTGTTCCTTTCAGGATGATAGGGTTGTTCTTCGTCTGGACCCCTCATTTATTCCGAAGGTTAACACCTGGTTTCACAGGTCCCAGGACATTGTTTTGCCTGACTTCTGTCCTCTCCCGCACCATGACTTAGAGTGGCAGTGGCACATGCTAGACGTAAGAAGGGCTCTTAGAATATACATTAAGCGCACTTCCTTGTTCAGGAAGTCGGAAGCCATGCTTGTTTCCTTTTTCCCTTCTCACTTGGGGCACAAGGCATCTTCTCCTACTATTAGCAGGTGGGTCAGGTCTTGCATTGAGCAGGCCTACAAAGCTGCAGCCCTTCCGGTTCCCCGAGGTCTGACGGCGCACTCTACCAGAAGTGCGGCCACTTCTGCTGCCTGGGTGACCCAAGCATCCTTGGAGGAGATTTATCGTGCGGCCACGTGGACATCCCCATCTCCTTTCATCAGACACTACCATCTGGATGCTTTTGCCTCGGCAACTGCAGCCTTCGGCAGACGGGTGCTTCAATGAGTGGTTCCACAGTCGGTGTGATGAGCCAGACGAGGACCCGCCCATGGACATGCAAGCTTTGGTATGTCCCATCCTGGGCTCTCGATGCAGCATGGAGGAGAATGGACGTTGGTAGAAGTTACCGTGAACGCCCTTTCTATCTATGCTGCGAGAGAGCCCAGCCCCTCCCTTGATTCGTCCGAAGAGGGTAAGACATATTTCTGTATTTATTTTGGGCTTTCAGAGACCCCTTTCATTCTGTCAGGTATCTTTACCAAAGCTGGGGTCTCTCCTGGGGGCTGGCTTTTATATCTTAGTACAGACTCAGCTATGACGTCATGGGAAGGAGTCAACCCATCCTGGGCTCTCTCGCAGCATAGATAGAAAGGGTGTTCACGGTAACTTCTACCAATGCCCGTTCTTAGACTAGTTGTATCCCCACCACTACAAACTCCAGCCTTGCCAACATACAGGAGTTGCTTTCTACTCCTCCTAAAACCAATTAGCTTCCCTTCCCATTTGTTTGATCAGTTGTTCAGGAGTTAAAATAAATGAAGCTGAATGTGTGGGAGGAAGAATATTTCTCAACCTTGTTCTCAAAGTCTGGGTTTGGAAACGGGCACTATAAATCTTGTCAAAGAAGATTGTCATAATATACTTGCTTGCACACTGTTCACATCTGCTGCATTGGGGGACAGAAAGCCTTACAAAATGTGAATTGTTGTCTTATAATTATTCTGTATTGGAGGGTGATACAGCAAACTGTGTTTCTTAAAATGAAAGTGTGACATGGATCTGATCTGCAAAACAAAGATGCTTCAGGGTTTGTTATCAGAATTAGCAGTCGGTTTACTTTTACTCCCAAGCTGACCTCATGAGGATTCTGTCAAGGGTCATGTGACTGTCAGGCCAGCATCCATTTCAAAAACCTTGCCAGCTGTTTAAATGACAGTACAAGTAATATGAATATTTTTATTGCTATTTATTCTACACACCCCCATAGTCACATTTTGGGGACGGATGAGTCCACTTTAACAAACAGTTCATTTATAATGCAACCCTGTAAACATTTTAACTGGGAAAGTTTAAACATCAATGATTCTTCAGTAAAAAGTCGGTTGAGATCCTTGGTTTATCAATATTTTTAAAAAACATGATTTGTGTCAGTTAAAATTAGCATAAGTTTCAAGGAGGAAAAAAAGTGAGGTTAAAACTGGATGTAGACAACAATTGCTGCAGAATAGAGTTTTAAAAAAATTAAAGCATCTTTTGTAGGACAAACACAGCTGAATTTGACACAGTGCAGAATCTGCATGAACTTCATAAACAATGTCCTGAAAGACAATCTTATTACCCTTTAAAAAAAAAGTAAGAACATTTGTGGTTTGTCAAAAGCAGCAAAAGCACATTCTTTTACAGCTGCTCAGAATATTAAAAGCTGCCTTCCCAGACCAGATTAATGTTGTTTCTGAGCAATGAAATGCAAAAGTAATTTCTTAGAATGGGTGTCAAAACAGAGTTTATCATTTTAATAACATATCTGGTATTGGAATAGCATAGTAAAATTTCTGACTGCTGCATCTCACATAAAAACGGCTTTTTCCATCTGGATTTAAATTGCTACAATTGTCAGAGGAAGATCGATTAAAAGAAAATAACACCAATGCCTGAGTCACAGTTTGGAGCCAAAGTATTTCTATCACATTTTGAATGTTAGCCCCTAATTCTGGGACCTTCTTTCAGCTTCTATACAGTATTCAGCTCTTTAGTAAAATAAAATAAAGAATGAAAATGACATTTGGGGGGGAAAATCACCTTTTTGATGTTCCACCTCTTTCTCTAGACCTTGGCAAGTTGATGCTCATCAAAGATGGCTACAGTTGGATTGATGTCCTCTTGCACATGTGCTCGTTCCCTGGTACCTTTCCTTAGGTTGGGGATCCCCAAAACGTGTTTGTCCCAGTTACATACGACAGCCACATCTGCTTCAAAAGATTACTACGAGGTGCTGGTGCTTGG
The DNA here is from genome assembly GCA_015471245.1 of Laticauda colubrina. Lineage (NCBI taxonomy): Eukaryota > Metazoa > Chordata > Lepidosauria > Squamata > Elapidae > Laticauda > Laticauda colubrina. The sequence goes on from BLBF01000068.1 coordinate 8,786,710, forward strand.
AGGAGGTTCAGGGGGGATCACGATGAGTGCCCGGATGAAACGGAAAGTCGGAGCTGACAATGTGGCCGTGGTGGAACCCCAGGAGGTAAATCCTGAATTCTGGAATTCTGAAATGTTGGGATTTGGAGGCATTATGCAAAATATATATTTTATGGAATTATAAATCATGAATGTATCCTGGAATGAAGGGTACCTTTTCTGATAGCCTCTTTAAATCTAGACTTTTTGAAGGGCCTTCTCTCAATTAAAAAAATTAACAATGAATTGGTATCTGTTCTCTATTGAGGGAAACAGGGAAAAACATTACTTAATTAAATTAATAAAAACTTTCCCCCATATCTGTACATGTAATTATATCTGGGAAAACCTTTTCCCAGATCTGTACAACTAAAATGGACTTAGAACATCATTTGTTGAATGACAATAAAACACACCTTTTTTTAAAAGAAAGGAACATCTAAAAACCAGTTTGTGAGATCTTTTATTTTCACAGACCAGGGTAATAACCCACGAGGTGTAGTATACTGTTGGAAACATCTACAATAATAACATGGGCGTGAGTTTCATCTGGAGATATCAAAGTACTTTTATAGCATACTTGCAGCTTCTTTGTTCAGGATTCATGATTGCACAGAATGGTAGACTAGAATTTTTACTACTGATGATCAGAATGCTAATGGATATCATTTAATTGCTCCTGTGTGGACCTCTGACCAAGGTACATTTGGTTTCATCCACTGATTGTTGAAGTCAAAAAAACAAGAATTTGGCTTGTCTTCTAGAACCTAAGAACTATCTGGGTTTGTTAGCTTTCCCCTTGGCAGGAGAAACCAGCAAGAAGGATTGGGTGTTTGCTCAGGCATAAACACAAATTCTGATTTGCTATTTTGTAAGTCACTGAATTAGGCATTTCATTTAAGCAGGGACAGCCAATTAAAATGATTAATAATCGTGGTAACCCATCGTGTTAAGAAGTAACCTGGTTTGCTTGGTTTCATTTTGCATGTTGTAATGAAACCTAGGCATTTTGACTTGTCAACCTGTTCAGGGTTTAAATACTGTATATTGCAGGAGTTTAATTATGACTTATTCATAAAGCAGTTAAGAAAACAACAATCTGATATCCCAAAGGTGCTTTTTTCAGGAGGCAACTGGATTTACTTGTTTTTCTTTGAAGACGTTTCGCTTCTCATCCAAGAAATTTCTTCAGCTCTGACAGGATAGTAGGGAATGGAAGAATGTAATACTTTATTCCCCACTATCTTGTCAGAGCTTCTTGGATGAGAAGCAAAACATCTTCAAAGAAAAACAAGAAAGTCCAGTTGCCTCCTGAAAAAAAAAATCACCTTTGGGACAACCATGACCTGGATGACTGAGAAACTCTACAGACTTTTAACAGTTTGACATCTAGTGTAAAACCAATCGATCTTGAAAAAAGCACACAATTAGTTTGCAAAAGCCATTGTTAGAAAAATCAGGTGAAGGCAGTTCAATTAAATAAGGAACTAGGCAATATTCTAAAGCAGTAGTTCTCAAATCTTTTCATCATGGACCCCCTTCAAATATCTTTTGTGGCCATGGACCTTCAAGATTTAACTCAAGATTTAAATCAAAATATTCCCTCAAGCCTTTGCTTGATAACATGTCCCACAGGGGTCTAGGCATCAGTTATGAACCACTGTTCTTTTTCCCAATCTAATATAGATACATAAAATCCAGATATATTAAATTTTTGTCTCTCAAAATTATCATTTAATATAATTAAGGGACGTTCTTGAACCCGACTGCCAGTTCTCTCTAGAAATATCAGGTGTCTGATTTTGTATATTCATTTCTGTTCTTCTTATGCTTTCTTGCAGTTTATCTCCACAATTATATTTTTCAGAAACACTATTATCAACCCCTCTGGACTTTAGTTGGAGCTGGGGCAAAGCAGTTGGCCACTTCAGGACGTTCAACAGCAAGTGTTATTCCATCAGGGGTAAAGTGGATCCAATCCAAGGTGGAAAAGTTGGATCCAGACAACAATTGTGTCTATTTGGGGAACAATCAAAAGGTGGGTCGCCCATTGATTTATCTGTTTGGTTAAATCTTACTTGCATAAACAACTGATAAGTTTGAATACATGAGATTTAGCCTTGGGTTTGAATGGGTTACTCATCTATATGAGTAATATTTAATACATAAATTGAATAGGTCTGCCAGCTTTTCTAATGTTTTTTTGAACTTCTTAAAAAAACTATATTATGTTATTTATTTAGTTTGGCATTATTCTTGCCTGCAATATTCAATGAGGATAGGAGAGACTGTTTGCATTTCCAGCATTTTGAGACCAACTTTCTGTTTGAATAACCTTGGTTCCTGTTTAAGATAATTGTTTTCTTCTTTCTTTGACAGGTATCTTACAAGTATTTGATTGTTGCTCTCGGGCTGCAACTGAATTTTGAAAAGGTAAACAACTCTGTTAGCATTTTCTTAGAAGTTTTCTCTACTGTTAGGAAGCAAATTCCAGTGACTTATATGTTCTTTGCATGAAAGTCCCCAAATAGGAAGCACAATGTGAGAAATAGTATTGCATCTTTCCCATTGCATCTTTCTCTGTGGAAATTGTGCAACTGAGGTTGTGCAACAGTGAAAGAAATCCTTTAGAGACCTCTATGCTTTATCAGGAAATTGAATGTATCCAGGACACCTACCATGTTGTTGTGAAATGAGCTTGTTTTAATGGTGGGCACACAAAGTGAATACCAAGATAATCACTAATTGGAATTTTGGGAGGCTATGTGAGTATAGCACGATTATTTTTCTCCTTTAAGGATGCTAGGTTATAATTCAGCACTGGAAATGAGTTTATTGATCTTTATTCTGGGTTCATCTACTAAAATAAATAGTAGACGAAGAAAATGGAACCCACAGCCAAACTTTTTAAATTCATGTATTTATCCAAATCATGCTTCCTCTAAATTGGAATACATGATAGCTAAGGGAACTCCTTAATCTCTTTGCCATACATCTCTCCAGTTAATTCAGTCAATGATTTACAGCAGATGTAAACCAATGCCAGTGTGATGATTTAATCTGAGTATTATGCAAATATTTACACATGAAGGTAATATTCACAAATCAAATTCAATATGAACGGAGTATCTCTGGGATATGATCTTGGCTTTCGGGAAGTCTGAGCAGTTGTATGACAACATTATGCTAAGCTTTAATTTAAGCTTATCCTGGATGTAGTATGTTGTGTGAATTAAACCCACAGATGGCTTATTCAACAAAACACCACTAAAGGACCTATGGCTAACATGATTAATGAGCCAGGATAATATGCGATGAATCAGTGGTGGGATTAAAAAATGTTTATTACTGGTTCTGTGGGTGTGGGTTGGTGGGTGTGGCAGGGGAAGGATACTGCAAAATCCCCTTTCTCCCCCACCCCACTAACCTGCTTTCCAGCTCTGTTCTCCTGTGCAGGGCAACCAAAGAAGACCCAGCCAATCAGCTGGGACTTGGGAGGCGGAGAATAGATGGGGGCGGGACCAGTCAGAGGTGGTATTTGTTGGTTCTCTGAACTACTCAAAATTTCCGCTACCGGTTCTCCAGAACTGGTCAGAACCTGATGAATACCACCGCTGCTAGGAATTAAATGGGTTCCTGAGTGTAAACAGCCTGCATGTTTAATCCAGTGAAATTCTATACTACTAATTTTGTCTTGTTACAGATCAAAGGCTTGCCTGAGGGTTTTAAGTTTCCTAAAATTGGTTCCAATTATTCCATTCACACAGTGGAGAAAACATGGAAAGCTCTGCAGGATTTCCAGGAAGGAAATGCCATTTTCACCTTTCCAAATACTCCAGTGAAATGTGCAGGGGCGCCACAAAAGATCATGTATCTGACAGAGGCGTACTTGAGAAAGGTACGTACCAGCCACTGCACAAGTAGCATGGTTGCCTAAACAGGTAACAAAAAACCGTTGTAATCCCAAAGACCCAGGTTATTGAAAGTGCACTTATCCTAGTTTAACTGCAGCTAGAATATAGGCTTAAAATATGGGTAGTTTTAGAGCGCTCCTCCAATTGAAGACATACAAGCAATTTTGTTAAATCAGTAGGACCAACTGGTTAAATTTGCACAAAGGACTATAGTACTAATTAAGCATATCCAATATATTGATGCAGACATCAAATGGAGACCTTTGATTCAGTGTAGTTTTGGTATGTATCATCAATCCCATTACTGCAAGTTTAAACAGTGTTTTAAGCCCATGTCACACTGAACCAAACGGATGCAAAGAGGATGTAAAACGGACAAAAAAGCTTGCCATCCCTTGGAAAACGCGATGTACTCACTGCCTCCGTTTTGCTTCCTCTCTATCCGTCCAGCATCCGTTTATTGACGTTTCATCCGCTCTGAAAGTTTTGAGCTGCCAAAAACTTTTGCACGGAAAGTGTATCCAGTTTGTCCGTTCTGCATCCGCTAGGCATCCGCTACGCATCCGCGCAACTCCATCTGCCCGGACGCAGGGAGGAAGCGGAATGGACACAGAACGGATGCAGAACAGATGCCTAGCGGATGCAGCACGGAAACAAAGCGTTTAAAATGGAAAAAACGTTCGCAGAGGGGACCTATCTCGGATATTAAGGATGTCTAGAGGATGCCTAGAGGATACGTAGAGGAAAACCTATATTTCCTATAAAAAGGGGGAGCAACTCATCTGCATCTCACTTTCAGAACAGCAGCCCAGCGGTGCAGACCTCTGCAGCCTTCATCTGGCTCTTGCTCTTCCACAGCATCCAGTCATGTCCACCGTGGATTGTAACAAAGTCTTTTCGGCAGCCACCATCGTTCTGCAACAGTGCGAAGCCATCTGCAGGCTCTGTGAACACTACTGCGAGAAGGAGCCACCCAAAAAGTGTCTGGGTCCGAAGATGGTTCGCCAGAAGAGCAGAGGACGGACTGTACAACAAGCTGATGGTGGAGCTCAGGAACGAAGACACTCGGGCATTCCAGAACTTCATGAGGATGCCTCCAGCCATGTTTGACGAAGTTGTGCAGCGGCTGACACCCAGGTTGACCAAGGCAAACACCAGCTTCCGGCCCAGCCTGGAACCTGGGCTCAAGGTGGCACTCACTCTGAACCACCTGGCCTCAGGGACCACCTACAGGAGCATGCAGTACAGCTGGAGGGTGCCATACAACACCATCAGCATTGTGGTCAGAGAAGTGGTGCAGGCCATCATCGAAGAATACAAGGAGGAGCTCCTCCAGTACCCCTCCACTGAAGAAGGATGGAAGAAAGTTGCAGAGTAGTGGTATAAGAAGTGGAACTTCCCCCACACTGTTGGAGCCATAGATGGCAAGCACGTGGCCTGCAAAGCTCCAGCCAACTCAGGGTCCACTTATTTCAACTCCAAGGGCTTCTTCAGCATCATCTTCTTTGCCATGGTCGATGCTGACTACAAGTTCACGGACATCGATGCTTCAGGAAACGGCTCATCTTCAGATGCCCAGGTATATAACGCCAGTTACCTCAAGGAGGAGCTGGAACGCAACCTCATCGTGGGCTTCCCAGATCCAGACCCCCTGCCCAACGACACACAAGATGTGCCCTACTTCATCGTGGGGGGTGACGCCTTCTCCCTCACAACCTACCTCATGAAGCCCTACACCTCCAGACTCCTCACCCGTGAAGAGAGGATCTTCAACTACAGGCTGTCCAGGGCAAGGCAGGTGGTGGAGAACGCCTTTGGCATCCTGGCCAACAGGTTCCAGGTACTTCTCACCACCATGCAGCATTGCCCAGAGACCGTGAGGAGGATCATGGAAGCTTGCTGCATCCTGCACAATCTCATGCGCACCCACTACCCAGTCTTGCAGAACAGGCTTGTGGACCGTCAACAAGCCAATGGGGACATGAAGCCTGGGGAATGGAGGCAAGGGTGAAACCTGATCGACACTGAGGATGTGCAAGGCCCCAACAGAGCCTCACATGAAGCGAAGAAGCAGCGCAACCTCCTGAGACAATGGTGCAACTCCCCAGCTGGAGCAGTGGAGTGAAAAGACAGGATGGTAGATGCTTAATGGATGCTTACTTCAGCCTGTCTCATCACACGGATGAGATTGTGCCATGTATGTTGAGTGGCCCTACAATGATCAGGGCATTTAATAAAGAGTTGTGTTTGTGTTGACATGTGTGATTATTACATTATTATTGAAAATAAAGGGCCATAGGTGTGGCACCTGGGAGGGTGGACCATACAGTCCCACTATGCTTGCACTGGAGGTTTATCTATCCCACTGCTATCCTAACCCATCCCACAGCTATTACCCATCCCACAGATATCCTAACCCATCCCAAAGCTATCCTTACCCATCCCACAAGCATGCGAAGGCTTAAACCATTTCTAAAAGTTTCCACCAAGACTTTATTAAAAAAAAGAAATAAAGCAAGTGTGTGAATCATAAATAGACTTTATTAACAACAAGCTATAAAACAAAAATGAGTCTCTGGCGCTCCTCTTGGTCGCTCAGTCTCAGGGGTGAAGGGTCCAGGTGCTGTGGAGGTGGCTGGTGCTGGAGTGCTTGTCATCAGCTCCTCCAGAAGCAGAAGCAGCAGAAGAGTGAGCCCATGCTGCAGAAGCCCCAGCAGAAGCAGAGTGAGGGCCAGGGGGCAGGATGGTAGCCCTGTCTCTCGTGCCAGGGCTGGCAGCAGATGGCTGAGGCTTGCTGTGCTTCCGCATGGTTGTGGGGTTGCTGGCTGGCAGGGAGGCTGGCAGGAACCAAGGCTGGCAGGGAGGCTGGCAGGAAGGCTGGCAGGCAGGCACCAAGGCTTGCAGGCAGGCACCAAGGCTGGCAGGCAGGCACCAAGGCTGTCAGGAAGGCTGTCAGGAAGGCTGGCAGGAAGGCTGGCAGGGAGGCAGGCACCAAGGCTGGCAGGAAGGCTGGCAGTCAGGCAGGCACCAAGGCTGGCAGGCAGACATGAACCAAGGCTGGCAGGAAGGCAGGCAGCAAGGCTGGCAGGCAGACCAGCTGTCAGCAAGGCTTGCAGGCAGACGTGCAGGCAGGGCAGGCAAGGCAGCCAATCCGTCCGGCAGCAGGTCTTTCCTCTGAATGGCGACCTGCTTCCGAGCTGCTTCCGTTATATCCGCGGGGCTGACGCAATGCATCCTCCCCGCATGCGCAATTAACGCCAGGCATCCATTAGGCTTCCGCTGTGCATCCGCTGTATCCGTTCCGCATCCGCTTTGCTGAGGTCCCCCGGAAGCCTAGCGGATGTGCCATCCGCTCCCATCCGCTTCCATCCGCTGGGCTTCCGTTCCGCATCCGCTTTGCATCCGCCCTGCGTCCTCCCTGTGTCCGTGTTATCCGCTCCGGTTATGCAAATTTTTGCCCCTTTTGAGAGCAGATAACAACGGATGGAACATTTTGCTCGTCCGTTGTGTCCTTTTTGCATCCTTTGGGCAATGTGACATGGGCTTTAATAGATGCTGTTCATCTATTAAATTGGGTGAATGATTTACTGTGGTTTCTTCAAAAATTGTTAGCTTAAATCTTTTTGGGCAGGCTATATAAACCCAGTTATGGTTTATCAACTTAATAGATAAGGATTCTTCCTTTGGGCAGGAGGAGATTGGTCTACTCTAGGGGGACCTCCAAAGTCCCTTTCAGCCCTATGATTCTTTGACTGATTAAAATATAAAAGTACAGACAAGGTTGAGTGGCAAAATCGAGGGTTTTCTAGAATGCATCATTTTTTTCTTCTCATTTTCCCTAGACTGGAAAACGGTCCAAAGCCAAGATCATATTCAATACTTCTCTTGGGGTGATATTTGGTGTTAAGAAGTATGCTGATGCTCTGCTAGAGATTATCAAAGAAAGAGATATTGCAGTGAACTACAGATGGAACCTCATGGAAGTCCGAGCAGATAGACAAGAAGCCGTATTTGAAAACTTGGACAAAGCTGGTGAAACTCAAGTTTATCAGGTGAGCAAATGGAATTTGTCAGGGAATTTCTCTTGATTTATTAATTTCCTGTTTATGGTTGAGGTTGCTTCTCTTGTTTAGAACTGGCAGGAAAAAAAAAAGTGTGGATGGAGAATAGGATGAGCCTTTTTGAAACATACCCAACACAGTGTTATCCATCCTTGTGTGATTAAGTTAGAAGCACCAAAATTACAGGTAGTTCTTGGTGAATGGTCTTAATTCAAGGCAGCCACCAGATGAAACTTCATACAACTTAGCAATGGCAGTTTCAGTAGTAGTTCTTTTGCAGCTGTTAGTTCAGGGCAAGTCGTCTCCTGTCCCCTCTCTTTTAACTCCCCTTCCTCCATCTGTCTTCCCCTCATTTTTGCCCTTTTGTCCAACCTGCTGCTTTGCTGCCCCCAGCTGACCTTCGCCATTATTTTTCCTTCCATTGCTGACCACGCATGCTCGGTCTGGCCCTATACAAGACAGCTGCGGACTGCTTATGGTCTTCCCTTTGCAGCTAGGATGCCAAGAGCTCTCACTGAACACCTAAAGGCCATGATTTCAAGGAGCCAATGGTAAAGACCCAGATTATTGGGAGGCAATATGCTGACTCTGTAAACTGCTTAGAGTGGACTGTAAAGCACTGTCAAGTGGTATCTAAGTCTAAGTGCTCTTGCTATCCAATAGTACATACCACTCGTTCAGCACTGCTGTTAGGTTCCAACAATTGCTGAACAAATGGCTGTTAAGCAACAATTGCCTGTAAGCTGTTGTAGAAGAAAGGAAGGAACCTGGAAGGAAGAACCTGTTCCTCAGTTGCTTAGTTAAGGAACCTTCATCTCAGTTGGGGAATTTGGCTGCATCCAATCTGCGACTGCAGAGATCAGTCTCATTTGTGAGGGTTCTTGTTGCTCCCCTAGCTTGGTGGTTTTCTTGCAGACGTTTCATTACCAAACTAGGTAACATCATCAGGCACTGTTGATGTTACCTCTTTGGTAATGAGACATCTGCAGGAAAACCACCAGTTCAACCCTGAGCTACAAATATTCTCTTCTTATTGGAATGTCATTTGTTTCTCTTTCTCTGCTCCAGTATGAAATGCTTCATGTCACTCCACCCATGGGGGCTCCCAGCGTCCTGTTAAACAGTCCAGTTTCTGATGGTGCTGGATGGGTGGATGTAAACAAGGAGACACTGCAACATGTGAAATACCCAAATGTTTTTGGGATTGGAGACTGCACCAATCTCCCTACCTCCAAGACTGCTGCAGCTATAGGTGAGATTAATGTTTAGGTACTGTACTTTGCATTTTGGTTTCCTCGTTGCAAGCCAAGAGCCAGTTTTAAATGTTGAATCAAATCCCCTTGTGCCTGAAAGTATTTGATTCGATCATCGTAGAGATCCCAATTAGGATTCAATACAAGACATTTTTCTGTGGAATAGGGGGAGAAAGAGAAGGCCTCAAAGCCAATGTCAGTAGGTCATATAAATGGCTACATTATTAGTGATTATCCACAATTTGGCTGCTCTTGGGAACATTCCCAACATGATCCCAAAAACCTGCAACCAACGTCAAAGTTAAGCCACCTTAAAAATTTTAACTGTGCTTTCTTTTCAGCAGAAATATGAGACAAAATAAACATTTTATCTCTTCCACAGCTGGCCAGTGTGGTGTACTTGATAAAACAATTTCATGTATCATGAAAGGCAAAACTCCCACTAAGAAGGTAACTTTTCCTGAAAAGAAACAATATATTTGCTTTTCATTGGGACAATGGGCTTTTATTAAGTTGGGGAAACATTCGTATTTGCAATGCAATGTGATAATTTTTTAAACTCATTTGGAAGGCTCTGAAGACTGAAGTTTTATATACATCTCTAAACAGTATTGTAAAGTTGATAGCAAAATAATGGCAAGGCTTTCTTTCCATGGCTTCTAATTGTGATAGCTGGATTCATCCAATGACAGTGAATTGAGATTAAAGAAAAAGTATAATTTCTTTACACAGTACTACATTAAACTCTGCAATCCTTTAAATTTAAGAAGAGTTACCAGTTTGAATGACTTTAAAAGGGGATTAGACAAATTCATGGAGCATGAAGCTCCTTAAAGCATAATATGTAAGAACCATATGCTTTTCCTGACCCTTTTCCTGTTCTAAAAGGCATATTTTAAAAAATGTTTTTGTAGTATGATGGATATACTTCCTGTCCTCTGATAACCAACTACAACCGAGCAATCCTGGCTGAGTTTGATTACAATGCTCAGCCTTTAGAAACATTTCCATTCGACCAGAGTAAAGAGAGATGGATAAGTTTTCATATGAAGGCTAACATGATGCCCTATCTGTATTGGTATGGACTTCTGAAGTAAGTATTCTAGTGTACCACAATTCATAACATGCAAGGGTTAAGGGGAACTGACTCCCAGGAAAGTAGTTAATTCTGCATTTATTAATTGCATAGATACGTAGGCTTAATTTGAGCAGGGCCACTTATTTAAAAAAAAAGCACTAGATAAAGAAAATATGAATGCTATGAAACAGATTGAACTGTAGTCAGTCAATCAGTCCATCCATCCAGTGCAAATTTTTAACTGTTAATGTCCTATTTCCTGTGCCAATTTTAACTTTGGCCTCTTCTTGCAAAAATAAACAATGGTGTCCCCTAGTTTTCAAAAGTAAACATCAACTGAATATCCAGAAGTTTTTGTCTTAAGTCTGTTCCCCAAAAAATAGTTTGTAGCACTTCCTTATTTCAGTGTCGGAAATTATATTGTAATGTTTAATTCCCATGCTTCCTTTGATTCTATTATAATGAGCAGCAATGTTTACTCTTGATATAGTGCTACATATAATGTCAGGAAATATTTAACAAGTGTAATTATCTGTGATGGTATAAATAAATCATTTTTCCCCTCCTTTCTCACAGGGGATATTGGGGTGGCCCAGGTCCAGTGAGGAAAATATTTCACCTTGGGTTGAAGTAATAGTTGAAGTCATCTTCTGCCAGCTACAAATTATGTAACTTCACAGAAATTAATAAAATGTAACTTCTCTGTAGGAATGCAACCTTCAGAGTCTTCTGCACCTTAAAATACAGGTACAGTTTTTCCTTATTTCTGTACTTACAAGTCGCGAAGTATTGCCCAGTAAGCACAGCACAGCCAGCTGCTGTATTTTTAGCAATGCCAAGTTGACAGACTTAGCTTCTGTAAGCTTCAGCAACTGCCACTGTGGATGTGTAACCTAAAATAACCTTAATTAACTTATCTCACCTCGTTCAGGAACTTTACATGGTTTTTTTTTAAAAAAAAAAACTGTTGACCAAGGATTTTAAGTACAAACTCTTGCTAACTGACACATCAAGAGCCCCTTGCTTTGTTTTAAACAGAAGGTATGTGTTTTTTCATTACTAAAGAGAAAACACTCCAACCGTCCCCATTTGAATGCCACAATGGTTATCCTGTTTTGAGAATGATTTGCAACACTGAATTAGCTTTTCACGTTGTTTTAGTCATGGTTTCCTACGCAGAACCTTTTTCGGCTGCGATGTCTCTGCTCAATTATAGAGCCCTTTCTCAATGGCTGGTGAAGTGTCATAGCTTGTGGACAGATAAGAACTTTGCAAAGAGAAGGGACTGCTTCAGTATCTGACAGAACAGCTTTGAAAAAGTCAATAGCTGGAGACCTCAAAAGATCCTCTTTTCCTGACTTGCCAAAGGGGCCCATCCAAATGAATAAAAATATGCCTCTCATGATATAAAGCAGCTTTCTGAAGACTGCATTAAACAAAAAAAGCACAATTCCACAAAGATACAATAAAAAGTAATAGTTGTATTTTAATCAAGGCCAGATTTTAGAGCTTTACAATTGGGATTCATACAAAATCACCTTTAAGTCAGCATACACACACATTAAAAGTTACTGAAGAAATGTCTTCTCAGGAGTGTCCCAGCCATTTATTGCTGTTAGAAGGGAGAAAAAAAGTATGGTGAATCGCTGTTGTACATCTTTGCAAGTATAGCAAAGCTATCGTTCTAGTTCCATTGAAGTCAACAGCATTTTGAGAAGTTTAGGAATTCATGGTAAAGAGAAAAATTTTGTCAGAAGTATAATCTTAAATGGTCTCTGAACGACCAGTTGGCAAGCGAGAACTATATCATAACAATTCTATGTTTTTAAGGTGTATACACAAACCAGAAAATATATTTTCAAAATCCAAACAAGTCACTGTACTGTGGAAATTCTGTGGAACCATTTCAAATTAGTTTGGTAAAACAAAAAACGGAATATTTTAAGTGCTCCCAGTTTCAAATGAAACAAAGCAGAGGGATCCTAAAGTTATTTTATGGAATGAGCAGGGAAAGGTTGCCGTCACCTTCTGTCCAATTCTCCTCCCCAGCAGTTTTCAAGCATAACATATCCCATGAGCTAAACTTTCCCAACCCATCGCCAATGTCCCAGTATGGCCCATTCCAGCTTCCCAGTGCCATCCTTTCTGTGTCCCTTCTGGGATGCTGAAAACAGAACTGTTCTTACTGAATACTTGAATAGTTTCATGAGTAGGCAGTCAGTGCAACTTATTCTGTCCCCCCAATCCCTTCCCTCCCCAATCACTAACATCCTTGATCTTTTCCAAATTCCATACCAAGCCACTGTTCACTCCTTACTGACCTATGTCCAGAGCAATTCCATCTTTATCAGGAAGTCTTTGAATAGAGCAGTTAGTGCTAAATTTTTAGATTTGTAATCAACACTCCAAAACAAAACAAAAACAAACAAACCCTGTTGCTAGGATTTTTTTGTATGTAATAATTTGCATGTGAGTTTGCTCCCATGCTTTTAAGTAAAATGCATACCTGCATGTGAATCAGTTCTTCTAAATTGTTCTGGATGTGATTGTAAACTGTGTCAAAAAGTTCCTCCCTTGATTTTGTCCCATCCAAATGAACTGGAACAGAAGAAGCACCATTTGATAATAAGAACTATTTTGCTGAGCTCAGTATTTTCATTCGGTGAAATAAGCTATATATTGCAGCTTGTTACTACAAATTTAGTGAATGACAGCTTGTTAGAACTATGCTTTCTTTAAAACCATGGCTATTATACAGCTACTAACCTTCACTAAACAAAAACAAAGTCCAGACAATTAAGCAAAATTATTCTTTCTGACCCAAGCAATCCCTCTATCCTTTTCATTTTCAGTCTGTAGGTAGAGCTGCAAAGTAAATGATAAACAGAACTAGTTATAAACTGTTACAGTTTAAGTCAAATAATTTTTTGTAACATGTAATGTTTGCAAACAACCCCAAGAATGTTACTGAAAGATCTAGATTTTGAAACATAATTATCCAACTTAGCGATACAAGAAAATCAAATTCAAAAGGGGCTTCCAAAATCCAGTTGAACTTACCAACATCAACATTAAGGTTTTCCATCACTTTCTTATGTTTGATGTACATGGGCCAGACATGACCATCAAATAATCCAGGTGGATCTGGGACGGTGTAATTCCTTGAACTAGAGAAAGAAAAAAACCATTTGAATTTGGGTTGTTTATGTAGATCTTTAAAAGCCATTCAGTCCTTCTAGATAGCCACCTCTAAATGCAACTTCTCATGTCATGGACTTACCTTCTCCTCCTCTTACATTCTTCATAAGGAATAGAAAGAAAATACCGGACATCAAAAATATCGATCATGGGTCTGAAAAGTAGGAAAATCTCTCAGGTTTTGTTACACAAGAAAACACAAGGCTAGGCCAAATCCCATCTTGTGCATTATCATATTTTTAGCCATGTCTGTAAGCTTCTGGGAAAATCACCACCAGAAAATGAAGCCTTCCCCAAAGGGAAGACATATTGATTCTGGCTGAGCTCAAACTATTTACATATCTATTCTCTTACAAATCGCTAAATGCTTTTTCCAAACCACCCTCAGTCAGCGTCCAATATTAATCACAACTGCACTTACGTACCATGTTAAATCATTATTTGTTTTTGCATTCTGGCTGGGGAATTCTGGAAATTGAAGTCCATACTAAAGTTGCCAAGTTTTGAGAAACACTACCCTCTCCAAAGAATCTAAGAATATTTTAGGTTGCACCTATATTATTTCAGAAATATCTCATTTGCTTGTGTTTTTATGGCTTCTTCATTCAGTACAAATAAGCTTCTACGGATTTTTTACCTACCTAAACCTCTTCTTCCTGGTTTATGCCCTGTAATAGGTAAATTATCAGCTGTGGGTTAAATGCAACCGAATATTCCCTCAAGAAAGTGCTGCTTCTCCTTTGTACTTCTTTATATATAAATAATCTAAGAGCACTGGAACAAGTAAAATTTATCTAATCGCCACCTACTCTCATGTACATTGTACAATCAAAACGGTTCACACCATGCCTGTTGCCTTATCTGTCAAATACTTGCTAAGAATAAACAAGTGTTAGCAGGTACTTGATTAGATAAAGCAAGCTGGGACAGCCCTCAAGATATTTGAAACTTTTATTCACCAGCCAAAAATATCAGGACCTAAAGAACATTCTACTTTTGGAAGTCATTGCCTTGACTTTGTTACCTGTAAGTGTAAAGTAAAAATCCTTCCACAATAAGAATATGAATGGTGTCGTCATTTTCCTCTATGGTGCTAGTATCAAGTGTATTAATGCCATGGGATCGCTCAAACTTGACTGGATTTTTTCTCCAGGCACTGATGGTATTCATCATTGCATCCATATCCAAAGCACTAATAACTTAAGGCAAAAGAAGAAAAATGTTAGCTCCAAAGGGAGAGACAAAACAGTGTAATGAGATAAAATACCCTGCTCTCAGCAGGTGATCAAGCTTGCATTCTTATTCTTTCTGTTCTGCGATAGAACTAAAGGTTTTTTTTAAAAAAAATAACTACATTGATATCGAGAAAACTTACCATCGTACTGTTTAAATCCATCTTGCTCTTCTTAAAATTAGCCTTAGGAAATCTGTGACTAGCTCTGCAGACAGTTTTTGTTCTGTTTCAGCCCCAAGATGAGATACAGGTTGAAGATGGATTTTTATACTGACTCCCCTAGTAATTCAAAGCTCATATTAAAAGATTGCTGGACTTTCAATAACGCACATAATACAGGGTCACAAGGCAACGATAAGTGACTTAAACCTTTATCTCATCACTAACAAATGCACACTTATTTTACTTTCAAAACAATAGAGTCATGCCAATTGTATATTAGGATCTTATCCAGTAATTACAGAAAACCTTTATGTCCCAACCCTCCAGAAGTAAACCGATATATGACAAAAACACATTAAAGGGAAGACCAATACTTTAGACTTAACAGAAAAGCATTACACTCCATGTAATGTAATTCATAAAACTTGAAAAACAAGAGATGTAAGATGTCAGAGTTTCACTAATCGTGATTTTGCAAACGTGGAATTCAGCGTAGTGATATGATGAAAAAGGATAGGAGAAACGTATGAAAAGATTGAGACAATCTGCAAAGATGGACAAACACTTAGGTTGAAGATATTCAATTAGAGGCAAATTATAGTTTGCTATGCATCTAAAAAAGCATCCTAACATCCAAGAGGGTTTAGTACAAAGCAAGCAAAAGAGGGAGTTTCTTATTGTACCATCTGGCCATTTTCTCTGTCTCTTGTCTTTTATTCTAAGCTAAGCAAACCAATATGCATTTGAAAAGAATTAGGAGCAAGCAATCAGAATCCTTAATCTCTTGCTGTTAAAAATGGAATTTATTGCCTCTGTACTGGTTTATTCGGTAGAAACTCCAAAAGGGGCAGGAAAAATTCTGACTTGAGTTATCCTGAGGAGTTATCCAAGCTCAGATCTGTCTGTTGCAAATGTCATGGCAGTTCTCATCAATTACATGGGCAGATTGTACAGAGATCATCACAAAGAATACGCTCATAGGATAACCATCAGACCATTTCCAAAGACATCCTTTATCCACATATTCCAGTCAGGAAGAGGAAATTCGATAATGGCTTTTGGGTGCCTGACAAAACCAAACCGGGTGGAAAAGCAAACAAACTAATTTTCCAGACCCACCTTAAAGAAGTCATCTTGATGGACCACGCTGCAGTTGGGCAGCGATTGCGTGAGCTTGTTAGTCAAGGTCGTCTTCCCACCATTCGTGATCCTATAATGGGAATTTCAGAAGATGGGTTATCAGCAAACGCAGGAAATCAAAAAACATTTGTAGATTATAGAAACTCCACTCAGGGTGGAGAAGTTGGAAGACGGGTAGAAATGAAGATGGGCCATCCAGCTTCCAGTATTGAACGCAGACCAGAATCAGGTCTCCCCACTCATGATTCACACCCCTAACCAGGTTCTCTCATACCAACTCTCTAATCCTTTTCTTTGGGGAGGAAGATCAAAATAAGCCAAAGAATAAACTCTGGCTGCACACCCTGCTTTCTTCAAAATGTCTGGAATGGTACAGGATCTCCTGCTTGAGCAAGGGCGTTGGACTAGAACAGTGGCCACCAACCAGTGGGCTGGGGACCACTGGTGGTCTGCAAGAAAATGTTGGTGGTCCGCAGAGAAATGTCACCCCCAAAGCTATTAATCCAGGCTGTGCGGGAACACAAGACTTGCGTCACTTGCATTGTGAATAACACGAAGTAGTGAGGTGAGGGGGGAAAGGGTGGAGGGGGGGGGGAACTTGCCCCACATGCCTCGCCTGGCCAACAGGCTTCCGCTTCTGCTTTTGGCTGCACACAAGAAAAGCAGCAAAAGTCTTTCTTTCTTTCCCCCAAACTCTGCCAGAAATGAGCCTTTGGGACCCTGCAAGACATCCTGCTCCAAGAGACTGTGGCATCATGACAAGTCTCACAAAGGCTCATTTCTGGTGGAGTTTGGGGGAGGAAAAGAAACACTTCTGCTGCTTCTGCTGCTTTCCCTGCATGAAGCCAACAGTCTCTTTCCCCCGTCCCCCCAAGAATGCTGGCGAAGGTATCCTGCGATCCCAAATAAAGAGTGATCAATAGGGACTTCCAGTTTGCAGGGCTTTGGTGGCAGACAGGAATTTGTGATCATGCGCGGTTTCTGCCTGGGCGCGCCACTGGAGCGCCCTGAGCCAGCTGGCTTCAGGGCTAAGCCACCCCGTAGAGGTTGGTGAAGACAGGGGAGCTCCAGCAGGGTCGAGGAAAGCCGCATCTTTCCTCCCCAGCTGGCTAAACTCCCTTTCCCGAAGGCGGTAGAGCAGCGGTCGGAAATGGCTGCCTCAAAGAAGCCCTCATCCGGAAAAGAATGTGCAGGAGGAAGAAAGTGCTGAAGTGAAAGTTTTGGCTGACCAGGATAAGAAACAACAATTAAGGCATCCTGGAACTCAAATTTTAAAAAAGGATACATTGCTCCCAAAGAAGATTCGGAAGCAGCGAATGAAAGTGAAAAGGGGAAAAAAAATTTGTCACTCTCCTTCCTTACGTTGACAGCGAACAGAGATGAATGAGAAGTTGGAAAAATCTGCTTTGGCATCAGCAGGTATTTAAGCTGGAAAATTTAATGCCAAGGGGATAATAAAGATTTCTGAATATAAAAGAAGGATTTTTATTTTTTTTTTGCTGTAAGTGGGAAGGGAGAAGAAAAGAATAAGAACAGGATTTGGAAGGAGGAGATAGCCTGGAATCTAAAGAATCTAAAGTTTAATTTTAACAGGACTTCTAAAAGATACATTTTAACTGGAACTTTGTAACTAAATACTAACTCCAGGAAGAGAAAGTAAAAAAAAGGAAGAAGGTGTCAAAAGAAACAGCTTGTGTGTATTTGGATTGCTTGCTGACTTTGGGACTTTTGGGACTATATTTGAAGGATTAAAAACACTTGGGTGGTTGTTTTAAAAGGAAAAAAATACTCTACAATGGCATCGCTTGTGGATGAACTGAAAATAGAATTTAAAAAACTTAAAGAGGAACAAGAAGGGAAGGGCTCTCTTGGTTCTGTTTTTCAGTTCTTAGAAATGGCGCAATCTACCAAAGAGAAATTACAAGAAAAGACTACGCAACAAGAAGATTGGGACAAAGAAGAAGCCATTTTGAATGAACAAGGGGGAAAGAGGGGAAAGAGAATGGAGAATTTGAGACCTAAAAAAACAACCAAAAAAGGAAAAAATAAGGTGAAAAGTAGATATAATGTGAGAAAGCAACAGAAAAAGGGAATACAGAAAAGGAAGGGGGTAAAAAGGGCAGAGAGAAGAAGCAAAGGAGGAGGGAAGGGAAGAGAAGCTACAAGGGTGTGAAGCAAGATGTAAAGAAACAGGACTTATTTAGAGATAATGGGGAAACATTTAATTGAAAAAGTCATTCTGCAAAGGTACATATGAATGTATTGTTATATTTGTATTTAGAAATAATGTTAGAAAATTGGAAACAATGTATGATTTAGTGAAACATGTGAATAAAATAAATGGAATGAATTAAATGAGAGAATTAATTTAGAAAGGAATGGGAACATTTTAATGACATGTTTTAAAATGCAAGTGAAGTGGGGGGGGAGTAACTATGGAAAGTTTATAAGCGTTCCCATAGAAGCATAATACCTACTTGAAAAGTAATGTGTTAAATGTTTAAAATTTAAATGAATATTAACATTCATGATAGAACTGAATTGGTATAGATCGTTTTAATTATATTATATATTTATATTTTTCTTTTCTTTTTCTTTTTAAAATGTAGCGTGTAGCTTTAATGTACTTCGCAGAATCCAAATGGAAGTTATGTTCTATATTAAGTGTTATAATTTTAGGGGAAAGATATAAAGGCGTCATACTCCAATCAGTGACCACAGGAGGAATTTTGTTTAATGAGAAAAGATAATAGACAGCTGAAATAGGACAAAGAATATAAATATAATGATCTGATTTGAGATGAAACAAATAAAAATAAAATTAAGAAACTTAAAAGAGGGGAGAAGCTATATAGAAAATGTAGAATGGCAATAAGATATGGAATGGTATATAAAAATGAGCATGAACTTGAATTGGTGTCTGTACAAAGAGATGTAACCCAGGATCAGGCTGCTTTCAGAAAAGAGGTTTTATGTTTTCATGTTCTGTGTTGTGTTTATGTTTGTTTCTAAAAATCAATAAAATTTTCTTCAAAAAAAAAAAAAAAAAGGAATGATCAATAGGTAGGAAAACGGGGTGGGGAATTTTCCTGCAGACTTTTTTTTGGGATTTCCCCAGGGTCTCTGGTCCACGGGATTTAATTTTTTTTGTTTGGTGGTCCCTGAGCTCCAAAAACTTGGCGACCCCTGGCCTAAAAGACCCCCAAGGTCCCTTCCAACCGTTGTTCTGTTAAAACAGCCAAACCCACCAGCCATTCGGTCTCAAAATCCAACCTGAAGTGGCTGCAACATCTTATAACCGATTGCATTATTACCGATTGCATTCGAGATCGTCCCTGGAAAAAGGGGGGCGGGGGTTCCCTCCCTTGAGAATGAATGCATTTTAAGACACACACCCCCCCCCTTTGAGAGTCAATGCACTTTTTTAAAGAAAACCCTCCCCCAACTTGAGAGTGAATACAATTATTAAAATAAAAATAAAGCAATGCACATTGGAGACGGAGGGGGGGGGGGGAGATGACAACCAAAGACACCCAGGAATATCACGGCGCCTGCCCGGGAAAAAGCAGCAGCTGCGGCGCCAACAGCTGCAGGGCAGAAGGGGAGCCCCGCCGTGGAACCCCTCGCCACTGCGCAGGCGCGAGAGCCCCTCGAGCCCAAGCCCCCGCCCCTCCCCCCTCCCCTTCGTCCTTCTCCTCACCCGCCGATGCCGAGGATGACTTTCATGGTGTCGCGAGTGCGCTGGCCTCACAGAGGGTTCCGCGGGAGAGCCCGGCGATGGAAGAGGAGGAGGAGAAGGAAGAACCGGGAGGGGGGAAAGAAAAAAAAAAAAAAAAAAAAACAAGAGCCACGAGCGTCAACTGCCGAGGGGAGCCATAGCGGCGGAGACAACGGCGACGAGGGAGTGCAAGCCGATCGCGCTCCCGCCAAGCCCTCAGACGAAAGAAGGCGCCGCAATCGCCGCCCGGACCGTTCCCACCCCCATCGCCTGCCTTCTGACGCGTTGGGGCGCCCTCTCATTGGCGGCAACTGCCGCCAATCGACGGGCCTCAGAGCGCTGGCTTTTTTTCTTTCTTTCTGTCAAAGTCCTGGCATCCAATAAAGGATTGGAAACAAGGCAAGGCTCGCTCCGATTGGTCGGTTTGGCTGTTGGGCCGCCCCCCCCTCTCTGGTCCCCGCGTGTGGAGACTCCTCGCCAGTTGTTATCTTACGCGGGTGGGCGGTGGTCGTCTATGTTCGGTCTTTTTTAAATAAGAATTTTGAGAGAATTCCCTATAAAAATACAAAAACCCAACTCTGAAGCACTGGTTATCGCCCCGTCGAATGCATTATTGCATATTTCTTTGAGGGAAAAGCCTCCAGGCTCATGTATCACTTATCCACATTGCTGGATCCATTTCCACAATCTATTTGCCATAAAACGTAGTAGTTAACTGCCATATTTTGTGTGTATGTATATGTGTGTGTGTGTATATGTGTATATGTATATATGTATATATGTGTATATATATATATGAATGCCAGAACTGGGCTGCCATACTTCCAGCTGCCACTAGGTGGGATCAAAGATACAGGGATACAGGGATTTTTAATGCCTTGCTGCCATCTATTGGACACTGTGCACATGTGACTAAGGTGTTCAGTAGGTCTTTGTGACATAATGGATATAATTTGGCCAGGATTGTATCTAGTTGCCTGTTTTGAGTTTTTGAATCTTCAACATGGTCTTCCATGTCTTAATGATTGAGTTTTCCAAACATCAGCATCTTCTTCAATTCTTGTGTTTGCATTATGTGTCCAAAATCCTGGCTTTAGCATTACTTGTGCTTCCTCTGGTCAGTCTGGGTTTACTTTATTAAGCAGTTTAGTACGTGTCCATGAACCAGGCCAAAGACTGGTGTGCAAAATAAGCACATAAAAGTTTATCAAGGCAATTGTCTTCTGGATTTGTTCTAT
This sequence comes from Laticauda colubrina, assembly GCA_015471245.1. Classification (NCBI taxonomy): domain Eukaryota; kingdom Metazoa; phylum Chordata; class Lepidosauria; order Squamata; family Elapidae; genus Laticauda; species Laticauda colubrina. Next base: position 8,807,724 of record BLBF01000068.1, read on the forward strand.
GTCTTCTCCAGAACTCTATAGTACTTTTTAAACTTTGTAAACTACAAATGTGATTGAATAAATATGAACCAAAACATACCTGCAATAACTTGGATATTAAGGTATTTATTAGTCTACTAGGTTTTTATGGATCAGAGTCAGTTTACAATAAACTTCCTTTGGTATTCTTGCTGCTATAGATTAACAAAACACTTGGAAATTAAAGTAGCTCAATCCAAATTAGTTTGTGATTTATATTAGATGGATTTATCAATTCCTCCTTCATGGAAAAGTTATGGTTATGACACTGATACTAAAGAGGCAGCAGCAAATAACCTGAAGAGACAAAGAAGAAAAATACTGTTTGTGAAAGACAGATTTAATAAACAGTATCCTGCAATGTATATCAGGCCTGCATAGATGATTAGTTATTCAGTGATTGGAACATCTTGATCTGCTGAATTCTGACTTGCAGGTAACTATTACAAGCAAAAGGAAATTCATATAACGTTCCTTAATCAGTCTTTAGAGTAGAAAATATTTCTGTGTTTATATATTTTCAAAACTGATGATGGGTAGGTGGTATTTTGGATCCATCAGAAACAGTAATGTTTCAACAGTGATGATACAAGGTTAGGCATAATCAGCTGTGAAAATGGTTCCACCCAGAGAGCAATTGTTAAAGGGAAGATGTAAGAGTGGTAATTGGATAATTTGGGGCTTGTATAAGAGCAGGGATTGCTTGGTAGCCTTTGTTTTAAGAAAATTAATGTTTAAAGAAGTGGTACGCTTTAAGTGTTATGAGTTCTTAATCTCCCATTGTGTGTTTTGTAATATATGTTGTTGTATTATATAAAGTAGAGGTAATAATAGACTGGATATAAAATGTGGATGTGTCTTTGGGATTAATAGCACAAAAACAGCTTTTTAAAGAAAGTTGCAACTTTTTTTTTTATATCATGCTTAACTGTTACAATTGTGGCTTAGTATAATTTGGTTGAAAAGACTTGTATTATTGTTTTGAAATAATTAGTTACTAGAATCAGGTTTGAACGTCATCCAAGACAGGCTTTAATGGCTACATGTTTGTTATACAATCAGCATAAGAGAACTTATATCTGTGTTGAATAACCATGTAAATAATAGTTTCATAAATATTTTAACCATAGAATATTGTAAGTTACTATGAAGCCTGACTACCTTTATAGTACTCTGAGGTATAGTTTGCTTTATTATGTCTGAGTTAATAAATAACAGGCTAGTTCATCTGCTTAATCACAATTTGTGGTTTATCTACAAAGGTTGACTTTATTAGTAGTCTTATTCACAAACGATATTAATACATGTTGCAGGAATTAGTACAGTCACTAGCTTTGGTATGAATCTGTAGATGTAATCTATTTTTGCTATCAGTAGATAGTAAATGGTGATTACATGATTACAATCATGAAATTTAAAAATATTCAAGTTTTGCTTTGTGTCTTCAGAAAGCAAGTTTTATCCGACTTTCATATAACTGCATATAGCTGATACTGATATTTATATTTATTTTTTTTACATGTGGTATGTAAAACAAACTTTTCTTAAATATTGTAACTGTTGCAGCTGTGTTTTTCATTTGTTCAGGCACACAGGTCGGAAAAAAGAATTAAATGGCATAATATTTCAGGCAAAATTGAGTATGATGGGGTAGGATAAGTAATGTTCAATCATTCTATAATAAAATAATTTATTGCAAAAAATATCAATAGCATGTTCCCTAACTATGACAATTGCTTTAATTTTTTTTATTCTAGAAGCTATTATTGTGTGCTATAATGACAGAGTTCCTGGTTTGTTTTAACTGTTGCATTGGAGATCAGCCTCAAACAGTGAGTTTGTTTTACTTCAAAATATACATGCTGTATTTCAGAGAGCAATCCAAGGCAGCATACTCAAATCATCATACATGATACAGATTTCAATAAAAATGCAATTTAATTTTGAAATATCTTAAAACTTAACTAGAAGACTGACTAGTTAAGCTCCAGCCATTTTATATTGGTATTAAATTCAATGCTATTTTATGGCAGACTTTACAACACAGAGCTTGGCTAGAAAGGGGGTAAAAATCAAAATATTGAATAGGAAATTTGAAATAAAATACTGCTATAAAAATCAGAGACCTGGTATATTTTCCCTCTCTAGTCAGACATCACTGGCTTTTGTGGTCATTGTTACGAGGAACCTAAACTTTTCCCTTTGTTATCAGGAAAAATATTATAAGCTTAATTCTGGAAAGGGCAGGACAACATTGTATTAAATATGTTGTCCAGCTAGTCATAAGTCATTGCTGAAGTAAGTATGGGTGACTAATTGTAACAGAATAATTATGTCTTAAATTATAAAATATGTAGCAAAGATTGACTTAATGTTTCTCTGTTCTCTAAAGAAGAGACTCGACCGAAAAATGATAGGAGAGCCAATGAACTTTGTTCACATCACTCATTTTGGAACAAAGGAGATGACCAACAACCCTCCATCAGTAAGTATGTTGGGGAGAGAAGCAACAAAGTGCTATATTTGGATTCTTTATCGATGTTTAGGTATGACTTACAAGATATAGTAAACCTATGAATGTAAGTTACTTTATCACAGCTTCAGTACATTACTTATATCCAAAATTAGATTGGACCACATAAAAGAACACTGAATATATGAAAGTAGAATAAGTGACTAATATTGGGGGTGAGGGGATGGGAAGAAAGACCATTTTTCCTACACCAATATCTCTAAATATTTGTGTGATGCATCCATGTTTCCAAAAATCTCACTTCGCTTAAAGGTATGTGATTTCCCTTGCACAGTTACCCTTTCAATACATTCCTGCCAATAATTTTCTGGATAAACATGCATTAAAGAAAATGTGTGGTTGTCATAAACCATTATTTATGACTAAAATGTGTAATGAAACATATCTGAGATTTTAGAGTTGGAGAAAATTAAGTAAATCTTAATATTAGAACCATTACTAATTACAAAAAACATGGTGAAAATATTTTAAGGTGCAAAATATGCCTTATAATATTAATAGCACTAATAATTAGTTAATAGCACTAATCAACCTTTCCTAATCTTATGCTTTTTCCAGGTAGGGCATATTCAGGAACGGATGAATTCCAAAGGAGGCTACAGCAACAATTCAATGAATATTAGAGGTCCAAGTAATTAACTAATCTCTTTAGATAGAAAGCTTTATATGTAACTTTATTCATTACTATTTGTACGTGGGTTGTAAACTGCTAAAATAAGACAATTTTATTTTGTTTCAGTCCGTACTTCCTGGGGATCTGATTACAAAACTGTAAAGCTGTGTTAATGTTGATAGACAGCGCTATGTTAGAAATCTGTGCTAAATATAGTATTTAAAGTACTACATGTACTGTAACTACAGTTTTAATTCATGGCTCTTTCCTAACTATAAATCTTGGGGTTTTAAATTCCATGAGGATGATGAAGAAGCAAGGTTAATATTCAGTTCAGTTCTGATTTCTATAAAACTAACTCCTAAAGAGAATTCTACCTATCTTGGGAAAATGGTCTTCAGTCTGATTTTAGGCAAGAATTATTGAACCTGTATAATTTTTCTGGGAAAAAAAAATGCTCAAGAAGACATTTAAGTACTTTAAAGCTTATTTTTGACTTTAAAATTCAATAGCTTTTTGCTGACCCTCAACAAAAATGAGAATAAAAGGTTTGTTCTGTTCTGTTAATGTATTTCTTGGGCTATGAGAGGGAGCCCATGCTATGCCTTAAGCTCTACTTTGTTATGACAAAAACTGAATATCTGAAACAGGTTTCGCATCACAGCCATACTAGATGACCTGAAAAGTTTTGTGAATGTGTTGTCAGATAAAAGGATTAGGTGAAGAAGAATAATGTTATTCGACTGTGGGATGGAATTCTTGCTACTACTGGGAGCTGCAGAATATGTAAGGTGTGATGAAAATCTTAACAGTGGTTGCATCTGTTCTAAAATTCAAGACTTGTTTTATATACACAATGTTGATTAGCTGTATTTTCTCTTCTACTATTGGAAGATGGATGCACACTTGGAATTTACTGAGTTCTGACCCAAATGAATCCAGAAACATTTATCTGAATCAAATTCAATCAATTTCTTGTCGTATCAATTCTTACCTGAAATTGTAGTATAATATCTATGAACTATAATTTAAATTGTAGTGGTCAAATTTTAATTCATGAGACAAAAGGTATTTGTAGAACAGAACTGAAGCATTCTTCTGATGTGCCCAAATATGTATATGTTACCTCAGCTCCATTTCAGCTGCATGAAGTGAAAGCAGAAGGCTGAAGTCCTAGATTTAATGGACCCTTTATTATTGGAAAATAAATGTGGTTTAAATAGATCATAGTCACTCATTTTACTGTAGAGCACTTTAAGTTTTAAAATTGGCATTTTTAACCAGTAGACCTGTGTTCAGTTTTAAGTAACTTGCTCTAAATGTTTGTGTGAATATTATTCAGAATAGCATTTCTTCTCCAAAAGGCATCTGTACTCTTATAAAAAAAGATCAAGTATTTGACAATTCTTGTGATATTCATTCTTGTCCTTGACTGTTACGATGTCAAACTATTGAGTGCAAAACTATTGAGTCTTAAGGATCGCATTACGGATTGGAAGGTGCTTGAAGCAGTGAATGTAATACAAACGGAATTAAATAATATAGATCACGTGTAGAGATGAATTAAACACTTTTGAAAATACAGTTTGGCCTTGAATTTTAAAAGGCTGCTTTAAAGTGAGCCACAGTGCAAGTGCTGTTCCTTTGTTATTTACAGTAATGTCTCAATATTGTTTCCTATAAAGGATTCAATGTTATTGACTGCAGTGCAAAACGTGGCTGAAAGTGGCAGAGTGCTCTCTTTAGGGGAGAGAATAGGACAAAAGGACAGCATGGTAAATACTACACGGGGAGAGCCAATTAGGTATTATTAGATTAGACACAAATTAAGCACCAGCTGTTTAAGTAGTTCAAAAGTTGCTCCATGTAGCTTCATCGTTTAACCTGCCCTTGTTAATGCTCTCTAACTATCACAAGTCCCATTGATTCCACTTGTGACTGAATGTTACCTAACCCATCTGAATGGCTGCCTTAAATGTCATAATTTAGTCTACATTTCAGGAACAGGCTAGTCATGTGCTCACTTCCTACAGCTGACAATTTCTCTCCTACCAAAAATAAATCTGCTTGCGATTCTTCCCTGTAGCGGTGGGGGCCTTGCTGGGCAGCGAGTCAGGTCTTGCACAAAAGGAAAGCTGTTGTGATTGCCTGCAAGAGCGGGCAGTGAATCCAAGGACCTCCCAGTGTGTCAACAAGCCAAGATAGCAGGCAGCTAAGCCAGCAGCCCTTCATGGTTCAGAAGGCAGAGATTCTAATGGCAGCCACAGGCCGGCTTTGCCATGGCTGGCAAGGTGGGGGGAGAAGGCAAAGGAAACCATCTCTGTCGGGAGAATTAATTATCCTAGGCTGGGAATGTCTGAGTAACCATTTTGGGGAGCTTAAAATTAAGATCTTGCCCAAGTGGTCCCGAGGCAGCCTTGTACAGGTAGTCTTTAACTTACAACAGTCTGTTTCGTGACTGCTCAAAGTTACAACGGCACTGAAAGTGACCTGTGACCATTTTTCACACTTGCGACCTTTTCAGCATCCCCCATGGTTACATGATTTAGATGCAGATGCTTGACAACTGGTTCATATTTATGTCGGTTGCAGAATCCCCCGGGGGTCACGTGATCCCCTTTTGCAACTTTATGACAAGCAGAATCCATCTATCCATCATCCATCCATCCAATCTCAAAGCAGGGCAGGAAGCCTGCCAAGGGATCCACCGCCAGGCAAGCGATTTGCTTCACAAACGTGGCAAGAAAAATAAAATAAATAAATCGTAAAACGGGACAAAACTCACTTAACAACTGTCTCGCATGGCGGCGTACGTGTTGGGCTCCATTGTGGTTGTGAAGCCAAGAACGACCAGTCGTGTAGCATCCCTTCGGATTCCCCTAGATCTGATCTAAGGGATCCTTCGTCAGCCCGGCGGTGGACCCTCGGCAGGCTTCCTGCCCTGCGTGAGATGGAAGGGTGAAGGGCGGGCGGATCAGGTGCTCAGGACCGTCGCTCGGCGTGGGTAGGAAGCCCCGGGAACCGGGGCGGGCGTTTGGCCCGGGGCTGGGTGGGAGAGCGCCCTTCGCCGCCGCCTCTCCCTCCTTCTCCTCCTCCTCCTCCTCCTCCTCCCCTCCTCCGGGCCGGCTTTCCCGCCGGCGTCTGTGCCGCCTCTACCCCGGAGGAAAGCCCGCCCAGAAGAGGAGGCCGTGCCGAGCGCCGGCACCCGCCCCGGAAAGGAGACGCGCTCGGTGGCGGCAGCGGAACCGGCGGGGGTGGAAAACGGTTGGCTGCGGGCCGGCTGGCCGGAGAGCCTCCGCGGGGGCGGCTTGGAAGCCAGGCGCGGGGCATGGGGTCCGCCCGGCTGCCGCTGCTGCTGCTGCGGGCCGCGCTCGGGGCCCTCCTCCTGCCGCTGGTAAGGGCTCGGGGGGGGGGGGGGGGCGGGGGAGGGGGACCCCCTCGCCGGGGAGGCAGGCAGGCAGGCAGGCAGGGAGGGCGGGATTTCGGGCTGGGCGCCCGGCCATCTCCCCCTCCAGCCAACCCGCTCGGGGGTTTCCAAGCGGTGGAAGCGAAACCTCGGCGGGCGTCACGAGTCTCTCTCTCTCTCTCTCTCTCTCTCTCTCTGTGCACGGCCCAATGAGTCGGTTGGGCGCTCTCTTCCCCAAGCCCCTTCGCCTCTGAGCATAGGAAGAGGGCAAAGGGGAAGCAGCAGAGCAGAGTGCTCCCTCCTCCTCCTCCTCGGTGCCCCCCCCCTCCCTGAGACCGGCGGGGGGGGGGGGGTTGGCCTTCGATGGTGCCACCCTCCCCCACTTAGTGAGAACGTGGGAAGGGGCTTCCCGCGCATCCCCCGTCTCTGAAAGCCCGTTAAAACCCCAGCCAGGTAGGGCTGCTCCGGGTCGGGTGGGTGGGTGGCTGGGTTTGCGCACGCCCGGACTTGCTTGCCGGAGGAATGGACGGCGGTGCTTTCTAAGCAGGGGGTGATTTCCCCAAACCTGGGCAACTTTTAAGACTTGGGGACTTCAACTCCCACAGTGGGAGTTGAAGTCCCCAAGTCTTAACGTTGCCCAAGTTTGGAGACCTCTGTATTTTAAGTGTATGGACGAGGAGAGAGAGGCAGGTCCGGGAAGTTTTGACAGCTGTTGGTTGCTGCTTCGACTTCGACTTTGCTCCTGCTTGCTTAGCTGGAACCTGCCTCCTCAACCTGCTGGTTGCGTAGTAGGCCATTGTTTACCTTCCCAGTTGCTGGCACGTTGAGGAACTGGGTCCCAATGTCCCTGGCCATCCTCCCTGCCTCCCCCCTCCATGGCCAGGTAGCCCTCGACTTACAACACTAGGTTGTCCTTGGACCTAGTGGACAACCATTTAAGTATGAGCCAGCCGTGTGCAGCAGTGGCCAAAAAAGTCAACACAGACGAATAGAATCCAGATCACGTGAAGTGTTAATACTACTTTATAATGCCTTTGGTAAGGCCACACTTGGAATACTGCAACCAGTTTTGGTCACCATGATGTAAAAATGAGGTTGAGACTCTGGAAAGAGTGCAGAGAAGAGCAACAAAGATGATGAGGGGACTGGAGGCTAAAACATACGAAGAACAGTTGCTATAGTATAGTAGGTGTGCCTATATTCTGACGAAAAGAACCGGGGTGTGTGTGTGTGTGTGACATGATAGTCTTCCAATATCTCAGGGGCTGCCCCAAAAGAAAAGGGGGTCAAGCTATTCTCCAAAACACCTGAGGGCAGGACAAGAAGCAACAGGTAGAAAATAATCAAGGAGAGAAGCAACCTAGAACTAAGAAAAAAATTTCCTGACAGGACAATTAATCGATGGAACAACTTGTCTCCAGAGGTTGTGGGTGATCTTTAACAAGTTGTCTGAAATGGTGTAGGGTTTCCTGCCTAGGCAGGGGGTTGGACTAGAAGACCTCCCAGGTCCCTTCCAACTCTGTTATTCTACTCTAGTTCCATTAGTGACCGTTTTGAAGTTACAATAGCCTTGAAAAAAAAGTGACTCAGGACCATTTTCCACACTTATGACGACCGTTGGCGGCATCCCCTGGCTCATGTGATTTAAAAATTTGGTTGCTTGACCACTGATTCATGTTAACGACAGCTGCAATGTCTTGGGGGGGGGGGTCATGGGCTCTCCTTTTGCGAACTTCTGACAAGCAAAGTCCAGAATGAGGAAACCAGATTCACTTAACAATAACTGTGTTTTACTAAGTTACAGGTGCAGTGATATCACTTTACAACAGGTGTAAGAACAATTGTAAAACAGGACCCGTTCATGTTTCACTTAGCAAGATAAATTTTGGGCTCAATTACGGTCATAACCCAAGGAGCACCTGTGTCATCTGAGAAGCAGACCACGTGGAGGCAATCTTGGGAGTGCAGTTGTTGGGGCCTGTGATAGTGTTGTTGGTGTAGATGTGGGGGTCAAAGTAGATCTCTGGCTTTGCTGTGGGTTCTCCAAGTGGTCATTCTTGTTCCTGTTGTTCCTTTGTGGCTTATGAAAGTAGAATACAATCAAGTAGAATTTTTTATTGGCCAAGTGTGATCAGA
>BLBF01000068.1:8831429-8865036 GCA_015471245.1 Laticauda colubrina
TTCCATGGGGCCAAATCACAAATGTGTCATCGATGTATCTTAGCCATAGTTTGGGTTTGTGGGTGGCATTAGCCAGGGCTCTGGATTCGAATTCTTCCATGAACAGGTTTGCAATGACGGGTGACAGTGGTGATCCCATAGGGGCTCCTTCAATTTGCTTGTATCTTTGTATATATAAAAAGACCTGACAGCATGAATAGAAGAGATGATTCCACCAGACTGTCAATCATTTGGAAGCCTGCACTCTCAAATAGAAAGATCTCCATGCCACAAGCCAGGCAAACACCTGGGCAAAAACAGACTCCCTCTGATAGCTCCAACCTAACCTCCCCACCAGGCACCCAGGTGAAACCCAGCTTGCTAATGAATAGCAGCTTGCTAATGAAGAGCAGCCGTCCCTTCACACAGAGCCAAGCTGCACTAAAAGCCTCCAACACAAGAACAGAGTGTTGCCAGCCAATCAAAGCCACAAAACAGACAGAAGAAACCAGGAACACCAATCAATCAAACTCCAAGTCCAATGAACACAGGTCCAGGCTCCCAACCAATCAGAATGGACCAGCCTCAAATTTAAAACCAGGAGCTGTAAGACCCATATCCATACAGAAGCCTGAGGATGGCAGATGAGATTCTGCTGAAACGTTGCTACAACTTGCTTTTTTGCCCCTTTTCTCTTCGGGTCTGAACTTAGAGGCCATCTAGACTTAACCCTTGCTTGCTGCAGGATCCTCTTGAGCACTGTATTTCAACCTCAGCATTTTTAAAATGTTTGGACTTGAGCATCCAGAAAGGCTGAGAACATCTCACGAAGAACATCCTGATTTGTTTTCTTTGAAGTCTTTTGGCAGAGGAAAATTTACTTCTAAACTTTTCTATGTCTATTATTAAAGAGCCAACACTTTATTTGTAGCTAAGAACCATCTTATATTTTTTCCCTCACTGCTTTTTGCATGACTTCTTTGTAAAGCTTGAAGAGTTAATTTTTTAAAATCTTACTTGCCCACTGGATTCTCTGATTCTAAATGGCCATAAATTGGTGTGCCAACAATGGCAGGGTGGCAATGAATGGGTTATTTCAATGAGAGAACAGTGTCTAATATTCAACCAACATTTCTAACTGATGTATTTCTAATTTTTAGACTCTTGGAAGAAATGTCAGTGTGGGATTATATTCACCCCCTCAACCGATCTTTGATTATAGTCTGGTGATCATTTTCCTAATTGCAATGTTCTGTGTGTCTCTTGGAGGCTACTGGAGTGGCAGGGCAGAGCTGTGAGTTTAATATTTTTCCTGTAATACGAAAAAAAAATTCTAAAGCTGGCTGTTGCTTAGAGCTGCGTTCGTTGGGCTTCCTTTCACCATTCAAATTCCTTGCACACTGCTTCCGTTCTTTAAGTAAATGGAATAACAGAAGTATGGGTGTCACCCAGAGTGGTTTTATATGAGATGGTGTCGTGGCCTGTCCAGCTGCCAAATTGGAGAAAGAGGAGGCATGGGAGTCAGAGTGGCAACCTGAGAACTCTGAGGGGGGAAGAGGGAATGGAGCTGGCAGAGAGAGAGAGAGAGAGAGACAGAGGCAGAGCCTGAGCCATCAGTCAGCCCTCATATCAACAGCCCCCAGTCTGGAGATGGCTGATAAGGAAGAGGAGAAACAGCTGGGTCCAGTGCATGGCGTGAAGCTGCTGCAGAAAGCAGAGGAAAGGAGAGCAGTGGAAATCTATGGGCTGATCCTTGGGAAGGAAGACCCACTGGTGCTCGCGAGGCCCCACCCTTGCTCTGGGGATAACAGGCAGGGGGCGGAGATGAATAGATGTGGCAGACATCTCTTCATATTTTGGCTTGTTAGTCTGTGAGATAAACATTTTGCCGGGGCTGCCGGCATTCCTAAAACAGGGATCTTTTGAGTTCACACCAGAGAGTTTTGTCGTTTTTAGGGAGCTGGGTCAGAACAGATGGGCAGCAAATAAATGTAATAAATAAATCTGCTATGATAGGTCCAAAAAGCTAGAAGTTGGAAGAGGCATTGCAATACACATATCATCTCTTGAGTATCTGCAATGTACACAATCTGTTCACACACAGCCAAGAAGTAAATATCTTCAAAAGTGTCTTTGAAGAGCAGAGACTGGTAGAGTGCATTTTTTGTCAAGAATTACAGGAGCACCAGGGCAGAGTTGCCCAGATAAAGAAGTCATTCTCTTCTTTTTTGTCCACCCAGTGAGAAGCTGAAACGAGGCCCCAATCCTGGCAGCAATGAGTCATTATCAGATGAAGAAACTCTTACTTTAACCCCTTTGTCTGCTGTCATATTTGTGTCCTTCTGCTGCATTATGCTGGTCTTGATGTATTTCTTCTACAAATGGCTCGGTAAAATATATATATATATATGTGTGTGTGTGTGTGTATATAAATATGCATTATTTAGGGATTGGAAGGGAAAACTTGTTGCTGGGTTGCTAGATCTCTATCTGAGGAGCAGACAGGGCCCTGCCTTACCTGAATGCCTTTGATAATTTAAAATAAATGTTGGAGAAATGGATTTTGGTCTCAGTTACTTCCTGAGACTGTTTGGCAATTCAAAAGTATTATGGACATTTAAAACAGCAAATCTTTCCCATGCAATTTAGGCAGATTGTTCACAACCCCAAAGTGATTTTACAAGGACTTTTTAGGCAACTTGCAGCCTTGTTAGCTGGTAGTTATTATGATTCCCCTATTGTAGGCTGGCTATAAGCCAGAGAGAGAGAAACGTGTGGTTTGTCTAAATGTTGTGTCTGAATGTGATACAGGTTATGTCCTCAAGAAAATAGATAAAGGTAGCTTAAAAAGCAGGAAGAATAAGAGATACCTCTGCATAGGTAGTCCTTATTTAGTGACTGCCTTGGACAACTGTTCAAAGTTAATGACAGTTATGAAAAATTAACAGTCCTCATATTTATGACCTTCAAAGAAAAGGACAGCTGAAGTAATAGTGCTTTTACTTTGCGAGTATTTTGCTTAATGACTGAATTGCCAGTTCCAGTGGCAGTTGCTAAATGAGGCCTACCTGTATCCATTTTTATATAAATCTGTCTTCCCCATTATTAAAAGATTGATAGTTGGTTGGTTCTAAGTCAGTCTGTTTGTAACCATGTCCTCCTCCTCCTTTTCCCTTCTTGTCTAGTGTATGTGGTCATTACCATATTCTGCATAGCATCTGTTTCGAGCATGTACAGCTGTCTTTCTGCCCTACTGAAAAAAATACCTTATGGGCAATGCAGGTAAGATGCTCTATTATGACTTTTTAAAAGGAGGTAAAATAATACTAAGCTGGCAGGAATAGCTAACACCCAAGAAGATAGGCTCAGGACCCAGAGGGATCTTGACAGACTAGAACACTGGGCCATATCTAATAAAATGAAATTCAATATAGAGAAAAGTAAAGTCCTACACTTAAGCAAGAAAAACCAAAAGTACACATATAGACTGGGTGAAACCAGGCTCAATAGCAGTAACTGGGAGAGGGATCTTGGAGTCTTAGTGGACAACCAGCTAAATATGAGCCAGCAGTGTGCAGCAGCAGCCAAAAAAGCTAATGCTATCCTAAATTGCATTTAACAGAGGGATACAATCAAGATCAAGTGAGGTACTAATACCACTCTATAAAGCCTTAGTAAGACCACATCTAGAGTACTACATCCAGTTTTGGTCACCACATTATAAAAAAGATGTTGAGACTCTTAAAAAAGTACAGAGAAGAGCAACCAGGATGATTAGGGGACTGGAGGCTAAAACATACAACGAACGGTTGTAGGAACTGGGCTTGGCTAGTCTGGTGAAGAGAAGGACCAGGGGAGACAGGATAGCAGCGTGCCAATATTTGAAGGGCTGCCACAGAGAGGAGGAAGGGTGTCAAGCTATTTTCTAACGGGCCTGAAGACCAGACAAGGAATAATGGATGGAAACTGAACAAGGAGAGATAATCAACCAATGGAACAACTTGCCCTCAGAAGTTGTGGGAGCACCATCAGTTGAGACCTTCAAGAAGAGATTGGACTGCCATTTGTCAGAAATGGTGAAGGGTTTACTGCTTGGGCGGGGGGTTGGACTAGATGACCTACAAGGTTCCTTCCAAGTCTGATTATCTGTATTTGTATCTAATTTTCCTTTTGCAGATGAAAATTAAGTCACAGTGAAATCTCAAATTGGTGTTCACTTGATCAGATTTTGGATGCCGCAGATCAGTTATTTAGAGATGGATATGAAAAACTTTCCAGCTTTTGGTTTTCAGATCACTTCCAGGTCCACAAGAGATTAACCTGTAAACTCTGTGGGCCAATTAAAATGGCAGGTTCCAGGGATCTTATGGATCCAGAAGGAACCTGATTGAGGAATATCTGGTAGGCAGGTCCACTGATTGCCTGCTTAACAACTGGCAACAAGTGATCTGGGCTTTTGACATAATAACTCCTCTGTGTGTGATCCTGTTTTTTCTCCTTAACTTACCAATAGAAGAGAATAATTTTAGCTCAGGGTTGAATTGTGGGGTCCTTTATGCCCTCCAAACTTGGTTGTTTTCTTGCAGTCATTTTCATTGCCAACCAGGTGACCCTTCGAGCATTGATGATAATGAAACGACTGCAAGAAAATAATCAAGCTCAGAGAGCACCAAGGATCTCTTTACTTTATGGAGGAACTTCAAGAGATTAAGAAAAACAGCTCCTGGCTGAGAAAGACTGGATCTGAATCTGTTCGAGCCCAAGTAGGAACTCAAGGGATCAGAAGGCTAGGGGGGAGGGAGGAATAAATAAATGTTAAGGACATATTTTGGAAAGATAGATAGGATCAAGTATTAGTTTATAGAAAGACGTGAAAAGAATGAGTCAGAATAAGTCAAAGAGCAGCCTGTGGATCACAGGTGTTTGCATTCATTTGTTTGTTTAGTAGATATAGAAGCCACATGAATTTATTATTTAATTTATCCAAAATTTATTTAGGCAGCTTGCCCTTAACATGAGGAAACAATAAAGAAAATTGTCCAGATAAATAAAACTACAAGTAGCCCACTCAAAGGCTCTATAACTTCCCTACCACAAGACCTGCCAGGTTTTTTAAAAAACTTACATAATGAAATCAGTATGGATGCTAAATGGATGCCTGGGAAATCTCCTTCTTCATCATGACAAGGAAATAGTGTTGTGTTCACTGAGATACCACAATGCAAAGGCAGTCTCATTTTAATTTTATATGCCAGCCCTCTTAGAGTTGAAGTGAGTATATACCAATATTCTTCGCTTCATTTCAGTATAACTTATCTCTGAGATCAGGGGACTTCCAACTCCCAGAATTCCTGAGCTAACATGACTGGAGGAGGAATTCTGGGAGTTGGAAGTCCACAAGTCTTAAACTTGCCAAGTTTGAAGACCTTTGTCTTAGATGGAAGCAGAGGGGGGAGGTGGAGGAAACCTGCCTGAAATTTGCTGAGTGTGATCCTGAATTAGCAAGGCTTGCCTTTGTTACTGGAACATGCACTCTGCATCCTGTATTTGCAATGCTGATGTGTTTTTGTTGTTAACTCTATTTTAGATTTACATGCTGGAATCGTGCTCTTGAAGTGAGACTGGTTTTCCTCTTTCTGTTTTGCGTAGCGCTGTCCGTTACCTGGGCTGTGTTTCGGAACAATGAAAGGTAAGTGAAGAATGAGAGCCAGTTTGGTCTAGTGGTTTAAAGCACCCAGGCTAAAAAGCAGGAGGCTGTGAGTTCTAATCCTGCCTTAGGCATGAAAGCTAGCTGCGTGACTTTGGCCCAGTTACTAGGAGACCATGAATTCTAGTTCCACCTTAAGCATGAAAACCGACTGGGTGACTTTGGGCCAATCATCAGGAGATCGTGGGTTCTAGTCCTGCCTTAGGCATGAAAGCCAACTGGGTGATTTTGGACCAAGTCCCTCTCTCTCAGTCCAACCCACCTCACAGGGTTGTTGTAGTAGGGAAAATAGGAGAGGAGGAAGGTGTGTCGGATATGGGCAAATGCACAATTGTGCCCACTATCATGGATTCCCCCCCCCCCCCGGTGGATATCTCTGCCAGAATAGCTCTTCCTCTCTCCTCTCCAAAATCTTGCACACTTCGGTATCTGTGCCTATGTTTTAAATTTTCAGAGGGCTGAAAAGAGGATTTTATTTTTTTTTAAATTCCAGGAGCTTGAGCCCACAAAAATTGGCTGTTAATCCATCTGTCTTAGCGAAGTAGGCTTGAGTCATCAATGAGAAGGATAAAATTTCATCGTTTTGATAACATAAAATAGAATAGAATTATTTATTGGCCAAGTGTGATTGGACACACAAGGAATTTGTCCTTGGTGCATATGCTCTCAGTGTACATAAAGAGAAAAATACATCAAGAATCATATGATACAACACTTTGTGATCGTCATAGGTTACTATAAGCAATCAAATCACACACAGGTTACTAATACACAATCAAAACATACTAGGAAAACAAAACAATAAAAATTGTAAAGATACAAGCAACACAGTTATAGTCATAACTGGGAAGAGATAGGTAATAGGAAGGATGAGAAAAATAATAGTAATACAGTCTTACTAAATAATTTGTCAGTGTTGTGGGAGTTAGTTGTTTAGTAGAGTGATGGCATGGGGGAAAAACTGTCCTTGTGTCTGGTTGTTCTGATGCGCAGTGCTCTATAGAGTCGTTCTGAGGGTAGGAGTTGAAAATTTATGTCCAGGATGTGAGGGGTCTGTAGATATTTTCACAGCCCTCTTTTTGACTCGTGCAGTATACAGGTCCTCAGTGGAAGGCAGGTTGGTAGCAATTGTTTTTTTTTTTTTCTGCAATCCCAATGACTCTCTGAAGTCTGTGTCTGTCTTGTTGGGTTGCAGAGCCAAACCAGACAGTTGTAGGGGTGCAGATGACAGACTCAGTAAAACAAAGTTTTAGACCTGTGACCTCCCAACCTTTTGGGTACCAGGAGCGAGTCCCATACCCCCCTTTTCCACAGACTGGAGGTGGCGTGGTTTTGCATGCTGCGTGCATCCCGCGGATGGGACTTCTCTTGTTTGTATGGCCTGATTGCTGGCATGCCTGACTCAGTGCTAGTCCAGGGACTAGGGGGTTAGGGACTCCTGTTTTAAATGACAGTGAATCTGTCATTTGCCCAATCCTTCCTCATGTGTATTTATTCAGAAGCCTGTGCCATTATACTCCCAAGAACATTATTCTTTATTCAGTGTGTTGAGGGATAATAGCTGAAGTTTAAACAAGTATATGGAGCATTCCTGTGCTTAAACATAACCTTTTTTTAAATTTTAGCTGGGCTTGGATTTTACAAAACATCCTGGGAATTTCTTTCTGTCTCAATTTTATTAGAACACTCAAAATGCCCAACTTCAAGGTACAGTAACTTATTTAACTAAACTATAGGTACACAAGTAAATTATAGAGTGAAGGAAAGGGAGTATTTTAATCTGCCACTCAGCTTAGCCTTAAATTTTGTCTTTAGAGCAGCTTGGGAAGATTTTTCCCCATTACAGTTAACTTTCTTTGACAAAATAGGTTATAGAGGTGCTGGATTTCAGCTGCTTTTATACAGGCAGTCAAGCTGAGGAAAGAAATGTGTTTTCAGCCGATGTTAATAAGGTAACAAACAGAGAGGGATACAATTTTGGCTTATATTGAACTAATATAGCACTTGTAAGGGCAAAAACAAAATTTCTACTGTTGATTTGAAGATCTGAACATCCATTTGAAAGCAGGGATCCACGGGATGTGTTTTTAAAGAAAAAAATAGGTTAATAATACTGTATATACATTAATAGATTACAGTTTCCTTTTCTAAAAATCAACTGGCTATGTAATCTGTTTTCTGATTTTTTTTTTTTACTGAATCACAATCTTTGGGCTAAATCTGGAATAAATCCTCCTAGGAGTTAACCCATTGAAAACACTGGACAAAATAACCCAGGTGAATGCCCAGGAAAACTAGTCTGTTTATTCTATGACCAAAGAATTTGTATTTATGCAGCTGTTTATGGCCATTACTAGAAAGACCACAGAAAGGAAAAAGAACCCCAAATATGGAATGAATGTCTTTTAAGTCTGAAAGGGTTTTGCATACATATTGTTTTGTTTTGTTTTTAAAAATAAACACCTGTTCTTTGTTCTCTAGTCATGTGTGATTCTTCTAGGTCTCCTTCTTTTATATGATGTATTTTTTGTCTTCATCACACCTTATATTACAAAAGTAAGTATGCAGGTTTCATAACAATTCTTTTCATCATGCAGAGGGGGTTTGGTTTTTTAGTGTAGTGTTTTTATGAGAAATATGCTCCAATACAGTGAAAGTTTCAAGTGTACGGGTCCAACTTTTTGATTTAATCTGATACATACCCGGTGTAGAGTTTGAAGACTAAGCAATACAGGTAGTCCTTCACTTAGCGACCATTTGGAGTTATAATAACATTGGAAAAAGTTCCTTACAACAGGTCCTCACACAACCATCACAAAATCTCCACAACCATATGATCAAAAATTTGTGCATTTGGCAACCGGCATATATTTATCATGATTGCAGCGCCCCAGGTCTTGTGATCACCAGGTCTGATCTTTCCAGCCAAAATGTGCGTGACTTGCTTAACAATCTCTGTGCTTAGCAACAGAAATTCTGGATCCAATTGAAGTCTTAAGTCAAGGACTAGCTGTAGAATATTGGTTGTTGTTCAATGCCACCAGTTGCCTTTGTGTGGCACTGTGATGCCATTAAATTAGAATAAGGTCTAGATAAAGTGGACCACATAATATCTCAAACTCTTAATTCTGGGACTTTTAAACATTCCAAACAATTTATTTCAGGGCCATTAGTCCAGTTCTCAAAATACAGAGACTAAAAGTCCATTATTTATTTAATTTACTGTATAAAGGTTGGCATATCTACTCTTTTTATCTTCTGCTTATTTTATTTTGAAATATGTGCTTAGGCTTCATGTCCTTTTTGGTGTTTTGATACGTGTTTAAGTTTTCTGGTCCAGTGGAAATGGCATTAAATCGGCCTAGTTTGATGCTCGTTTCTAATAAATTTGTGAAATATACTTGCAGCTAGCATTTTCTGTAAATCACATAGAACCAACTGGGTTATCAAGTTTGTTCTGATTTTGCCTTTTTTTAAAAAAAAGTTTCCTCATCTCATGTTAATCTTTATTTGATTATGAACCATCCTGATTCCTATTTCATTCCATTTTATATGAGTTTGGCCAAACATGTCCTGAAAAAAAAGATGCATTGACTTTTAAATGTTTAATATTTTAAGTATTTCCAGAATGAATGCTTCAGTCTCAATATTCTTTTTTCAAACTTTCAGAATGGAGAAAGTATCATGGTTGAAGTGGCAGTTGGACCTCTTGAAAGCAGTGAAAAGGTAGGCATATTAAATCTTTTGAAAAACCAGTTGCTTCTGTTTGCACAGGTTGGGTTACATTATAATGTTGCACCTGTTGTACATAATCATGCTAAATGCATCTTTGAGACCTTGTAAAACAGTGTTTCTCAACCGTGGCAACCTGAAAATGCACAGATTTCAACTACCAGAATTTCTGGCTGGGGAGTTCTGGGAGTTGAAGTCCACCCATCTTCCAAGTTGCTAAAGTTGAGAAACATTGTCTTAAATTTTGGGGGGAAGAGATAAAGCGAATGCAGGGGTGATCTTTTTCCTCCTCTGTGTGAAATGTGCTTGGATATTGCCCTTAATATTCCAATATAAACTGCTTAGAAAATGTAGCCATTTTTAAAACCTTTTTTCTTCCAAGTATTAAATGCTTGTTGACTTGGGTTTGATCCTAGAGTGATGGAAACTTGATGGATGCCTCTGCTGAACAGTCAGCTCCTCATGAGAAAGTAAGGATTGTGTTTAAGATAACATTCCATGGATTTTCAATGGCCTACTTTCCAAAATAAAAACAAAAAAATCAATATTCTTTGGGGCAAGGGAAACAAAACACCTGTTCTCTGTTCTGTCCACATTAATTTCTTCAGGATTTAGATCTTAAGGGTTGCCCAATCAATTTTGATCAGGCTAAAAATCTTTTTTCCTTGTTTCTCGGGGTTCTTCATTTTATCAGATCATTTGTCAGTGGTGTCTGTCTGCTAAATACAGATGTTTCCTCTGTGGTGTTTGTGTTTGATCATACTTTTTGTGCACTCTGCTTCTTGGTCACTGTTTTCTGAATGTTAACAACTTTTTCTGTGTAAACTAGATGAGCAAGATAATTCTGATGACATTTTATTTGTTGTCTAACATCCTTTGGATTGGTCTTACAGGGTTTTTTTTTTTAAACATTGTTTTTCAGTTGCCCGTGGTCTTCAAAGTGCCTAGGTTGGACTTGTCACCAGCCGTGTTATGTATGAGGCCATTTTCATTACTTGGATTTGGTGATGTTGTTGTTCCAGGTAAGTGTCTCTTTCAGCTTTCTGTCCTTCTGAGGTGGGTAAAATGAGGACCCAAATTTTTGGGGACAATAGACTAATAATAGATAAATCAAGAGGGTTCTAAAGCACTGTGAAGTGCTATGTAAGTCTTAAGTGCTATTGCTATCCTAACATGGTGCTTGGGGAAAATAAAGGGAAAGAATTATTCACATAATGACCGTGTGGGACATTTTAGAATAGAATAGAATAGAATAGAATAGAATAGAATAGAATAGAATAGAATTCTTTATTGGCCAAGCGTGATTGGACACACAAGGAATTTGTCTTGGTGCAAATGCTCTCAATGTACATAAAAGAAAAGATACATTCATCAAGAGTCTAGAATCATTAGGTACAAGACTATAATAGTCATAGTGTATAATAAGCAATCAAATCATACTAGGAAACAGTCAACAGTCAATTTTAGGTCCATACATAGCAAGTTTCCTGGTTTCAAAACTGTTTTGTTCACACGAATGCACCCTATACAGAGACCAAATTTACTCTTCTAGTTTCACTGTTTTTTTCTTATCAAGTATAAAAATTATTGCAACAGAGGATCTGCAGAGTAAATTCTAATATAGCTAAATGTAATCCATAGAATTATCTGGACCTCACTGCCAAAACAATAATTTGCAGTAAGACCTCCAAGTATAAGTTGAAATATTTACTTATTTTCTGATGAAAGGAAGAAAAGACAAACAAAAGCAGGGAAAAACTAAAAAATCAGAAATAGAGGCCAGTGCTATCTGATTTCCCCCATTCCCGAAAGCTACATACAGAACTATTGCTTTAAAAGGTAAAGATTCCCCTTGTACGTATGTGCTGGTTGTTTCCAGCTCCTGTTACCTTCTCACCAAAGTGGTCCCTATTTTTCTATTTGCATTTTTACATGCTTTTGAACTGCTAGGTTGGCAGAAGCTGGGACAAATAACAAGAGCTCCCTCTGTTACGGGGTGCTAGGGATTCAAACCACCAAACTGCCAACCTTTCTGATCGACAAGCTTAGCATCTTAGCCACTGAGTCCAAG
Source organism: Laticauda colubrina (assembly GCA_015471245.1). Lineage (NCBI taxonomy): Eukaryota > Metazoa > Chordata > Lepidosauria > Squamata > Elapidae > Laticauda > Laticauda colubrina. Next base: position 8,842,919 of record BLBF01000068.1, read on the forward strand.
GTTATTTATAAGCACTCATAAACCCCAGGTTAAAATTATGGGAGGGAAAGAACTTGATGAAACATAATGAAACAGCTCTCCCAAACCTCTGTGATTCACTTAACAAATATGGCAAGAAAAGGCGTAAAACTCACTTTACAAATTCCTTATTTAGGAACATAAATTTTGGGCTCAGTTGTGTAGAGTGTAGTCCTGTTGTTTTGATGATGTCATTTCCTTCCTGGCAAAATCTCTCTGACCTATCTTTCATTTTGGATGTTTTTTTTTTTAAGGTCTCCTGGTTGCGTACTGCAACAGATTTGATGTGCAAACCAGCTCTTCCTCTGTGTATTTCATTTTCTGCACCATAGGTAATCTATCCCAACAATTGTTTTGAAAAACAATATTAGGAATGCCGCTCGAGGTGAGATCCGACCCCAGCCTCTTGGCCTTTTAGGAGAAGCCTTAAAACCTGACTCTTCCAATTGGTCTGGGGTCCTGGCATTTCATATTGGAGGTGGTTAGCAGATTAAGAGAATATTTCACCTCCACCCCACTGCAGGTTGCTCCTTGCCTAGCTATCCTTGTTAGTTTTAATGATGTTGGAGAGCAACCATTTTGGCTGGGAGGGTTGAAGCGCAGAATACACCTGGGCTCTCTATGTAAACACAGGACAGTTAGGTCTGTGTGTCCCCACCCACCCACCCACCCACCCCGAATGCTTAGGGCCTTATCTAATAGTTTCCATATGAAAAGCTGCCAGTCTGGGGAAATTCCTGTATAAGAGGCAGAGAACAATAGTTAACTTCAATCTTATATACATGGGTTTGGTTGTTTGCACCTGATGAATAGTAACACTCATTATTTTAATGTTTTAATATTGCCATTTTGACTTGTGTAAGCTGCCTAGAGCCACCTGACAGGTGGCTGACATTGGGCAGCATACAAATGTAATAAATAAAAATAAATTACTATGCCTAGCCTTAAACCAAGAAACCTACAAATCTGCGATATTCAGTGAAGTATTTTTTGAAAAAAATGTTTTGCCTTGTTCTGCAGCTTATGGTGCCGGCATGGTGCTCACCTTTGTGTGTCTAATATTGATGAAGAAGGCTCAACCAGCTCTTCTCTATTTGGTGCCCTGCACACTCATCCCTTGTGTCCTGGTTGCTTTGTACCGCAAGGAGATGAAAAAATTCTGGAACGGTAACAGCTATCAGGTGAGGAGAAACTTTTCGGGGCCTGTGAGTAGCTGCTGCTCATCCCTCTTCATATAGAGATCCAGAGTTGACCATAGCTATTGGGTTAGGATTGGCAAGTTCAGCAACAAGGTCGCTCTTGGTGGTGATAATTTTCTGCCTGATGCTGACCCACTCAGTGTCCCTGAGTCCAACAAAGCTCACAAGACTGATGTGACCGTAGATATTGTAACCATAGATATTGTAACCGTAGATAGATTATCTGATCTCTTGCTGGTCACATCTACCCGATCCATTAGAATGGAGAAGCAGGGATTGTTGCAGGTCCCAACCCTGAGGAAGATACACCTGTGGGACCCATAAGAAGGGCCTTCTCCGTGGTGGTTCCCTCTCTATGGGACATCATTCCCCCAGAGATAGAACGGCCCCCACTCTAATATTCCTCCAGAAAGCACTGAAGACCTGATACTGCCAATGGGCCTGAGCAACCCAGAGTGTGATGGAGCCCATCAAATGGCTCGTGTGATCTGCTGTTGTCGGGGCAGGGGGAGGGAGTTGGGAGTGATTTTTTTTCTCCAGATTTTGTTCTATTGTTCTTTATTAATTTATTTGATTCTTTTTGTTAGTTTTTACTGTTTTTTATTTTGGTTTTAAATATGGTTTTACATTCTGTAAGCTGCCGCGAGTTACCATGGGCAAATGAATAGGTGGCAATATAAATTAAATAAATAGAAATATAATATAATAAACATAATACTATACTATACTATACTATACTATACTATACTATACTATACTATACTATATCAACTAAAAATACTTTTTAGTCGACAGCAGAATGGGAATGGGGGAAAGCAGTGCATTCCTTAAGTGCCTCAGATAATCGCTTTGGCAGCCAAAGCTGTTGGTGTGCAAGAGAGCATGATTGATGACTCTTGGCTATGGATGTCTCTCATTGGAGCATATACATCCAGGGGGTGGGGGGAAGTTCAGGGTCAAGGGTGAAATGAATGATGTGTCAGAGTCGGCCGTAACCAGGAAACACCACCATGTTAACTCCTAATAAATCAATCTCTTTTTACGATGAGAGAGGTGGCTAGAGACTTATGATTTGAATGGGGGTGCATGTTGGAGCCTTGACAACAATATAATAATATAATATTGTAATATAATACAACACAATACAATATAGTACAGTACAATACAATACAATACAATATTTGGAGGCAAGGATGCTTGAGCTCTGGAAAAAAAATCGGTCTGGTAGAGTGAGGGCCTTCAAGTCACTATTGGCTCCTTGGGACTGCCTGGACAAGCCCCTGTGGATCGCTTGGCAACATTTTTGGAAGCGTTTTGCTCTTGCCTTCTTCCTGGGGTCTAGAGAGAATGACTGGCTCTTAAGTTGTCCAGCTGATTTTGTGCCTAAGGGAGGATTAAAGTTCACAAAACTCCCTGTGTTTTAGCCTGGTGCCTTAATCCTCTATACCAAACCGGCTCTCCATAATTGAAGAGCAAATAGAGTAAATCTTCACCAAACACCTTGCTGAAAGAGAATGTCTGGAAGAAGACCAGGAGGGCAGAAAAAGTGGGTTTGAGAGGGTCAGAGCCAGTTTGGAATGCCCTTTGCCCCCTTCCTTCAGTTGCCTATAGGATCCATTTCCTGCTATATTCCATATATTCCAGTCTTTATTTTTCACCATGCCTACACTGCTTTTCTGTGTATCTGACTCTATTCCCCTTTCTGTTTCTTCTTCTTCTTTCCATGTCCTCAACTGCTTTGCTTCTGTGCCACCTGCATATCTACCTGTTGGCTTGGCTGGGTTTCCCCATCCCAGATGTTGCCTTCACCCAAATCCTTTTATGCAAGACTCCTGACTCTACTCCCTAATGCCTACCCAGTGGTTCTCCATCTCATTTGCTGTTATCCAGCCTTCCTCTCTGCATTTGCAGCCTTCTGCCAACTTTGCTCCATCCTGTCCAACCTGTTTTCATCTTCTTCAGCTCCTTGCCATCTTCCGTGCATCTACCTCCTCCCCAGTGGTGGGATTCAAAATTTTTTACTTTTGCTTCTGTGGGCGTGGCATGGCTTGGTGGGTGTGGCAGGGGAAGGATACTGTAAAATCCCCATTCCCTCCCCACCCCACTAACCTGCTTTCCAGCTCCATTCTCTTGTGCAGGGCAGCAAAAGAAGACCCAGCCAATCAGCTGGGACTCTGGGGGCAGAGAATAGATAGGGGCAGATCCAGTCAGAATAGAATAGAATAGAATAATTTATTGGCCAAATGTGATTGGACATACAAGGAATTTGTCTGGGTGTAAATACTCTCAGTATACATAAAGAAAAGGTACATTCGTTGAGAATCAAGAATCATAATGTACAACACTTGCTGTACAATCAACAATCAAATCATACCAATAAACAGTCAATATAAATTGTAAGGATACAAGCAACAAAGTTACAGTCCTACAAGCACGTGGGAGGGAACGGGTGATAAGGAGTAATGAGAAGATTAACACTAATAGTAGTGTACACTTTGTAAATAGTTGAATAATCAGAGGTAGTATTTGCCAGTTCTCCAAACTACTCAAAATTTCTGCTACCGGTTCTCCAGAACTGGTCAGAACCTGCCTAATACCACCTCTGCTCCTCCCTTAACCCTCCCTAGAAGACCTGAATGAGATTCTGAAACTAATCAAAGATGTGTGGGTCAGTTTCCTAGATATAGAGGTTGAGGCATGTAAAATCATTCTCTCTTCTGATTTTAAAACAATCTAGTTAAAAACTGATGTTGATTGCAGTCTAAGCCTTTTTTGAGTCATAGTCCATTTTGTCAAGAAGCCTAGAGTATAATTTATATATCCAGAACATATGCAGTCTACCCAGCTGTAATGAATGGGTGGAGAGAAGAGAAGAGAAAAAGGGAAGGAAAGAAAAAAAGTGAAAAAAAGAGGAAGCCAAGACAGAATCATGATCTATTGGGACCAAATCAGCCATAAGTCATGACATCAAGGATTGGAAAATCATCTGATGATTGATCCTGCTTTTGATATTCCCATGGAGATCAGAAAGTTTGGCCTCTGCCCGAACTGGCAAACTGTTATTTTCTATGTAGAGTTTTGGCGCCCTTAAAAAGAGATTGGTTGAAATGGGCAGGATGAGGTCCCAAGAATGTCACTAACGGAACCAGTTCTAAAGCCAATAAATCCCCCAAATTCACAAGAGTGAGAAAATTCTTTGTTTTCCTTTTAGTCTCTTTCCTATGAACTAGTGAACTCAAAGGCCTGTTCACAGATAATGGAGGATCGTGCAGGTGGATGTTTACACAGAGGTCTTCTGAACTTTTATCAATTGGGGAGGCAATCATTGCTATAGGAACCAGAGCAGTGTAGCTTAGCTCAGTATGTACTTTGTGCCTCTATTCTAGTCTCACATGGGCTCAGCTTCTCAAGCCCTGGGAAATAAACAGGGAAAAAAAAAAAAGCAACGTAATTCAGAATTAACATATTTCTAACCGGAGTCTCCTGGCCGTACTACTTCGGTCCTGCTTCTAAATTACCAACTGAGTACTTTTATCTCAAATAGCAAGTTTCACTATTTAGAAGTACTTATGTTGCCATAGCAATAGTTTCATACGCTTTTCCCGGCAAGCAAGGATTTGAATTGCTTTGAACTTTGGATCTTTTTGTCAGCACGACTTAGCCTGGAATGAAAATCCTAACTTGCAGTATGAGAATTCGAAGGCAGTTCAACAAGACCTTTAATCTAGTCTGTAAGTTTCTCAGCGGTGAGAAATCTTTGCGTTCCACTTTCTTATCTACCTTGCATTTTTTAAAAAAGCAAAAGTCCACACGCTTTTATTTCCTGCAAGTTCAGGTGATTCAACCACCTACGTAGTAACGTTCAGCACCAAGTGCTGTTAAGAACAGAAGGAAAAGTCACCAGAATTGATTCACTGTCAGGTATTAATTACATCCAAATTTGAGGGGGAAAACATGAAGTCCTAACTGAGAGGCAGTTACATTCCCAAATTACCTGAAGCCGAATTAACGCTTGATTGCCAGAGGAGCCTTTTAAAAGGATTGCTCCTTGGGGAAAACAGCCTTGTTTTGTTCTCGAGTCATATTTGAGACGCAAACAAGTCTTAGCTCCAAAGTGGAGCGAGCGATCTTGTGATGCCCTTTCTGAACAAATTTCCTGCCCAACCAGATTTTTTTGCAAAAATACCCAACGTGTTTGCTAAGCAGTGATTGGATAAATATTTTTGGAAATCTTAAAATGGCAGATCTTGATACTCAAGCCAATATACTCCTGCTTTTTCATTGTTGCATTCTCATTTGCCCTAAAATTATCGTGGCACAAAGTGCTGATGCTATTTGGAGCTTGCCGCTTGGTCTTGTTTCTAGTTAGGCATGTGGATAAATCTGAATAGAGTCCTTTTGGGGTTTCTTGAAATCTGCTTTCAGATCTTTGGAACCCGTTGTACAGTTAAAGCTTAAAAATTGCCATTTTTTTATTTTTGCCTCCTTGTGTTTTTCCATCCGGCACTTAGACTCACTTAGCGAGGGTGATAAATGCTGAATCAGCCAAAGAACCCATGTGATAGCTTAGAAAATGTTATAATAATAATCTGTGTTTTTATGGTCTTGTTGCTTAAATGGAAGTAGGTAGGCCAAGTATTTTTCTCTCCCTCTAGAAACATCCGTTCAGCTTTGTGTCACAATATTTGTGTGGCTTTCATGGTCGTATGCTGCCTTTAAGTACACCTGGGGTAGAAAAGCAGGGGATAAATGAAAGGAATAAGGATATTTTGTCTTTTATTTCTGCTAGTCATAGAAAAAGAGAGTGAAATCCTAGCTAGCTTCCTCTGGCCTCTTTGGAATGTCAGCCATTATTTCCAACATATTTCCAAAACTACCTTTGCCTGCTAGCCATAACAACTGTAAATGGTTCTTAGAGGCTGCTTTTTACCATTCACAAACTGCACCGGATGCTTTTATAAGCCTGTGGTGTTCACAGGTACCAAGCTCTGAGGTTGCTGAACCAAGAACACTGGCCTCCTCTCCACACACCCCTCCTCACAACAGTATGCCTCTATATTTGAGTTGATGGAGCCAGCTAGCAAATAAAAACTAGCTTGGAGGTTTAACAGGTGCCTCATCCGCTTCCTGCCTCCCCGTGGTTTACTTTTGGCCTGAATTGGCAGCATGGTTTTTCAGTCTGCCCTTGGTTTGATTCTTGACATGGAAAGAATCAGACACCAGCAGTCTGTCCATGAATGAGATCAGTGCCACAATTTTTCAGGCTGGGCCCATTTGCCTTGTGCCACAAGCTTAATGTAGCGGTTACCGGATTTCTTTTTTTTACTCCTGGATCTTTTTCCTGGTTGGGATGCTATTTTTGCAAAAGGAGCCTTCATTGCTTTTCCAGCTGCATTTTTGGGGGACTTCTTGTGTAGGATGACGTGCGTTAAGACAGAGTCAGATGTTTGGATGGTTGGATAGTAAGAATATATAATTAGTACGAGTGAGGATACTTTAGGAATATGTAAACCAGGTTTACACGTTCGTTTAATCATGATTTATTGACTAAATCATAGTTCACACAGTTCGCTGTGTCTCCGACTAACCACTTTTTTTGACTCCTGCAGTTATCTGAATCCAACCATTGTGTTTGGCAATTATATAATCCAGTGGATGCTTCTGTTTTTGTCTATTTCAGACTCCAAGCAGAAATTGTTTTTTTTTCCTCTTCCCATAAATCAGTTTGCTTTTTCAGCCTCCCAACAGTTTTTAAGTAAAACTTCTCTACTATAATGTAGTTTTGAATGCTGTCTTAAGCATCTTATAGTTTATTTCCATAAATGTGCTATGGGTATGAAGTATAGCAAACTGTATCTGATTGAGAACATCTAATGTTTTTGCTCAGTTTATTTCCCAGGATTTCCTAAAAAGAAGATATAATCATTTTAAATTTCTTGTGCAAATCATTCTACTCACACTTTACAAACCTATGAATTTGTAAACCGATAGTAAAACTTGTTGCTTGGGAACGAAGGCTCTGATAATTCACCAACCTAGACAAGCCTCCTTTATCTTTGGTGCTGGCTGAATACCATCATATTATATTAGTATCCTTGTAATTGCCTAACAAAAATACAAAAATACAAGCCAGCGATTTGATTACTAACATACAATTTCTTTTATACCCAGGTGATGAATTCTGCTTCCAATGAAGAAAATGCTACACAAAACACCCAACACCATGAGGAACAATAACACATCACCAAAAATAATGTACTATGATTTTTCTACTCAAATAATAGAGACTGGTTTAATTTTTAAACTGGAATGTTTCATACACTTTATTATGAAAAGAATTGCCCTTTTTTACACTTGCACATATATTTTTGTGAAAAGTTTACTATTGATATTCTCAGAATTGTTAGAACATGTTATCTCTCGAGATACCAAACCATATTCAATAAACCTGTGCCTTGCTTCAATTTAATTCAAGTTTGTGGCCTATGAGATAGATGGATGGATGGATAGATAGATAGATAGATAGATAGATAGATAGATAGATAGATAGATAGATAGATAGATAGATAGTATTTCTAATCAATGGTCCAATTTGCTCCTGGATCTCAGGCTTTCCACCTAAATCTTTATTTGAAGCATTTAGGAGCAGAATAATACAGACCAGAAGAGTCTTATCAGAGGTCCATAGGTTACTATGCAAATACAAGAAAGTAACGATGGGCAACTAAAGAGTTACATCCCATGAGTGCAGTTCCCAGAAGTCCAGGTTGATGCCAATATTCTGCAGCAAAACATATATTTGATTGCATTGAATGATTGTCCCCCAAAAGAGAAAAATGATGGCATTGAGGCCTTAACGTTCCCATTTTTTTAATCTTATCAAAACCTAAAAAAAACCCAAACCTGAAATGTTCAGCCCGGCCCTTTCCATTTTATGGCAATGTTGCTGTCACAAATCTTTTGATCTTCAGTGGCTGAAAGAAAAAAAGATATACAACCTGTGGCCTCAAAATAGGACTTCACCCGTATAATAATACAAGTTATAATGTATAATGCAGAGGGGTTGTGAAATCATAAAATGAGTAAGATGGACAGGGAATCCACTGAGATGAGCCCATTCACTCATTGTTATAATTAGGAGTTCCTGTACTTAATCCATTGTGAGCTAATGAATATTATTTTAAAATACTTAAGATAAAAATGGGAAGAAATATACAAAATCCAGAAATTTAACATTTTTCTCTTTAAACATAAGCACAAATAATAAAAGGCTTAGGTTTCAAAATCAGAGGCTCATTTTTACTTCTCCCTAGCTGACCTTTTATTGTCATCACTGCAACACATCATTTTAATTTTTATTTCAACCTACGCCCTAACGCAAAGCTTTTACAACAGTCGTCACAATACTAATAGAATAAATTCAGCTCTAGCATTTTGATTTGAAATAGATTTTCCCATTGTTAACATCTCTTGGAAGTGCTGATGAACAGAAGTTTAGAAACTTTGAGCACCAACATAGTTTTAAACCAAAGATACTTGGAGGAATGTGTAAAAGAAAAAAAATGGGAAAAAAAGACTTGCCAATCCTTTAGTTCCGAGGTAATATAAGAATAACTGTGTAACATAAAACTTCCTCATTTGGTGTCTTCCATGAAGCACAGGACTGCAGCTACAGAATATTGTTAAGAATTCTGGGAAATGTATTCTACACATGTTTAAAAGCCATCAAGTTAGGAAAAACTGAAGTAATTAGTAACATAGATCTTGTAGATCAACTGAAGAGACTGGAAGCTTTTGAAATAACTGTTCGTTTACAAGGTTTTCACTCAGGAGAAATAAACTTAATTTAAATGAAACTTCATTTAAGCTAATGAGAACAAGTCTAAAAAGCAATTTAAAAGCACTTGCTATTCTTTTTACTAGTGACTTTATTGACTTTATTTGTAAAGTCATGTTCACAAGACAAGGCAGATTCCTAAAGCAAGAATTTCCTCTAAATTTATGCATTATAGCAATTTAAAATATTGATTTTGTGTAGGTTTTCTATTTGAGGTGTGACACACCCATGAAAAAGGTTGTCTTCATGAGAACTTCCCTCCCATGCCCCAAGGTATAGGCAATGAAAAGTAGAATAGATTATACCATAGCTACAATTCCTTAATCCATATATCAGATAATAGATTCAGGGACTTCCCTGGATCAGGGAAGAGTTTCCATTTACTGTTGAACAGAATACAGAAATGGAAAACGGCCTACATTTTCTTGATGTACCATTGGGGTCTTCTGTATATGTTTTCTTGTAAGGGACAGGAGGTATATGGCTGGGATATTTCCTGTTTTCAGTCATAATTGATGAACCTTTATTTAATTATTACCTGAGTCTTTTCTGTCAAAAGGCTTACTGATCATATGGGACACATTTAAAACAATCAAGGTTGCAGAGCAGGGATCCAGTTGGCAACTGACCATCAGGTTTACAGACCTAAGAAGCTTGAAACAATAAATACCAAGGTTTCTTATCCTGTCCCCAACATGATCCACCTTTCTTTTTTCTTTATTCTTTTTAATTGTTCTTTAGTCAACATGAATTCAAATGGACTTCTCATTTTAGCACTAGTTGTAATAAATCAAGGGAACCCAAAACTTATATTTGCATGAGAGATCTTTTTCTCTTAAAATGTTTTTTGATGAGAGGCAAGCTTAAATTGTAGATAAAAGGTTAGTTTTAGTTTTAATTTTGCTGGGTTGGGAGAGTAAAAGAAGGTTGGAAATGAATAGACTTTTTGAATTGATTTTGTCTATTTTTTTACATTATACTGTTGTATACTGCTACTTTGGAAATTTTAAAAAAATCAACAAGTTTAAGTCATAGAGGAATGTCAAATTTAATTCTGTTTAATATCTACATTCATTGAATTACATTTGTAAGGGATAGAGTTGACAAATTATATAAAATTGTCCACTGAACATGCCTTTGCTTTTTTGAGAGAGTAGAATAAGCATGATTCAAATTATGAGAAATGTTCCAAGCTTCTCATTTTGAAATGTCAAATTAACAGTGGCTGTATGGACTATTTAACAATATTTTTTAAAACTGGGTTTTTTTAACTATTGGCTACTGAATAGCATGTTGGGAGCTACATTGGACATTTACTAAAAAATGCTTAAAAATTCAGTTGTCCATTTTCATTTTAACAGCCTTAGTAACAAGAATAACATTAATCATAGTACTCCTAGAGCAATAACCCAGTTTGATAATCACCTTCTTCGCTGCTTTATTTCTGAAACATTGTATATTTTTATTTTCTAAGATTATTATAATTTGGAAAAACATTTTGTATGAAATAAACTTTCAGCAATAATTTAAGAATTGCTTTATTTCCTGTCTGGTTTACACATATAGCCTTGTTTGACATCAATATGGCCATTATCATCTCCATTTACTTTCCAGGGAAGAAAACAAACAAACAAAGAAAAAGTTTGTGCCTTCTTAGATTTTAAAGATGCATGTTTGAAGATGCTTTACTTATTTTTTTTTGTCTGTTTGCATTTGCTTTTTAAGGTTTGGTTTGTAATTAATAATTTTAGTCTATTGTACCTTTTTATCATCTATATTGGAAGCTGCCTTGAATTTTCAGTGTTCATTGTTCCATATGAAACATCCCTTCTGTTTCTGGCCAAACTGTCTCTTGTACCTGTAGCATATTTACATTTCTTTGAAAGCCCCTTTGCTATTCGTGGTAATTTTATTGTTACAAGAACAAGTTCAGGCTGGTTTGGTGAGCTATGGAGCCACAAGATAAGAGGTAGTCAGCCTTAGGGCACCTTGGCTGAGACCCAAATGATCCTTTACATACAGTATTGTTTTTGCAGGAATAGGAATATGTGCGATTACAGAGCTTTTGTGCTCCAACGACCAGGTCGTCCTTGACTTATAACCATCTGTTTCGTGACCTTTCAAAGTAACAGTGGCACTGAAAAAAAGTGACATGGTCATTTTTCCACACTTATGACCATTGTAGCATCCCTGTGGTCAAAATTCAGCTGCTTGGCACCTGGTTCACATTTATGACAGTTGCAGTGCTCTAGGGTCATGTAATCTCCTTTTGTAACCTTCTGACAAGCAAGGATGATGGGCAAGCCAGATTCACTTAACAATCATATTAACAACTCAACAACTGCAATGATCCACTAAACAACTGTGGCAAGGTCATAAAATGGAGCAAAGCTCACTTAACAACTGTCATGTTTAGCAACAGGAATTTTGGCTCAACAAGTACATTGTTTTCAAATCGTCTGTTTCAAGGGATCCTTTTTCTATTAACTTCTTCTTATGAGAGACTTCCGTGCTCTTCCCACAGACATCTTCGCCCTTAGATTCCTTTGCAATTTATGTTTTTTAAAAATATAAATAAAAGTGCTTGTTCTAGAATTCTGGGTGATAAATTAGTTTTCCTAGTCCAAAATGGGTGGGCAAATTGAAACTTTGGAAGAGGAATGCTGATGTTCAAAAACACTTTCACTTGTCAACATCTATCGCATCTGTTTTATTGATGTTGAAAATTCTGATGTTCTCATTTATTGGGATACTTATGCCTTCAACCATATGGGGTGGCGTTATTTGCTGGAATGTTGGCCATCCCAAGCTATGCAACAACTCTGAAACCAAGAATATATGAATATTGTATTTAAACATTGACATGACTTTTTTCGCAGATGCCTAACCTTTGTGTATTATTGTTAAAATACCAGCCAAATCCAATGTGTTTTGCACAGAAATCAACACCACAAAATCCTCTCAATTTCCACATTTATAGGCTTGCTAGTTAACAAGCTTAAGGCTTAATCTACACAGAAATCAACAATGAAACTGTGAAAAGCAAACAAAATGATATGCAGATGACAGTATGATAAAGACAATTTGCCCCTGTTCGTATTATTATAACTACAAGTTGGTTATAATATGGAGGATATAGTTTAGTATTACAACTGTTAAGCTGGAGTATGGACGAAGGTGACGTTAAGACAGTGGCGTTTTATGACAATTGTATTTACAAAGGTGATATGCTAAGTTGATAGTCATTGTAACAGTTGAGAGAACAAGTAAAATGTTCGACTTAGCCTTATATCTTAAGGTCATACTGACATTTCTAGCTAATTATATTGAGAGCAAAGGAAGAAAGATTACAAAAGAACTGTCTTTTTAAGATGGTTTCGTTCTGTCTTTAGGCAACACTTGTCATCAGTTTTACCTGTCCCACTTCAATATTCACAGATATCTACTCCAGAATATAACAACACAGTAAATACATATTATTATAGAAGTCGAGTACAGATCCTAGAGACAGGCTTCAAGCATTGAAAACACAGCTCTGTTCCAATAATGCCCAAAGGTATATTGTCTTCATTATTTGGATTATAAGGCAAGTGTTAAGTAATGCCAAATAAAAGTTCATCAACAAGAGAGCTGATGAAGTGATAGCATCTTATTCCCTCCAGAAACTTTAGTTTGAATAAATGGTAATTTGTTTAGTATAAGAACATGTACGGATGAGGATTGAAAGTGAATTGGGCAGCTGAATGACAGCTGAACATTTGAAACGATTGGGTGGGATCCATAGAACAGAGAAGTTACAAAGCTATTCCGACATAATTATTTGTTTTTATCTGAATACATATATAACTTGGTTTTCCACTAAAAATCTTTTTTAACCACATCACTGTTATTGGGGTTGGGAGAATGGTTTGATAATTTGTATCTCATCCTTGTTTATGTCTGGCTTCCATGTTTTGAAAATGCACTTCTACAAAAGATACAAAACAGAAAAAGACCCAAACAAAAAACAAACACAAGGCAAAACAAAATAATTCCAAAATGTGAAAATTGAAAGGAACAAATATAAAGCCATATAAAGCAGGGGTCCCCAACCACCAGGCCCCAGACCGGTACCGATCCGTGGATCATTTTGTACTGGGCCGCAAAGAATGAATAATCATGATTAAAAAATATATATGTTTTTAGTAAAGAAATAGTAAAGAAGCCCTTTACTATTGGGGAAGAATTGATTTTGCTGGTCCTTGAAAAAGTGTTTCTGCGTGAAACTGGTCCCTGGTACAAAAAAGGTTGGGGACCACTGATATAAAGGAACAAATATAAAGCATTTTAAAATCTCAAAAAAATCAAAATCCACTCAAGACGGCAAATACGAGTCTATTCATAAGGATCAGAGAGATGCACAGGCGTATACAAGATGCATATAAGTCTTATATATATCTATTATGCCTACACTATAGGCATCTCCCTAAATGGGGGTGACAAATATATGGAAAATTATATACATAACAAAAACAACTATATATTTGACTTGAAAGTATTGATAAATTGCTCCAATCCCATAGAATTCTTCTCTTCCTTTTGTGATGTGTGTATATATACTCCATATATGAGATACATCTGTATTAGGTGAGTTATAAGGGGAGGTGCACATGCATGTGAGATAGAGGAGCATGGATCAATAATGTGTGTGTGTAGATGGATGGATGGATATGCATACATTCTAGACACGTATGTGTGTGTATTTTCATTCTACACACGTGTGTCTGAACAGGAGCAACGGGGGCTGCGTGAACAAATACACTGTGAGACAAACCTATCTCTATGGGCTTGCCTTGTGTGGCTATGCATGACTAGGCACGTGTGACATTCGGCCGAGGATGTCAACCAGCGTCTGACACAGGCACACTATGGGTGCAGGAAGTGTGTGTGAGAGAGACAGGCAGAGAAACGGGCGTATGAGAAACGAAGCAGCCCCACGGACGCGAGTGTGCTTGTGCCTGGGCACATGTGCGTGGCAGGTGCTCTCCATGCGCGTGTGGGGAACAAACAGATGTGTGTGCCTGGTACACCTGGCTCGACCCTCCCCGTGTATAAAGCAATGCAAACCCCCCCCCACACACACACACAAACACCATCATCACCGCCGCTGCACAACAGCCTCACAAACACACCTCAACCGGGGCTCCCCTCAGCGGCGGCAGGAGGGCGGGCGGAGGGCGGCGCGAGCTGACGCGCTAGGCCGCGGCGTTGCTGCTGCTGTCGCCGCTATCGGCCCAGTCGCACAATTATGAGAAGGAGCCACCAGGCCGCTCCTGCCCTCGCCGCTGCTGCCGCCGCCGCTCTGGAGTCCCTGCCGGAGCCTGCCGCGAGCCGTGCCCGCTGCCTCGGCGGCCACCCCCTCCGCAGCCTCCCGCCACGGCGGCGGCCTTCTGGCGGGGAGACGCCGCCATCCCCGGCCGCCGCCGCCGCCGCCTCGCCCGGCCGCCTCGCGCCGCTGCCGGGCTCGGCGCCCATAGATGGAGACAGGCCCCGGAGCCGAACCCCGAGCCGGAGCCGCCCGGCGTGAGCAGAGCCAGAGCCTCCGACCACCAGACAGCTCGGCCGCCGCCCGCCGCCCCTGAGGAGGATGGTGAGGCCCGACCCGAGGCCTCCAGCCCGGCCTCGAACCGCAGCAGCAGCAGCAACCGGGCGGCGGGAGGTGGGGTGGGGTGGGGTGGGGTGAAATTGAGACGACTCGTGTTGTGGGGGTGGACGTGGGAAGGGCGACTCGCCAGTTTGCCTTGGACTGCCTGTCCCGTGGATTGGGCACCACATGGGAACTGTAGTCCAACTCCCCCAGCAAGGGAGAGGTTGGAATCGCTGGGGGAACAGGATGCATTGGAATCTGTTAGCGCGCCTCTAATTAGAAAAAAAGGAGACGAAGAGTCTCTTCCTATATAATGCACGAATAAATAACAATCTTGAAGCTCCCCCTTGGAGATGTAGCTATGGAAAAGCAAGGGAGGTCAGCAGCCCCCTTTTCCCAAGGCATAAAATCTGCCCACCCCCCCCACCCCTTTTTTTTTTAACTGAGCCCGTGCTTGAATTGGGCTTGGCAGGCTGTGCCAGCCTTGAAAATGGGGTTACCAGCATAAAATAGAATTTGATATGTGCCAGTGCCTCCATGGCAGGGGTCTCCGACCTTGGCAACTTGAAGACTTGTGGACTTCAACTCCCACAGCTTTGCTGGCTGAGGAATTCTGGGAGTTGAAGTCCACAAGTCTTCAAGTTGCCAAGGTCGGAGACCCCTGCTCCATGGAATAGGTGGTCTGGAAAGAAACAAGATTACTAAAGGCAATAAACAAAAACATTTTGGGGACTCCTTCCATTTTCCGAACCTACCTTCTCTATTACTAATCTATGTTGGGGGTACGTATTTGCAAATTAAAATGCATTAGATATCATACTTAATTTGTAATATATAGCACAGATGGGCAGAGGAACTGATGGGGAGCTTCTGGATGCCTATCATGTTAAATTAGGTAGACCCAATTGAAGTATAAGACCAAAGTATAATGGTCTAATATATCCAGGTTTTTTGATGCTGCCAATTCAGAAACCCCTTATTATTTTTAAATAGAACATTCCCAATGCAGAACACAATTCTCTCTCCTGCCCCTTGTGTCATCTGAGCCCTGGGCTACAGTACGTTTTATTTTACAGTACGTTTTATTTTACGATAAGGACTTCAAGGAATGCCTCTTAAGATAAACCTGGAAGTGTCTTCCTCTTTCTGTAAGGCAGGTTTGCAGAAGTTTGACCTTATTGAGATAGGAGTTCTGTAGAAACACAGAAAGCTTTGGATGTCTAGCAGAAACCTTTTTACATGGCAAGGCTGAGAGAGCTGAGTTTCAGCACGTGTCCAGAGCATCGATTGGGATCACGTATTATGCTCACCAAAAGTTTGCTTATGCTGCCATTTGTGGAATAACTTACAGTAGGCTGAGTTCACACTCTCTTAAAGTTCAAACAGAACAATTTGTATTACTGTTTGAGGTGAAACTTTCATCCGCTTTCTAGATTTAATTTTTTCTCTCCATCTGACTATATGGGGGGGTCTGTTTAAAGAAATTACAGGATGCCTTGAAGTCTTCTCACTTTGGACCAGTGAGGTAGAATTCTCTCACTTAGTTCTTTGCATATAAGTAATAATTTAAGGTGCCTAGGAAGTTAGAAAAAGGAGTGCAGGTAGTTATCCTTGAATTCCCCATAAATAAAAGTTTGATCATACTTTTTCATCAGGACTGTTCCCCCTCCCCATGGGAGGACAGTAAAGAATCACAGGATGCATCCCAGAAAAGATAATAAACAGGTTTTCTCCTACCAAGTTCTTGAGTAAGCTTTGGAGTGGCATATTTGAAAGAATGAGTTTCATCAGGTGACAAGTGACCTGCTCCATGTTCTCATCCGACATGAACTTTGAAGAGGCAGACTAGGCTGGTTGATTGTAGGCTGAGTTAGCTGACCTGCCCTTTCAAATCTATTCAAGCTAAGGTCATTTTTCTAGCTGACACTGCTTTCAAAATTGTCTCGTTTTCAGCTTCCTGCTTAGGGGACCTTCAAAGGTATGGTTTAGTCTGGCTGTTAGTGGGATGTGATTAGTTGAATTTGTTTGCTATATCTATTTTCCAACTATTGTTATAGTGCCAACACTTGCATCTTACCCATTTTGATAGCTCCAAGTTCTCATAAGCAAACTTTCCCACATTAAGTAAATAATTTATCATAAGGATTAGGAAAGATTATTTGAAGTAATGATTAACCTTGCCTCTGTGTATTCTATTGACTTTATAGTGGAGAGATTCATTAAAAAAAAGAAAAAAAGACAACTGTATGCATCTCTGGCAGTATTTCTTATCCCTACAGAATACCTTGAATGTTTTGTTTGGAAGAATTGAAAGACAATCAGATTAAATTAATATATGCCTATATCTGTTCCAAAATAACTAACTAGTACAGATTATAGAAATCATTAGAGCCTCCCAGTTCAAACAGCAAATACACAATTCTAGAATTCACCTCAAAAAGAGATCTCTGGCAGATCTGTAGCATGGCAAAATTGTGCGGTCCAATTACCATTTTAGGATCCTATAGAAAAGGACAGTTGTAGAACTTCGAGAGCTTGTAGCATGCCAATAAACCTTCAAATTCTCCCTCAAATTATCTGCACAAAAGAGATGTGTAGAGAAAGAAATACATCTATTTCATTACTGCATCCCTTCTTCACACAGTTTAAGGCATACAGCACAATAGTGGAGATACATTTATTTCAGTTCTAGTGTGCCCTCTAATCCTTTTAAAAAAAGTTATATACAGCTTTTAATTTTGAAGGCTCTTAAGGAATTCTTTAAAATATGTGAAAATTCCACATGTCATTTAGATTTCCATGCCATGCCTCCTAATAATGCCATTTCCATGCCAACCTCATAATAAGGTTTAATTTTGTTTACCTTATTTTTTTTTTTGGTGAGGTTAACTGTTGCGATTGGTAAACTGTGGTTTAAGGTTGATGGTACAAAACCAACCAGTAGTGGTTTGTTCAGTAAATCCTTATTAAACAACTCTTGGTTTGCAAAATGGGGAAAAATAGGCAAGTGGAAATATAAACAGGGCCAAGGTAGTTTACTGCCTAATGTGATGCGAACAAATTTTTACTGGCACACGGTTATTCTTTTTCCCTGAAGGTGTTTAAAATAAACATGCTTAATGACAAACACTGTTGATTGTAGATATGAGACTTTATATTCCAAGGGAAAACAAAAGTGCTTAAGCTGAGCTTAAAGATAATTTTGGAAATAATCACTTTTGGCTAATTATATCTGTCAGTGCCTTATTTTCCACAGTTAGAAAGAGGTCATTGTATTCTCTTGACCAAAAACCAAATGTGATTTGCCATTCTCTTCAGTTTCTTTCTACTTTCCCATTTATTCTACATCCTGATATTCCCTGCAAGGGTTAACCAAAATTAGCTTTTGAGTTGAAGCACTTCATGAGATATGTGAACAGATCCTCCAGCTATTACCCTTCTTAATTGAAATTGTTCCTGAAGCCCATTTGTTTCCTTGATGTTAAGTTTATGAATATGTTCAACACAATTCTATGTTATAAAATCTACCTTTGAGCGATATAAATACTCAGTGTCTTTATGTTGTAGTTTAAGACATTAGCAATATACAGCATGCTATTTTTGTCTAGTCATTTTTAATTGGTACTTCATCAATAAGACGTATGGCAAATTGAAAAAAAATAGGCTTAGAAGTAACATCTGGGGAGTCAGAAAGATTCAGATAATAGAGTTGTGTTAAGCTGAACGCTACCATTTTTATCTTGAATTATGAAAGATTTAAAAAGAGAAGTATATGAATTTGGTTTCTTGAATATATCCTTAAATCTGAGAGAAAAATTAGAAATTGCCAATCAAGTACAATGACATACATTAGTAAGTTCCATCCCAAGAACCATTATCTTATTACATCACTGCAGCTATTCGATAAATGAACCTGCATCTGTAGAACTATGACTAATGCATTCAGTTACGTAAATGATCAGAGCAACATCAAAGTTGCGTTATAAATATCAAGCAGCAGGATCTTTTTTCATTGTTTTTAAAAGTACCCTTTTGTGTAGAATAGTTGCTGTTGGGCTTCAAATAGCCAATTGCTTTTGCTTTAGTATTTAACAGTTTACACTGGGGTAGTTCATTAAATTTTCTCTTTTGTTTGGCAAACGAGTCACCACTTGTTTATGTGTAGAAAAAAGTAATTACAAGGTGTGTAGATTTTTAAAACACCATCCAAACAAGGAGTTAACTAAATACATTCTGAAGTGTAACATTCTTACACTTTCAATGATTGTTAATAGTTTCTAAATGTTTCTACTAAAATATGTCAATAGATTTGCCAACTGCAATAGGACTCAAAATTGCTTCCCCCCTCCTTTGGGAATATAGAGCATTATTATTTTCTATAGGTCTCAGAGTAGGAGTCACAGGATCTGTATTTCACATTTCCAAACAATATAAAGCGTGCCTTCCTTTGAGTGGTTATAAGTATTTAATTGGATTTAAAGTGGGAATCAAAGTCATAATTTGCAGTTAATTTACAAATCATTATTTTTGACAAACCAAACAGAAAGTACTTGATTCACTATACCCTTAATGTTATTCTGTCAGCTGCCATGAGTATTTGGATTCAACAGTACACGTATTCAGAGCATACCTAATATAGTTATATGACACAAAGTAAAAAGTTGTTTTCTGTAGGTCTGTGTGACCTAATCAAATAGATCCAAGCAGAATAAGAATTTTTTTGCAGTAGAGAATTTTACATGCAGTCCTTTGAACCTATTTCTGTCTGTTTTGTTTGCTATTTATCTATGTTCCAAACCAAACAAATCTGAATTTGTTGCAATTTTTTAATTTTCTATTTCCTTTGGCTGTTAAGTAAGAATATTTTTTTCATAATAATCTTTTTAATCCATTAGTCAGATATAAAGATTTAATAATGAAAGCCGGCAGTGAAATTGGGTTTTCCCAGAATCAGCTGTTGTCTTTCAGATCAAATATCCTTGTTGAACAATTCCTTTTGCAAGAGAATTGAGCAAAGAGGACATTTGTTTAAAAGTGTAGAAAACACACTCCAAGCAGTACAGTTTTAAGAATGTTCAGACTACTAGCAGTCTCTAGTGTGCAGTATTAAGAAAAGAAGCTCTGTGTGTGTTGCATATCTATACTACAGAGAAAAAGTTTGCCCTGGCACAGTTTTCATCATGAAACCATCCTCTTTCAATTTCTGATTTCCTTTACAGGCAGTCCTTGACTTATGACCAGAATTGAGCCCAGCATTTCTGTTGCCAAGTGAAACAATTGTTAAGTGAGTTTTGTCCCATTTTACGACCTTTCCTGCCACTGTTGTTAAGTGAATAACTGTAGTTGTTAAGTTAGTAATACAGTTGTTAAGACAATCCGGCTTCCCCATTGACTTTGCTTGTTGGAAGGTCACCCAAGGGAGTTACATGATACTGTGACTGTCATAAATATGGGTCAGTTGCCAAGTATCTGAATTTTGATCAATGATCATGGGTATGCGGAAATGGTAAGTGTGAAAAATGGTCATAAGTCACTTTTTTCAGTGCCGTCATAACTTGGAGCACTCAATAAATGAACTGCTGTAAGTCGAGAACTACCTGTATTTTCTCTTCTCAATTTTTTACTCCAGAAGATCATAAAATGCACCTGTGGAGGCAAAAAGGAGAGTTATTTTGCTTATTTGCTTTGATCCCAAGGGTTGCTAATGCTTCTTAAATCAGCCCTCAGAACTAAATGTTCCATTGATCTTTTCTTCTAAGAAAGGTTACCAAGTTTACTCTGATGTTACTACAATCATAGTCAGAGGTTTTTAGTAATCCGATCAGCACCACACCCCTTGCAGGTAAAGTTACACCTCAGAGACCTCCCTTAGATTCTTCCTGCAATATTTTCACATCTAAACAGAAATACTGTAGTCCACGTTACTTTTTCCCAATCCCTTGTCAAGGCTTTTGTGTGATAATTATAAATATATTTACCTTGCATCTTTGCCTTGTGAAAATTCTATTGGTTTTAAGCACTTTGTCTTTCTTATTGTTTGATTATATTTCCTGTAAGTTTAATTTGTCCATTCTGAGCACCTCTGTACTGTATTTCCCCCTTATTTTTGACTAAAGGATATGCGTTGTATCTCTTCATTTTTGTTGGATTAGATCTGTTGATCTCTTTAAGGCACAATACATTTTGTTAAGATAGATGCAAATTCTGGAAGCAAACCAGTTAAGAGGAATCATTCTGGATACATATCAAGTTTCAGTGAATCTTCGTTCTGTCCTTTCTATATGATGAATCACACCTCTTTTGGAATAACCCTGGAGATTAGAATTAAGAACAATGCTTAGTTATTCCAATTGCAGTGTGTAAAGATTTTTTTTTCTTTTTATGTGTGGCTATTTTGGGGGGTAATACACAATGCCTCCTGCTGTATTTAAATACTTCTGGCTTTAGAACTGTTTAGAGGGCAAATCCAAAATGTAAGTTTTCTGAGTTCAACTTTGCTTTTTTATGCCATCGTAGGACTGAATTTTTTCCAGGCATAATGTGGCCCCCTATGACCCATCTTCCTGTAGTTTATGGGTCCCCAAACTTGGCAACTTTAAGACTTGTGGACTTCAATGCTGGCTGGAGAATTCTGGCAGTTGAAGTCTACAAATCTTAAAGTTGCCAAGTTTGGAGACCTCTGCTATAGTTAAAGATTTTCACTCCTTCCTTTTGTTGTTTAACTTTAGCCACAGTACTGATAGTCCTCGACTTATGACCCCCAAATTTCTGTTGCTGAGCGAGACATTTGTGAAGTGAGTTTGGTCCCATTTTACGTCCTTTCATCCCACAGTTATTAAGTGAATTGCTGCAGTGTGTTAAGCCAGTAACTTGGTTGCTAAGTGAATCTGGTTTCCCCGTTGACTTTGCTGGCCTGAAGGTCGCACAGGGGATCACATGACCCCAGGATCACCGCAATTGTCATACATGTGAGCCACTTGCCAAGCATCTGAATTCTGATCATGTGACCATGGGGATGCTGCAACAATGGTAATGTGAAAAATGATCTTAAGAAGTCACTTTCCTCTGTGCCATTGTAAAATGAAACAGTCACTAAGTGAATGATTGCAAGTTGAGGATTATCCTGTATTTTAGTTGGGATTCTTCTGAACCGAGGTAGACTTGAATCTCTGAAGTTTATTTGCCATTGTCATCTAAACTCACAATTGGAAACCATTTGCTCGTGGTCTCCTCAAATTGACAAGTAGACCTATTGCATGAAATACAAGAGACAAATAGCAGAATCTGTATTTGAGGGATGATGGCTTCACTCTCATGTTTAAAACAGGAACTTCATTTGCAAAAAATTGCCACTTGGAGACTAAGAATTTAGCAGTGTCTCTCTTTCTCTCCTGTCTGTCTGTCTGTCTGTCTGTCTGTCTGTCTGTCTGTCTGTCTG
>BLBF01000068.1:8869545-8917182 GCA_015471245.1 Laticauda colubrina
GAAGGAAGCTAAACAGGACTGTAAAGGGAGAGCCATGTGAGTCTGTAATAGCCAAACATAACATCTTTTCTGACATTTTTTTATTACTACAAAGGGTTTTGCTTTCATCAGTGACTCTTTGGTTCGAAATTGGTGGTTTCTTGCATTGGGAAATCTGATACAAAGGAGGGAAGCCTTATTCTTACCTTCCCTTAAAATGACTTATATTTAGTGGTCAACATCAGGCTTCCCATAGAATTATCTCCTTCTCTTACAGTGACTTAGCTTCATATTACCTGGGGAACAAAGAATCAAAAGCGGTGCCTATGTCTCTGAACCCCAAGTCAGAAAGGGAGCCCACTTTTTTTCAGTGGCTTTCAAATCAAATGATCCAACCCAGGGTGGTATTCAGCCGGTATGGACCGTTTTGGGCGAACCGGTAGTTACACCGCACTCACAAACGATTGTTATACCAGTTGAATCCCACCACTGTATCCAACATATTTATTTTGAAGAAATTCAACTTTCTTTTCTGCTGAAACAATCTTGTATCGCAATCCTGGTCAGTATTAAAGTCTGCTGAATTCTGTATGGGTAAATATATTTTGAATGAACGGTTAGATTTGGCATGTGTTCCAAGGTGCCCTTTTCTGGAAGTAAATGCTGTTGAATTCAAATTAGAGGTCAGAGATTATGTAAAAAGTTCCCTGATGAAATGTTTTTCTTAGATTCTTGCAATTTTTTTATTATTTGAAAAACCTTTTAACACTTGTTAATATATTTACTCTTCGTTCCATGGATTGTATATTCCAATTTCTAACCATAAATAAAGTTAAATTAAAAGCAGTTCCTTCAAATAGAAATCTGGTTACTAGGTATGAACAAGGGATGATACCATAAGAATTATAACTACTGTATAGGGGCTGTTAAATCAACTAGAAGTAGCTATTCTTGTTTCTCTGGTGAATTATAGGAGACAATAAAATTAGATGTATTTGGCTGCTTTTATTTTTTACACATTCATTGTAATTAAAGGAGAGTTTCATATTTCATTTGCATCAATTCCCATCTTTTTATTTATTTAAAAATTCAGAAGCTACTGTGCTTGGTATTGTCATACCTTTTCATTATTTAATCATAAAAACAATACCACTTGTGCTGTGTTAACAATCTAGCATTTTTGTGTAATATCTGTCAAAGACTGAAATGTGAGATGGGCCTTTTTATGATCTTTATGGAGATTGGTAAATAAGGAAGCATTTTTAAAAATTAAAAGGATCAATCCTAATTAAGTTGATCATTCATCATTTGCTTGTACTTGGTGAGTTGTGGCAATTAAAACTGAGTTAAACAATTAGTACTTTTTCAATATATACTCATTTACTTGCATTTACTTTTAGTTAAAGTTAACAATTGTGCAGCTTTTATTGTAGCAACTTATACACTTTTAGTTCCTTATATTTCATTTTTTGTGCTTAATTAAAATTAAGTTCATGTAATTAATTAAAATGCTTATTTCAGGGCACATGTAATTAATTAAAATGCTTATTTCAGGGCACTAATTAATTCTAGTATTTATTTAATCCTGATAAAAATCTGATTGCATTAGTTTGATTGCATATTAAAATATTTGGGTAATAAAATGTAATGCTTCCATTCAGTTAGTAATGTTTTCTAATTTGTTTTTGTAGGTGAGAGTTTAACATGCTATAGTTTTAATTACTCAGGGAGATGGAAAAGGAATATATTTTATCTCTGCTATTGTTGTTTCTTCCAAGCTGAGATTAGGTGTAATGTCTGTGATGATTTAGAAATAGGTGGAATGATTGAAAGATTCCATTGCTGTTCATTTTACAGTATTTTAGCACAGATAGCAGATGTTTTTTACAGTTTTGATTAGAACCAATATTCAGAAGAATTTACATATAATAATCCTTGACATATGACCAGAATTGAGCCTAAAATTTGTGTTGCCAAGTGTGGAATTTGTTAAGTGAGTTTTGCTCCATTTTACGACTTTTCTTGTCACATTTTGTTAAGTGAATCACTGCAGTTGCTTTGCTTGTGAGAAGGTCACAAAAGGGGATCCCATGATCCCTGGACACTGCAACCGTCATAAACGTGAGTCAGTTGTCAAGCATCTGAATGTAAATCACCTGACCAGGGGGATGCCACAGCGGTCATAAGCGTGAAAAATGGTCATGAGTCACTTTTTTCAGTGCTGTTGTAACTTCGAACAGTCAGTAAATCAGGGACTACCTATATTTGATTTGGTGTAATGCTACTAGAGAAAAATGATTGAAAGGACCAAAGCAAAGAATGACGCAACTTTTTTAAATCTATTGAGTTTATAAGTCAGGCTATTTCTAAGTATTGCTTCTGGCTTGGGAACACAATTTATATTATTGGAGAACATAAAGCATCTTACGAAGATTGTTACATTCTCATTGTAGTTGCAGGAAACTAAAACCACGCTTAAAAGTGGCCCCAGTGAGGATTATTCTGTTTAAAAAGAAATTATAGTGGGTAAAGTCCAGAGTTAAAAGATTAAAACTGATTCTTTTCTTTTAATTGTGCTTACATATACGGTATATCCTGAATGATGAGCACTGTACTTTTATAAACCAAAATATTGGTAAGGCGATGGATATTTTTGGGAACTTGCAATGATTTTATATTATCTGTTTTGGACAATGGATACAATATCGAGAGACCTCTGTATTTATTTTTTTCATCTGCAAATGTTGTAGAAGAGAGCATTTTTACTCCTCCCATAATGTGCATCTTTGGCTAGTGCAGTGCTGATTCATGCAATTCCACCAGCTTGTGCAAATAAGACATACTAACATTTTAAATCAATGATGTTGGATGAGATCAATTGTCATAACACTATCAAATCAGCCTCTATATTTAAGTTCATGTATTTTTGGGCATACCACTTAACTATGCCAGGATTCTTGTTCTGGTGCCAGAAAAGTGAGGAAAACTGATCATGTATTCCTCTCTCTTTATAGAGGTTTATGGTAGAATGCAAAAACTTCCTCTTCCATAGTTGTAATCAAGATTGAATTCTAAAAAAAAAAAAAGTGTGTTTCATTGTTGATGCATGTGCTTTTTAATGCATCATCATAATAAAAGATAAGGGCTTCTGAGCAATAATAACAGCTTTCTGTCTAAGTGGTAAGCATGTTAAGGAGCGGCTGGTTTTAAACACTTCCTTATTTAGGTTTTGAATTATAGAGATTTGCATGCAGGGACACCTTTGGTTCCTCAGAAGTAAGCCTTTTCATTTTCTGTGTTTTGAAAACGTGGGTATTTTGGTTGTTTGCACACATCTTAAAGGCCTGCAGCCAATGAAAGCATGGAGAAATGTGTGTTCTGGACTGGAAGCAATCTGCCCTTGCTTAACTGCAGGTAGTTCTCGACTTACGACCACAATGGAGCCCAAAATTTCTGTTGCTAACTAAAGCAAGACTGTTGGGTTCCAGCAATTAAATTAAATCATGAGCTTCTAGCCAAGCATCAAAAGAATCCAAAAGATTTATTAGGAGCAACATGTCGGCATTAGGAGCCTCTGTGGCACAGTGGTTAGAGTGCAGTACTGAAAGCTGCTTCTGCAGCCAGCTGCCTACAATTTGACAGTGCAAGTCCCACCAGGCTCAAGGTTGACTCAGCCTTCCAAGGTGGGTAAAATGAGGACCCAAATTGTTGGGGGCAAGAGTCTGACTCTGTAAACCGCTTAGAGAGGGCTATAAAGCAGGGGTCTCCAACCTTGGCAACTTAAAGACTTGTGGACTTCAACACCCAGAATTCCTCAGCCAGCTTTCCTGGCTGAGGAATTCTGGAAGTTGAAGTCCACAAGTCTTAAAGTTGCCAAGATTGGAGACCCCTGCTATAAAGCACTATAAAGCGATATATAAGTCTAAGTGCTTTTGCTATTAGTATAAATGACACTAACTTTGGCATATGTAATTTAAAGTCACTTGAACCTGTTTCCCCCCCACCCCCTGGGTGTTTCATAAACCAGATACTCCAATGAAGAGCGTTCACGGGCTGGGTGTCATCAATCACATTCTCCAATGAAGGATTTTCTGGGGCAGAAGATCT
Source organism: Laticauda colubrina (assembly GCA_015471245.1). Classification (NCBI taxonomy): domain Eukaryota; kingdom Metazoa; phylum Chordata; class Lepidosauria; order Squamata; family Elapidae; genus Laticauda; species Laticauda colubrina. The sequence goes on from BLBF01000068.1 coordinate 8,873,632, forward strand.
GGTAGCCTAGCTACAATCTTTGTAAGATAAGCATGGAATGTACTACTGGTTTTAAACTGCCATACTGCTCCTTCAGATTCCCCCCGCCCTTGTTTATGGCAATTCGAAAACAGGCATAGGAATGTTTTATGAGTTGAAATGACTACTTCATTTTACAACCTTTCTTGCCAACGTGGTCAAGTGAATCACCACAGTTGTTAGGATAATAATACAGTGGTTCAGTGAATCTGGTTTTCCCATTGACTTTGCTTGTCAGAAGGTCACAAAAGGCGACCATGTGACCCCTGGGACACTGCAACCGTCATAAATAGGGGTGGGATTCAACCCCTGTTTCAGGGGTTCAGAGGTTCATTCAGGGGTGGCATTCAACCGGTGTTATTACTGGTTCAGTGACTACATTTTGCATGCGCATGCAAACTTTGTGCACACATGCATGTGATGTGCACTGCACGCGCGTGTAAAAAACCTTAAGATGTGCCACCCGGACAGCTGACAAGCGCTGCGTGCAGGTGCACAGCATTTGAAAAGCCTCTTTTTTCCTGCTTTTTCAACCTCAGCTATGCTGCGCAGAGCAGCTGAGGTTGAAAAAGCAGGAAATAAAGGACAGGTAAGAGCCCAGGCGGGCAGGTGGGCCAAACAGCAGCAAATGCAGAACCGGTTCACTGTCTGCTGTTCTTCAGAGCTACTGGTTCTACAGAGCCAGGCAGAACCGGTAGCATCTCATCCCTGAGTCCATTCCAAGTATCTGAAGTTTTAATCATGCGACCAAGTGGATGCTACAACAGGAGAGACAGGTATCTTGGTCTGTATATCAGATGAATGACCCATTGGGATAACCATATCAAAATAACTTACCTTATATTCGGCCAGAACTTGAAAATAACATTTAAAGTAGCACAGTATTTCAATAAAATGATTCGGTTGAGATCTGCATATGTGGGAATGATTGGGGGTACATTGCAAGGGCAACTCTGAAATATAATGTTACTATATTTTATCTATATCTTAAATTATTGTACGTTATTACAATTTTATTTTGGGTTTTATTTTATTACTATTTCATCTTAAATCGTATTTTGTCTAGATTCCATTTTAAATTGTATTTTACCAAGTTCCATTTTAAATAGTATTTTATCAAATTTCATTTTGAATTGCTTTTATTAAATGTTAGTAACAAATTGTTGCTGGAACTTTGCACTTTGATATGGTGCAAAGGCTAAACTATAAAGACTTATTGTTATTACAACCATCGTAAGTGTGAAAAACAATCACAAGTCATTTTTTTCAGTGCTGTTGTTACTTGAAACGGTCACTAAGCCAACTGTTGTAAGTTGAGGACTATGCAATATTGCAATATTGGTCCATAAGGAGATTGATGTTTAACAAGTCTCCAGGATGAGAAGGTGTCCTAACAGTGACGCAGCCGTCTCTCTACAAGTGGATTAGTTTATATTCCTTATTGTGCACCTGAGAATCAATGTATGGTTCTTACAAAACAACCTCAGACACTTTCATAAACCCGGAATTCTTTAGAACTGGCAAGTGTTTTGATCTAGATAAGCAGCTGCTGGTAGCATTACTGACTTAAGCAAGCTAGGAAGAGATCGTTCCAAGTTAGATTCCTGACTGGTTTCTCTTCTACGAATTCTGCATTGCAAAGCTTGTACATTTTTTTTTTTACACTTGATAATACAGGCAGTCCTCGACTTACGACCATGACTGAGCCCAAAATTTCTCTTGTGAAGTGAGAGCTTGGTTAAGTGAGTTTTGCCTCGTTTTACAATGTTTTTGACACAGTTGTTAAGTGAATCACTGCGGTTGATAAGTTAGTAACCTGTTCGTTAAATGAATCTGTCTTCCCCTTTCACTTTGCTTGAGAGAAGGTCACAAAAGATGGTCACATGATCTTGGGACCCAGCAACCATCATAAATATGAACCAGTTGCCAAGCAGCTGAATTTTGATCACATGATCATGGGATGCTGCAAAGGTCGTAGCTGCGAAAAACGGTCATAAGTCACAATTTTCAGTGCCGTAGTAACTTTGAATGGTCACTAAACAAACTATTGTAAGTTGAGGGCCACCTGTAGAGGAACAAACCAAAGAACCTAACTTCGATATAATGCTAAAACATTGAATGAAAATCCCTAAATTATTTGACTGCTCTTACCTCCAAAACAAGGCAGATTAGAGCAGTTGCTTCAGGTTATGCTTGATATAAATTCATATTTATTTCCCATCTTCTGTCTTCTTTAGATTTCATGATTAATAAGAATTCTCACTAAGTGCCGTGGTAGTGCAGTGGTTAGAGTGCAGTACTGCAGGGTATTTCTGTTGACTGCCAGCAGTTCGATCCTGACTGGCTCATGGTTGACTCAGCCTTCCATCCTTCCGAGGTCGGTAAAATGAAAATCCAGATGGTTGGGGGCAAGAGGCTGACTCTGTAAACCGCCTAGAGGGGGATGTTAAGGACTGTGGAGCAGTATATAACTCTTAAGTGCTATTGCTACTGCTTCTCTTGAAATCGTGTATTTGACAGTGCAAATCATATTTTAGTAACTTCTTGGATTTTGCTGTTCGGAAGATAGCTTTAAATATAGCTTAGTACAGGAGCTAGCTAGCTGGTACTCTTTGTCCTGCTTAAAGACTTAGTAATTATAGGAAAAGATAACCTTACATTTGCAATGACAGCAAGGGAGTGAGGCGTCTGTTGGGGTTGGTTGGAGCCTAGATGTTTAAACAACCGTAGGAAATACATAACTTGATGTTTGTCTTTTTGCTATTTTCTGTGGCCCCAAGCGAAACAAAATTGTTTTCAAAATACAACCAATTTGGAATATGTATATTTTTAAAAATACAACTGATTTTGGAATCTCTATATTTTTTAAAAAAGTTTGAGATGTTAGGGTATTTAAAAAAAAAATCAGGCTTTCTTAGTAGATTATTTCTAAATGCATAAGCAACTGAGGATACATGCAGTGTTCCTTGAAGTAGCACCTTAAAAAGGTTTTCCTAATTAAGACAAATCACAGAAAAGTCAGATTTTGCATCAGAAAATAATCAAATTTCCTTTTCCATTTGAACCATGGGATGCTAACTTTTCACAATAAACCATTAATTACAAGATAAGCATTACATTTTATTACTCAGGCATTCTTATATCATAATACCCAATTCAATATTAATTTAATTTATATCTTCAGCTTTTATAAATGGAAGGTAGAGATGTACTAAATCATTTGACTTCCAGACCTTCCGTTCTACTATGGGGAAGGGTCATTCCAGCCTCCTGGGAAATCTTCTTTCCTTACCAAAATTGATCTGAACTGGAAATGGGCCACACTGATCTCCATTGTGCAATTAGCAGGGTCTGTTTCTACACCAGATGGCTCCTGACATGGCTGTTCCAACATGTGAGCGTTCTGATAAGATTGGAACAGGATATTTTGGGGTCAGGACATTTCAGCCTGGAAACCTTTTCTAAAGCATGAAGGATATAATATCTGACTCTCAGTAACTTCCTTCTCTTCCTGCATATTTCCTTATTGCAAACACCCCCCCCCCCCAATCTCCACGCTATTCTGGATGAGTCCACAAAATCTTATATCATTTAGGATAAGATGTGCAACAAAGTTAGATGATTCCGTTCGGTATATTAATATTCAAACTTTAAGCCAGTGAGATATGGTTGGTGTAACATAACATGCATAAAAAGTGTAAAGATGACGGATGTCTATGGAGATTCTCCGTCATCCAGGTCATGGTTATCCCAGAGGTGCTTTTTCAAGAGGCAACTGGACTTTCTGGTTTCAGAAAGTTCAGTTGCCTCTTGAAAAAACACTTTTGAGACTATAAAGATGACAACAACTTTTCAAATTAAATACCATTGCTTGGTGAGGTTACAATGGGTAATGCAGACTACCATGCCTGGTAGTTAGCCCATTGGAAAAAGCTAGACTTCCATGAGTATTTAGACTTTTCACAAACTAAGTTAAGCTAATGTTGATTGTATGTGTGAAAAGCTAGGATGAGACCACTTGAAGGACAAAAATATGGAAAATTTTGCATTGCTAATGTATACCATTTGAGTATTTCCGAGAAAGGGTCTTTTTGAAATAAGTTATTTATTATAAGGAAAATATCTGTTATTAAGAGAATGCATAGGTCTAGGACATTTCTGGATAAAATGCAATTCCATGGATATTACACAAGTATCCTTGGGAAGAAATTTCTTGCAAAATACCAAGTGTACATTCTTTTAAAACGATGTGTAATCTCTGCTCAATTGTTCTGTTTGGACTATTGAGCAAGGAACAAATGCTGCTAACCAGCTACTTTATATGTGTGAACTCACTGTGTTCAGCAAAGTCCAGGTGCTCAGTGTGTAAATGAGATTCAGGATGATGGGAAAACGAAGTCTGGAATGTTTGCCTTGCAGCTATTGCTCTAGCAGCCTTTTGTAAAATGAGGTGTTAACAACCAACTAGCTATGGGTCACAGCTCTGTCCCATGATCTGCATGTGTTTGGCTAATCAAGTATTTCTGTTCAGTTGGGCCTTTTGCAAATTGGGGAAGTTCTTGGTTTTGGAAATGTGTCCTTGTTTGCCATCTGAGTTGGGGCGATCTTTTTTCAAGGTAACTTCTGTGGTGTGCTTTTACATAAATCATTGCAATAAAATGCACTATTTGTCATATATGTTTTCTTAACTGAAAAATTAATGTCAGGTTATCTCACTTAACATTGAAGAATTTTGCAATTAAAATTTATGCTTTTTTTCCCCTGCCTAAAATTTGAACAAAAGTAATTTTGTCCAAAACAATTTGTGTGGATGTCATAGGTGTGTAAACAAGTTTTTAACAGACTGGGGTTCTATTATTGAAAAATATTTTTTATTTACAATATTTGAAGACTCTCCCAGGCATATAGGTCTGGTATACAACAAAAAGGAAAAAAACAATTCTTGAAACAAGCAGCACTAAGCAATATTTGCTTATTTATTAAAATTATTATTAATATTCATACCCATATGATTGCTCACAATGACAATTCCATCAAAAAACTTTATAGAATGAAAAGACTTTGCAAATTGCAGGATTACACATTTCTCCAAGGGACAGTTTCACCTATAAGGGGTTTCCTCCTTCAAATTGAGAAGGAAAATTGATATGGAGTCAGAAGAATATTGTATGTGTTATTGTTAGGGTGCATAAATCTTAATTGTCTTTGAGGAGTTTGTGCTACAGAATAGAAGTCTGTATTTATGTCTATGCAGTATCTCCCAGTGAATTCACTCTTTTTTTGGAAAAGAAAACCAGGGTATGTAGAATGTGGGAATATGGTTTTTACGGGGACCTTTTGAAGTTAGAAGCATCTCAATTGTTCCAGCTTTACTTCAGTAGTGAGAACAGGATTTTAGATTGCATTGTGATTTGTTTGTTATCTATGACTTTTTTCTGTCTGTAATGCACCACGTTCATGAATAAGTTAAGGCCCGGTCCCACTACACTTACGGATGCAAAGAGGATGTAAAACGTTAAAAAAAGCTTGCCATCCATTGGAAAACGCTATGCATCCATTGTGTACTCACTGCATACGTGTTTCATACTCTCTATCCGTCGAGCATCCGTCCACTGCAATTTCATCCGCGCAAGAAGTTTTGAGGTGCACAAAACTTTGTGAACGGATGAACTTTCCGCCGCGTATGATGTACATCCGCGACATATACGGGCAACAAACGTTCTATGTCCGTTATCCGTTAAACATCCGCTGTATCCTCTCTGCATCCTCTGGCCATCCCCTCAACTCACATCCGCTGCAGCTGAAAACGGAAAGAGGGAGGAAACAAAAGGTACACGGAATGTCTACACAGCATTAGTAGCACGGAAATAGACGGACAAAACGTTTGTATCTGGGATGTATCTCGTATATTTAGGATGTCTGCAGTATGTCTAGAATATGTAGAAGGACACCTCGCGGACAATCGATATTTTCTATTAAAAGGGGGAGAAAATCATCTGGATCGCTGGGATGTGGACCATCCAGTCCCACTATGGTTGCACTGGAGGTTTATCTATCCCACAACTATCCTTATCTATCCCACAAGCATGCAAAGGCTTAACCATTTTTTCAAAGTTTTCACCAACACTTTATTAAGTAAAAAAAATGAACCAAGTAAACTAAGTGTGTTAAGCAAAGATAACCTTTATTAACTTTCTTAGGTAAACTTTATGACTGTATTAAATAAGCAAAATGAACCAAGTAAAGTGTCTTAATCAAAGATAAACTTAACAAGTAAACAACTCAGTCTCTGACACTATTCTCAGTCACTCTGAGTCATGTCCATGGTCTCAGCTGTTAAGTGGGCAGGGACTGTGCAGGTGGCTGTGGCTTGAGTGCTGGTCTGAGGCACCATTGGGGTGCTTGGCCCCGAGGGTACAACAGGGGATGGTGTGTTCAGGAAGCTATCCGAGAGCTGACTCAGTCCCATGAGGTTGAGAGGCCCTTCATCAAGGACTTGAGATGTCAGGCCCAATACTGATGACAGATTGCCCATTGACGGGCTTGGCTGTGGGGTGGAGGAAGGAGGAGTCTAGTGGGGCTGTCTGGTCTGCAGCTGGGTGAGGACTGGCATCTGTGGCGTGCGATGAACCTGGGCCTGGACTGGGAAGTTCTGCCTCTCCTGTGGGAAGTCCTGGTAGTTATAGCCTTGGTAGGTGAGGTGCTGTTGAAAGCCATGGAAGGGCTGTGACATCGCCTGGGGTGGAGGAGCAGACCTGGACTGGGTAGGAGCAGCTTCTGCTGGGCCTTGAGGGTTGTGCAGAAGTGCTGTGATCTTCTGCGTCATCACCTGGTACTGGGCCTCGGGCAGGTCCCTCAGAGTCTGGTTCACGTAGGTGATGAAGGTGTTCCGGCCCGAGGATGCTCTGTCCAAGTGGACCAGCTGAGAGAGAAGTTCTGTGCTGGTCTTCATTGTGTCCCTGATCTACAACAGCACACTGTGGTCCTGGCCCTCCAGTCTGCCTCTCTGCCTGCATCCTCTGGAGCTGGGGGTGGGGGTGGGTTGGCCTCTGGTGGCTGCTGCTTCTTCCTCCATTTGTGACAGCAGGGCGTCATCCTCCACGGGATCCTCCAAGTCCGCCGGCATGGGGAGTGCAGCTGTCGGGGGGGTCTCTGCTGTGGGGCCCTCTGAAGACACCTGCCTGGACAGGGTAGCTGGCTTCTGGCTGGAAGAGGACTGGCTGTCTGTGGGCTGTCTGAGGGAGAGGGGTTTCAGAGGGGCTGCTCCTCAGTGGCGGATCTCACCCTCCAGGAAACTGCACTTGGCCATGACGTACATCTTCTGGTCAGTGAGCTTGACAGCGGCCTGCCCGGATTTCTTGAGGTGTAGCTTGCCAAACCAGGTGTGCATGTGCTTCCATCATCCAAGGAGTACTTCTGCAGTGTACCCCATGCTCTCTGCCTTGTCTCTCCAAGCTGCCTGCTTCTTCTTGGTGTCCCGATACAGTCTGTGGCCCTTTCTCCAGAGGTACATGTTCTCCCTCAGCCATTCCAGCACCTCATCCTCATGCTCCTCAGAAACGGTGTATTATTTCCTCTCTCCCTTCTGCTTCCCTTGCCTCTTCCTCCCTCTGGCAGGGGCTTCAGCAGGGCCTTCAGGGGCTTGAGCAGCAGGGCCTTCAGCAGCAGGACTTTGAGGGGCTTGAGGGCCTTGGGGCTGATCCACCACAGCAGCAGCAGCAGCAGCAGCTTCGGTGCCAGGGGTTGGGATGCTGGTTCTGGCCTTCTTGCCAGGGATTGAACAAGTAGGCATGGGCTTTCTCTTCTTGCCTGACTGACGAACCATGGTGTTCCTGCTAGATGTATCTGGCAGCACGTCTTTCCCCTGTATGCTGACTTTGTGTGTGCTGCATCCTTTTATATCCACGGAGCTGACGCAATTCATACACCCCACATGCGCAGTGAACGCTTTGCATCCGATATACATCCGCGCGGCATCCCCTTTGTTTCCTATAGGCGTCCGTGATGCATCCGCCCCTTCCGCTATGTGTCCGCTTCTAAATTCTCCCCTGGAACCTCTTCGGAGGTGTCATCCGCTTCCATCCACTAGGCTTCCTATGAACATCCATTTAACATCCCCGCTACATACTACCCACGTCCATTCTTTTCTGTTCTGTTTATGCAAATTTTCACCACTTTTTGGAGCGGATGACAACGGATGGAGCCACCCCTGAAATTTTGCTCGTCCGCTGTGTCCTTTATGCATATGTTTTGCGTCCGTCAGCCAGTGGGACCGGGCCTTTAGAGACACAAACATCCACACTTGGTTTGTAAGTTCCTGTTGACAGTGCATGCTTTTTTGAGGATAAGTTCTAAGAAACTCTGACATTTCTGAGTAAACATATCTACAACTCCATTTAATTCAACAGAGGGAATATTTTATCCAATGTTGCATTTTTGTTTTTTCTCCTGATTCGAGCATTGCCTCTTTGTTTTAGTTTGTCTGTGTTCCTGATCTGACTTCTGCTTTTCTAGATAAAGTGATCCAGTGATGAATGGAGGCAGCTTGTCATAAATATCTTGTAGTGCTTGTAATAGTGCTTCCTATTACATACTCCATTACCCTTAATGTAAGTTTGAATAACTGCCCAATACAAGAAAACAATATGTTTACTTATTCATAAAGCAATTCACATCGAATCAAATGCTGCAGTAATTAATATAACTGAACAAATTGCCACGTGAAGGATTTGTCTTTTGAATAGGCTCATTCCTGATAGATAGATAGATAGATAGATAGATAGATAGATAGATAGATAGATAGATAGATAGAATAGCAATACGTGGCTGAATTTGATTTTTGACAATATTTATTTTCTCCTGTTCAACGTGGCTCATCTTCAGATAACTTATGACTTCTTTCTTGAATCATATGAACTAGGAACTTAGGTCTAATACAGTTTCTGAATTTTGTGAATCATTGTGAACAATGCACAGCCATGATCTTCCTAAATGTATAAATGGGAATTTCTGCTTTTTGTTCCATATAAATAGAACTAATTATTTCAGAACATAGTTGGATTATAAACATGTACTATAGTCTAATCTCAGAACTCTGCATCAAACATCTGTTATATTTCAGAGTTTATTACTTGGTGCCTTACAGTATTTATGGGTTCAAATAGATTCGTTGAATTTTTTTTAGTTGCAGTTCTTGGAAGCCAACGAGTGCTCAGTTATATCAATTAACCAAAGATTAAATATTAGTGAATGTAAAGATGTGTTTGTATAACAAAACTTCATCAGTCATCAAAATACAACTTTAATGTAGTATGGCAGAATGTTCATGTCAATTTTTTGATGTTTTCTGACCAAATCATTCTCATAATACCACAGACTTTAATTTCTGGAGTTATAGTTAAATAAGAGAGTACTTCTTAAAGAGAAAACCCCTCAAAATATTTGCTCCATTGAAATGCAATAATAGAATGGTCCCTATAATGTAATGTTAAATTATTTTAAGGTCTGATCTCATCCTGCATTTTAGGCAGCGGTATGTTGTTATAACCTGTCATCTCTAAAACCTTAAATTAGAGTAAACTTTCGTGGTATAAGATTGATCCTCAAAGGAGACTCTTAGTAGTTGTTGACTATGGATTTCTGCAAAGAAAAAATAAGGTGGACCTTGTATCTTGATCAGGTATTTTTAAAAAATATATTTTTGTGATTTAATCTGTCTCCTTGTAATATTATACAGATACCTAAGATATCTAGAGTAATAATTACATTAACTGAGTTTTATAGGTTTTAAACATTGTTCTTTTGTTTAGAGATGAGAGTTGTTGATAGCATGCTGGGGAATGTTGGTGCAGATTTGCCTATCACCAACTTTTGTTTCCCTCCCCCCTTAAGGAAATATGTTTGCTAAGTAAATGTAAACTTGTTGGTATGTTTTCACTTGAATGCTTGGGGTAAAACATTTAATTTTTAGTTAATCAATTCTAGGGAGTCAGGCCAGCAATTGGGCTCTTGCTTGCAATCCTGCCTTAAACATCCTATTTTTGTTTGATATAATGGGTTGTTTGTGAGATTTCAGCCTTTTTCAGCTTGTTATCAACAAATGAACTGTTGATAAGAGGTGGCTAAATGTCTTACAGAGATAAAGAGATAAAGTAACAGGCATTTTTGTACGAAAGCAGAGCGTATTTTCTTCTCTGTTCAGTATAACTGTGTTAATAGTAAAATAGTCATGTGTACGCTAAATTGTGAGCCATTTACCAAAAAGGTGTCTTGTGTTTCTCTTGGCTTAATAAGCATACTGTGAAAAGTTTAATTTGAAAAGTCCGATGGAATTCAGATAGAATAATTTCAAGGACGTTTACAAAGTGCATTTATTGGAAAATTACAAATGTGTTTTCCATAATAACCAGGTGGCAAGGATTTTGAATTAATCTCTGATAAGAATTAAATATTCTTATTAAACCAAGTTTCAAAATATTGGTTGCAAATTTAACCAAATTTAACTCCTACATTATAGGAGAACAACAAATGAAAACCTCCTTAAACTTGATTTTTTAAAAAACTTCCATTTGTGTTGCTTTATAACAAATTAATCAGTTAATCAATACTCAATTTTTACATTAAGTTTAATCAGATATTTTACACAATAACTGATTTGGCAAGATTAATCTATTTCAAGTTAAGAAGGCATAAATGGTAGATCTGTCTAATAGCCAGAATTATGTATGCTTGAACACTGATGGGAGAGAAACATAGATATTGTTACTCAGAAATATGGCCGATTGATGTCATGAAAAATAACTCTCTGAAAATCCACTATTGCCTTGGTATGATTTTTAAAATACTTTATTTTATAGTCCCAGAAATCTTGGATAGAAAATACTTTCACCAAACGGGAATGTGTCTACATAATACCAAGTTCAAAGGATCCTCACAGGTAAATGAAAAGAGATACATTAATTATTGCAGCCTTTGGTATCCTCCCCAAAATTAAGGTTTAAGCATTCTCATGAGATATCTGAGAGAGGTGTATTAATTTCTGCAGAAGCAATTTGGATTTATAAATTTGAAGGGGAAATTCTGTGGTATGAAATGGGAGTGCTTTAAGAACTGGAAGTGACTAGGAATGTAAGAAAAGGGGTTAGATCCCCTTGAAGTTGGGATCTAAGTTAGAAGAAGGAATTACGATTTCCCCCTTAATTTGTGCTTTATTGGATATATCCTGTAGCTGGAGACAGTAGCGGCTTTTGTTTTGCTTATATCATCTTTGCTGTGTTACTCTTTTTCCTGTTGTCTTGTCGTGAACCTGTGCACAAAAAAATAAGCTTTTTTTAAATAAGAAAAGTCATATGATATTTTTGTTCTATTGATATAGTTTTTTGAAACTGTGACCGTTTTTAGGCTATCTTTTAAATTTTTTAATCTTAGATGCCTTCCAGGATGTCAGATTTGTCAGCAACTTGTCAGGTAAGTAGTTTTACATTAAATGAAATACTTTTAAAAACTGGGGTTAAATAATACAAATAAGTTATCTGAAAGCACTATAATCTGTTTGAAAAGTCTCTGGAAGCAGAAATAAGTTGAAATGCAGAAAAAGTTAAATGAAAAAAGGTGTTTACATGAAGAGCATATAGAATATAGGCATGTATTAAAGTGAGCAGTAAGCATAATTATCCCTGTTATCATGGCATTCAAGCCCTTAGATATTATCTATCTTTCTAATATCATTGTGAATCTTTATACTGCAGTTTGGGGCTTCTTCCCAAGTTCCTGAAAAACATGGAATTATAGTTTTTCAGAGACAGTATGTGATTTAAATTTGGTGAAAGTTAACAGGTAGAGACTGAAATACAGTGAACGTGTGTATAGCAGCTCATAATATCGCAATGTGCCTGTCCAATTTCCTGAAGTGATTTTGTCCTTAGGTGCTGTTGCGGTCGCTTGGTACGGCAACATGCGTGCTTCACCGCAAGCCTTGCCATGAAATACTCCGATGTGAAGTTGGGTGAAAATTTTAACCAGGAACTTGAGGAATGGTCTGTAGAAAAACATACAGAGCAGGGTTCAACAGATGCTTACGGTGTCATTAATTTTCAAGGAGGCTCTCATTCCTACCGAGCGAAGGTTTGTACCCACAGTTCTATTTGTCTTCTACTGGTGGAGTTGATGAGTGTTTCTGGAATCATCTTCAAACAACATCTGCAATATCCAAAGTGAGGATTAAAATAGCAATATTGGTCTTTAAACGCAGAAGTGATATGGTGGAAATAGGTGGGAGTTGAGTCAAGTTTTCATAAGATTGAATTGCCCTATAATGGAATTTATTATCTAAACTCTTTTTGTGATAAGCTTCCATGGATGGTTCTAACAATGATTTATACTTCACTTTTTGAACTGGATTTTATATCCAGATCAATGACTATTAATTTATCGGTTAATATGGATGTTAAATTTATTCATTCAGCCTCTCTAACTTTGTTTTTTTTTATTCCAATAGTGCAATGAAATGGAAGCATAATTAAAGCACTTCACCCTTTTTCCATTTGTTCTTCGAATTCCTAGTAGGAAGTACTAGGAAGTGTACCCACACACATTTGAATTAGTCATTGGGATGTGGACATTTGTTTTTTTAGTCACTATGTTGAACTTCTTGAATTTTAAATGTATTCAAAACAATGCAGAAACAATCCCACACTAAGCTTGTTTTGCAATGTATTTTTTTATTATTTTGTGATAAAAGAAAACTTCTCTGTGAGTCTAGTGTCTATAAACTGAAGTTTTCAAAAACAGTGTGCCACCCCCCAAGAAAAGACTTCCTTCTTCCTCTGTTTTCTATATTGCACCTACAATATACAGAAAGTGATGCTTCCTCAGATACAAGAATTCCAGCTGTTCAGAAGTCATTACATATACTTGAATTCACACCAAATATATTGTGGAAATCAGAATAATTCTGTTAAAATTGGTACTCTTAAAATGATATTTTGAAGAACAATTTAGGTTATACTTCTATTTTAAGTTTTAAAGGCATTTGTGTGTTGTGCTGAGCTATATTTTATTTTAACCATGGTTTGTTAACTAAGCCTTTATGGCTAGACTTGCATTATTAAATTATGAACCAAGCGATAGAAATTAGAATGGCTGTAGTGTAGAACACTGCTAAACCAAAATTGAACAAATCACTTTATGAATCCAAATACAGAGGCAGGTTTAATCTCTTAAAACATTCATTAGGAATTTTGAATAAACCTTTCAGCTGTAATATTTGTGTGTCACTGCATGAATTATTTTATATCTTCCTTGTTTCATTGTTAAAGGTTATTAACATTTTCCTTTTTTTGTTGATAGTATGTACGATTGTCCTATGACACCAGACCTGAAGCGATCCTACAACTTATGCTTAAAGAATGGCAGCTGGAACTGCCAAAACTTGTTGTTTCTGTACATGGAGGGATGCAAAAATTTGAGCTTCATCCACGGATCAAACAGTTACTTGGTAAAGGTCTCATTAAAGCTGCAGTAACAACAGGAGCCTGGATTATAACTGGAGGGGTGAACACAGGTGATGCCTTCACTTGAAACATACTTTTGATGTATATGTACAAGACAATTGGTCCTGAGTCATGTTATTGTTTGGATGTCATAATGACTCAGAACTTGTTTTAAAGGTCCATGAACATAGCATATTTGGAATCCTGGGATGACACCAAGCTTGATAAATAGCATAGGTAGTTCTTGAGTTACGACCACACTTGAGCCCAAAATTTCTGTTGCTAAATGAGAGAGTTGTTAAGAGAGTTTTTCATGACCTTTCTTGCCACAGTTGTTAAATGAATCACTGCAGTTGTTAGATTAGTAACATGGTTATTAAGTGAATCAGACTTCCCCATTGACTTCACCAGTCAGAAGGTCGCAAAAAGGGATCGCATGACCCCTGGATACTGCAACCATCATAAGTATGAGTCAGTTGTCAAAGTGTCTGAATTTTGATCACTTGGCCATGGAAATGCTGCAATGATCGTAAACATTGATAAGTCACTTTCTTCAGTGCCATTATGAGCTTGGTCACTAAATGAAAGTTTGCAAGTCAAGTACTACCTGTGTATACATTCTCATGATCAGATGGAGGTAAAACTAGTAAACTAGAATATGGGAAAGGATGAAAGGGGCTAATAATAAGAGCCATGGTGGTGCAGTGGTTAGAATGCAGTATTGCAGGGCTAACTCACTGCTCACTCGAGGAGTTTGATCTTGACCAGCTCCAGGTTGACTCAGCCTTCCATCTTTCCAAGGTCAGTAAAATGAGGACCCAGATTGTTGGGGACAATAGGCCAACTCTCTGAACCACTGAGAGAGGAAGGTGAAGCACTGTGAAGCTATATATATCTTAAGTACTATTGCTAAGTGCTAATAATAGGATGACAGTGAAATGTATCTGGTGGTGGTAACCTCTTGTTTTTTATTTGGTTTTAATTTGGTATTTAATTGGTTGTGATACATGAACCAACATACTGAGTTTTGTGGAGATTGATCATCATCACACATACACTTTTGTTCTTGTGCAGGAGTTGCAAAGCACGTTGGCGATGCCCTGAAGGAGCATGCCTCCCGATCATCTCGAAAGATTTGCACTATTGGAATAGCTCCTTGGGGAGTGATTGAAAACAGAAATGATCTTGTTGGGAAAGATGTAAGTTCATAAAGTTATTTTTGTGCTCTTAACCAGGTGGGCGGGAATGAAAGCTATTTATTTTATTTGTTTATTTGTTTGTTCATTTAATTTACATAGCTGCCATTTTCAAACAAGTGATTCTGGGTCAGAAAACAAAATCAATAAAAACCAATTAAAAATGTAAATATAGCTGAGAAAAGTTATAATCCATAGATGTTAATATAAGCAGGAAATGGTGTCCTTGACACATTTGGGACCACAAGTCCGAGCATATAATCGAGCCATTTTCTTGTTCAGATTATGATCTGAATTCTTAAGGTCATAAAAACGTAATTGTAAAGTGAATGGGGTTGAAAGGTGGGTTTTTCTTACAGAGAGTTTACACTTAGTGTTAGTTGACAAACTAGTAAAAAAAATCAGAGTAAAGCAAGATATTCAAACAAACACGATTTTGGACACATTGAAAGCCTTGATTTTGGAATAAATATTTTAAAATGTAAAAAAAAATGCTTTGAGGTTTAATTTTAATTGTATTTCATCAGCAGCAGCCATTCAATCACATCTGACCCTTGGCTACTCTATGGATCCGTATTCTCCATGTCCCTCTGTCTCACCTCCTCCTTCAGATATAAAACTGGAATACTATTCCACTTTTGAATAAAATCACATGCAAGTTCATCTTGTATTACCACTTTCTTTTCTAAAGGAACAAAGGATTGATCCATAACTAATTGATTGTGTGATCATTGGCAATTGTAGACTTGTTTTTTGTGAAAGAGTAACCTTGATTTATTACACAGGAACATATTAATGTTTTTTTATGCTTAGGTTGTTGCTCCATATCAAACTCTGCTAAATCCTTTAAGCAAATTAAATGTCCTGAATAATCTTCATTCCCATTTCATACTGGTGGATGATGGCACAGTTGGAAAATATGGAGCAGAAGTGAAATTGCGGCGAGAACTGGAAAAAACAATCAGTCAGCAACGAATTCATGCAAGTATGTGTGATATATGAGTATAATGATAGAATTGACTATTTAAATGTACGTGAAATGACATGACTTTCAGATTAGACAATGGGTGATAAAGTGATAAAGATTTTGTTTAATTGGTAGGAGGCTGATTTTTTTAAAAAAATGTTTTAGTTCATGTATATTTATTGGTAAAATGTGCATTACACTTATTTCAGGTTTTTAAATAGATTGTGACAAAACTTTGATAGCACACTGTTTTGTAACCATAATTTTTTTTGTGAAAAATGATTGTGTGTTTACAGTGTTTAAGTTGTATTTATGCTGACTTAGCTGACTGTGGTAAAACCACACTTTAGACCTTGTGCATGATTACCTATATTTAAAACGTGTGCTGATTAACTTTTGACTTGTTTATGCAATGAAAGACAAATGTTAAATCTAGTCTATGTTTCATTTCCATGGGAGTGATGAGTCCTGGATTATGGACACATTCTGCAAGTTAGTGTCTATGGAGATTCTCAGTCATCCAGGTCATGGTTGTTCCAAAGGTGCTTTTTCAAGAGGCAACTGGACTTTCTTGTTTTTCTTTGAAGATGTTTTGCTTCTCATCCAAGAAACTTCTTCAGCTCTGAGTGGATGGTGTGAAATGGAAGGATTTATTTACATTCCTTACAGACAGCTGGTCATTTGCATCCTTTTAGAGCAGGGCTCACCAACCTTTTGGACCTCAGGGATCACCAAACTCATAATTTTAAATCCCACAGACCAGAGATCCTGGGAAAATCCCAAAAAAGATCTGCAGGAGAATTTCCCACCCCATTTTCCTACCAATCAATCATTCTTTATTTGGGAATCACAGGATTCAGTTTCCAGCTCCGTTCTGGGAGGGGGGAAGAGACTTTTGGCTTCATGCAAGGAAAGCAGCAGAAGCAGCAAAAATCTTTCTCTCCCCCAAACTCCGCCAGAAATGAGACTTTGTGAGACTTGTCACACCGGTGCAGCTTCTTGGAGCAGGATACCTTGCAGGGTCCCAAAGACTCATTTCTGGTGGAGTTTGGAGGAGAGAAAGACTTTTGCTGCTTTCCTTGCGTGCACCAAAAAGCAGCAGAAGAAAGAAGCAGCCGGTGGCCAGGCGAGGCACGTGGGGCAAGTGGTACAAGTTCCCCCCCCTACCTTTTTCCTCCTCCCCTCACTACCTCGTGTTGTTCGCAATGCAGGCAACGCAATCCTTGTGTTCCTGCAGGCCATGTGGGTGGCGCAGCCTTGTGTTCCTGTGCAGCCTGGATTAATTGCTTTGTGGGGGACATTTCTCTTCAGACCACCAAAATTTTCTCACGGACCACTAATGGTCCCTGGCCCACTGGTTGGCGACCACTGTTTTAGAAAGTCGCTGAGGCCACTTGCAGGTTTATCTGTGTCCTCTGGGTCACCTGAGTGGTGCAAATGGGTCTGGAGCCTTCTTAGAACTGCTGAAAGGACTGTGTTGTAGCTTGGAGATAGATGAACAGCCCTACCTCAACAGAGTGGGAAGGATACGACATCATCTACCTCCAGTCTACAACACAGTCCTTTCAGCAGTTCCAAGAAGGTTCCCCACTCATTTGTGCTCATTCTTGGATGAGAAGCAAAACGTCTTCAAAGAAAGGCAAGAAAGTCCAGTTGCCTCTTGAAAAAGCACCTTTGGGATAGCCTGCAACTTAAGCCCCTGTCACACTGCACCAACGGATGCAAAGAGGATGTAAAACGGACAAAAAAGCTTGCCATCCGTTGGTTAACGCGATGTATCCGTTCTGTACTCACTGCCTCCGTTTTGCTTCCTCTCTATCCGTCCAGCATCCGTTTATGGACGTTTCATCCGCTCAGAAAGTTTTGAGCTGCTCAAAACTTTTGCACGGAAAATGTATCCAATTCGTCCATTCTGCATGCACTACACATCCGCTAGGCATCCGTTCTGCATCCGTTACGCATCCGCTATATCCGCTAGGCATCTGTTCCGCATCCGCGCAACTCACATCCGCTCGGACGCAGGGAGGAAGCGGAACGGACGCGGAACGGATGCAGAACGGATGCCTAGCGGATGCAGCACGGAAACAAAGCATTTAAAATGGAAAAAACCTTCACAGAGGGGACCTATCTCGGATATTAAGGATGTCTAGAGGATGCCTAGAGGATGCAAAGGGACACCTATACTGCCTATAAAAAGGGGGAGCAACTCATCTGGATCTCACTTTCAGAACAGCAGCCCTGTGGTGCAGACCTCTGCAGCCTTCATCTGACTCTTCCTCTTCCACAGCATCCAGTCATGTCCACCGTGGATCGTAACAAAGTCCTTTTGGCAGCCACCATCCTTCTGCAACAGTGCAAAGCCATCTACAGGCTCTGTAAACTACTACAGGAAGAAAAAGAGGCGGCCAAGAAGCGTCTGGGTACGAAGATGGTTCGCCAGAAGAGCAGAGGACGGACTGTACAACAAGCTGATGGTGGAGCTCAGGAACGAAGACACTTGGGCGTTCCAGAACTTCATGAGGATGCCTCCAGCCATGTTTGACAAAGTTGTGCAGCGGCTGACACCCAGGTTGACCAAGCAGAGCACCAACTTCCGGCCCAGCCTGGAACCTGGGCTGAAGGTGGCACTCACTCTGCGCCACCTGGCCTCAGGGACCACCTACAGGACCATGCAGTACGCCTGGAGGTTGCCACACAAGACCATCAGCATTGTGGTCAGAGAAGTGGTGCAAGGCATCATCGAAGAATACAAGGAGGAGCTCCTCCAGTGCCCCTCCACTGAAGAAGGTTGGAAGAAAGTTGCAGAGCAGTGGTATCAGAGGTGGAACTTCCCACACACCATTGGAGCCATCAATGGCAAGCACGTGGCCTGCAAAGCTCCAGCCAACTCAGGGTCCTATTATCACAACTACAAGGGCTTCTTCAGCATCATCCTCTTCGCCATGGTCGATGCTGACTACAAGTTCATGGACATCGATGCTTCAGGCAATGGCTAATCTTCAGATGCCCAGGTATAAAACGCAAGTGACCTCAAGCGTGGGCTGGAAGGCAACCTCATCGTGGGCTTCCCAGATCCAGAACCCCTGCCCAACGACACGCAAGATGTGCCCTACTTCATCGTGGGGGATGACGCCTTCTCCCTCAGAACCTACCTCATGAAGCCCTACACTTCCAGATGCCTCACCCGTGAAGAGAGGATCTTCAACTACAGGCTGTCCAGGGCAAGGCGGGTGGTGGAGAACGCCTTTGGCATCCTGGCCAACAGGTTCCAGGTACTTCTCACCACCATGCAGCATTGCCCAGAGACCGTGAGGAGGATCATGGAAGCTTGCTGCATCCTGCACAATCTCATGCGCACCCACTACCCAGTCTTGCAGAACAGGCTCGTGGACCTCCAACAAAGCAATGGGGACATGGAGCCTGGGGAATGGAGGCAAGGGCAAAACCTGATAGACATTCAGGATGTGCAAGGCCCAAACAGAGCCTCACGTGAAGGGAAGAAGCAGCGCAACCTCCTGAAACACTGGTGCAACTTCCCAGCTGAAGCTTTGGAGTGGCAAGACAGGATGATAGATGATTAATGAATGCTTCCTTCAGCCTGTCTCATCACACGGATGAGATTGGGCCATGTATGTTGGGTGGGCCTACAATGAACAGGGCATTTAATAAAGAGTTGTGTTTGTGTTGACATGTGTGGATGATTGATTACATTGTTATTGATAATAAAGGGCCATAGGTATGGCACCTGGAAGGGTGGACAATCCAGTCCCACTATGCTTGCACTGGAGGTTTATCTATCCCACAGTTATTACCCATCCCAAAGGTATCCCTGCCCATCCCACTGCTATCTTAACCCATCCCACAAGCATGCAAAGGCTTAAACCATTTCTAAAAGTTTCCACCAAGACTTGATTAAAAAAAAAGAAATGAAGCAAGTGTGTGAATCAAAACTAGACTTTATTAACAACATGCTATAAAACAAAAATGAGTCTCTGGCACTCCTCTTGGTCCCTCAGTCTCAGGGGTGAAGGGTGCAGGTGCTGTGGAAGTGGCTGGTGCTGGAGTGCTTGTCATCAGCTCCTCCAGAAGCAGAAGCAGCAGAAGCCCCAGAAGAGCGAGCCCGTGCTGCAGAAGCCCCAGCAGAACCAGAGTGAGGGCCAGGGGGTGGGATGGTAGCCCTGTCCCTCTTGCAAGGGCTGGCTGCAGATGGCCGAGGCTTGCTGTGCTTCCGCATGGTTGTGGGGTTGCTGGCTGGCAGGGAGGCTGGCAGGAACCAAGGCTGGCAGGAAGGCTGGCAGGCAGGCAGGCACCAAGGCTGGCAGGCAGGCAGGCACCGAGGCTGGCAGGAAGGCTGGCAGGGAGGCAGGCATCAAGGCTGGCAGGAAGGCAGGAACCAAGGCTGGCAGGAAGGCAGGCAGCAAGGCTGGCAGCAAGGCTGGCAGGCAGGCAGCCAGCAAGGCTGGCAGGGAGGCTGGCAGCAAGGCTGGCAGGCAGGCATCCAGCAAGGCTGGCAGGGAGGCTGGCAGCAAGGCTGGCAGGCAGGCAGACAGCAAGGCTGGCAGGGAGGCTAGCAGCAAGGCTTGCAGCAAGGCTTGCAGGCAGGCAGGGCAGGCAAGGCTGTCAATCCATCCGGCAGCAGGTCTTTCCTCTGAATGGTGACCTGCTTCTGAGCTGCTTCCCTTATATCTGCGGGGCTTACGCAATGCATCCTTCCCGCATGCGCAATTAACGTTAGGCTTCCGCTCTGCATCCGCTTCATCCGCTCGGCGTCCGCTGTGTATCCGCTGTATCCGTTCCGCGTCCGCTTTGCTGAGGTTCCCCGGAAGCCTAGCGGATGTGCCATCCGCTCCCATCTGCTTCCATCCGCTGGGCTTCCATTCCGCATCCGCTTTCCATCCGCCCTGCGTCCTCCCCGCGTCCGTTCCTTTCCGTGTTATCCACTCCGGTTATGCAAATTTTTGCCCCTTCTGAGAGCGGATAACAACGGATGGAACATTTTTCTCGTCCGTTGTGTCCTTTTTACTAACGTTTTGCATCCGTTGGGCAGTGTGACAGGGCCTTTAGTCCATCCGAGTTATCTTGATTTGAAAAGTTCTGCCTTCTGGTGCACCATTTCACCCAATTACACATTACAGGAAAGAGAGTTTGAGTATAAGATGGATTACAAGTGTATTTCACCTTTCTGCCAGATTGTTTAAGGAGGTCAGCGCAGGTTTCCCACATGTTCTTTCATGTAGATGTAAACAGCAGCGGGGCTTATTTAATTTCTGCAAGTTTTAGTGATCTTCAGGCTTTTAAAATGATATAATGATTTCCATAGTCAACTGTACTGGAAAATTGTAACCTCTATGGCTTTTGTAAATCTTATCATTATTCATATTCATTCTACTTTTTAAACCCTGTTCATTGTTCTTTGTCTTTGGCTCTTCATAACATTCTTTGAAATATCTCAATATATATGTGTGTGCATAAATGCTTCTGCAAGATTGTTACATCCTCCATAGTTTAGTCTTTCTCCCAGATGCATATTGATTATTCAGGAAGAATGTTCAATACAGTTAAGTAGTAACGGTCATCGCTCCTTGATTAATAGCAGTAACATTAATTTTGCCAACCAATAGAAACTGCGAAGTCAATTTCACAAAACCATGAAACCTGCTTAACGTGTAGAGGATGCACATTCAGTTTTTTTATGTTGTAAAGTTGGAGCTTTAAAATTTAATTGAAAAGAAAAAGAAACCTGTTTTGACTGAATAAAGTGTTTCTATATTTTATTTAAAACCTCTTTACCTAGGAATTGGCCAAGGTGTTCCTGTGGTGGCACTTATCTTTGAAGGTGGCCCCAATGTTGTTCTTACTGTTCTGGAGTATCTTCAGGAAAGCCCTCCTGTGCCAGTTGTGGTCTGTGAGGGCACTGGCAGAGCTGCAGATATCTTGGCTTATGTTTATAAGCAAACAGAAGAGGGCGGGTAAGCCCTTTTTAAACATTGGCCTACTACAGTGGAGCTGATCTCCATCAAGTTGGGTTGTTCATCCTCTTTCTCCCTCTCTCTCTCTCTCTCTCTCTCTCTCTCTCTCTCTCTCTCTCTCTCTCTCTCTCTCTCTCCCTCTCTCTCTCTCCCTCCCTCCCTCCCTCCCTCCCCCCCTCTTTCTTCTGTATTGGTCAAGTCTGATTGGACATCCAAGGAATCGGTCTTCGATGCATATGTTCTCAGTGTACATAAATATATATATATATTCATTAAGAATCATAAGATACAACACTTAGTGATAGTCATAGGGACACGAAAGAAGCAGTCAAAATCATACTAGGAAACTAAATAAAACAATATAAATTGTAAAGATACAAGCAACAAGGTTGTAGTCATAAGTGGGACGAGATGGGTAATAGGAAGGATGAGAAGAATAGTAATACAGTTTGACAGTGCTGTGGAAATTAGTTATTTAGAGAGTGATGGCATTCGGGGAAAAAAACTGTCCTTGTGTCTAGTTATTCTGGTGTTCTTGATGTCATCCACATTTGTGGACTATAATCTGTTTCAAATTTGCTATCTGAGAAGTGTTCAGGAACAGTCAAAACTACTAGGTATGCTCAACCACTGTAGCACTTCCCTAGGATGAGAGCAATTTTCTGCAGCTGAGTTTTTAACCTAAGTGCAGTTGCCTGAGAAACAATTTATTAGAATGATTTATTGTAACAATTTATTAGAACAATTTATTGTAATGGTCCCAATTTTCTCCTCCTCTAGCTCTGAACTTTAAAACTGTCTCTTATATTTGCATATGATAATTATGCCAAAATTCTGATTTCTTTATTTAACCTCAGAAGCATCCCTGATGGAGCTGAACCTGAAATCATTTCAACAATCAAAAAGACATTTAATTTTGGTCAGAGTGAAGCGGTTCATTTATTCCAGACACTGCTGGAATGCATGAAGAAAAGGGAACTGGTAAGTAAGTCTACACCAGGACAAGGATTTGCTTAATAAATATTTCACTCTGGGAAGAATTAAAATGTATTCTAATAAATCCAGATAATTTGTCTCTTTTGTGAATATTACTGAAGTTAGAACTCCCATTTCAACTTAACATGATGTAATCTTGTGTACATGAGAGGCAGTGGGCACATCTAAAAACTTTCTTTCTTCATCTAATTTTCAAAACAGATTACAGTGTTCCACATTGGGTCTGATGAACATCAGGATATTGATGTTGCAATCCTTACAGCTCTATTAAAAGGTACATTTCTATTTGAAAGTGATACTGTTTATATTAGAAGTTAAGATGGTTCCACGCTACTTTTTTGTGGGACCATGAATGAACATCTATTTCTTTTGTTGGATGTCTGGTTTCTGATTAGAAACTGTTTTGGGAATCCCCTTTAGGAAAAAAAAACATTAATCTTTTTGCTATTTATTTGATTTACATTTTTGGATCCTGATTTCATCATCTCTTTGTAATGGTGGGACAATTATATAAAATTGTCTGAATGCTGGAAAAATCTTGGCTTAATTCTGCATAAACTTGCCATTTCTTTTATGGTACCCTCCAGCATATTGATGGGGGGGGGGAGGGTCAGATATAAATAACATTCACTGATCTATTAATTTCAGGCACACTATTCTCTTGGATCTCTGATGCTCTCTGAGCTTGGTCATTTTCCTACAGACGTTTCATTGCCAAACTAAGCAACATCATCAGTGCACTGAGGTATCATCTACAAGAAAACAACCAAGCTCATAGAGCATCAAAGACCCCATTATTCAATCTGAACTACAGAAATTATCTTCTATCAGCACACTTCATTCTGTAGCTCTTTAAAATAAGAGCATATACATTGAGTAGATCTTTCTCAGCTTCAAAGCCTTTCCTCCAATCCACAGGTGCTATTTTCCTTAAGCAAGATATTAAAATCAGTTTGTTTTTAACATACAGTTGTATTGGATCTGGATAGTTTTGGAATTAGGCTTTTGTGCAAGTAGGTTAAATTTCAAAACTTTTTTTTTTTGTTTACATTTGTCTTTAGGGACAAATGCTTCTGCATTTGACCAGCTTATCCTTACCCTTGCTTGGGATCGAGTTGACATTGCCAAAAATCATGTTTTTGTTTATGGACAACAGTGGCTGGTAAGTAAAGCTGGCAGTTGGAATAGGGACAATATAAATAAGATTGCTGATAACTAGAATGAGCCAACTATAAAGTTGAGTTAGTTACCTCAATTCCACAATCCCCAAGGGAAATTAAACTTTATTTTTTTACTTAAGCAGATTCTTCATTTATCTGTATTTACAAAGTTGGGATTGTCATTTAAAATAAACTCTTGTTTGCATAGTACTGTCATATTTGGGCAATATTGTGTCAAGTTTTGTATTTCTATCTATCGTTCAATTTAAGCATGATCATCTTACAATTTCATTCAGGTTGGCTCTTTAGAGCAGGCTATGTTGGATGCTCTTGTAATGGACAGAGTTGCCTTTGTGAAACTTCTTATTGAAAATGGAGTAAGCATGCACAAATTTCTGACAATTCCCAGACTGGAAGAACTTTACAACACTGTAAGTTGAAGACCCTCCGTTGCAAAATCTCCTTATACTGCTTTTAAAATCTCTCATGGAACTAGGTTTACATTTTAATCTGAAAATCAAGCAAAACGTACTGAGGGATTTGAGGGAGAATACATATTTGCCCAATCATTATTTGCTAAGATGATTTTAATAGAGGATTTTATTGTACTCCAGCTTTGTTGAAATGAAATCCAAAACCAGAACAGAAGTTTTGCTCCTCCATATCAATCTACACATTTTTCCTTCTGCTGAGTAAAAGCTTTGTTTGGGCAGAACTATTTTATAATGGTTTAAAATGATTCAATTTTGGCTTTAAATATTGCAACAATATAGCTGTTTTGCTAGTTAAACCAAAATAAGGGAACAAGCAGCATTTAGTCATTCTTAACCTATTTATTCCTTGCCTGAAATTATCTAAAAGTTCATTTTTCTCCCTTTTTTCATCAAGAAACAAGGCCCAACAAATCCAGCATTGTTTCACCTTGTTCGAGATGTCAAACAGGTAAAAATTTCAGTTGATAAAATGCCTTCAAGTTCCTTAGAACCTCATAAACCATATTCCTCTCTTTTCTTCTCCCACTTTGGTATGATTTTCTTTCTCACAAGATTGTGGGAGTTGCAGTTCCAAACTATCTGGGGGGAAGGGGGTTAATCAAGGGAGGCTATTTTATTTAGCAGATTTAAAAAAAAAAAAACTTCACCCAAATGTTTTGAATCTCAGTTCCAAATTTCTATTTTTTTCTCTATAGGGAAATCTTCCTCCAGGTTACAAACTCACTCTGATTGATGTTGGGCTTGTTGTCGAATACTTAATGGGAGGAACCTATCGGTGCACGTACACAAGAAAACGCTTCCGAGTGATCTACAACAGCCTCAGTGGCAGCAATAGGGTATACAATATATGCATATATATATATATATATCTTTTAATGTGAAAAATGAAAACATGTTTTCCAATGTGCAGGTAGAGTTGGCTTCTTGAGAATCAGCCTTTCTCCCTTATGGCTCTGCCTGTCCATTAAGATCTTGTGCGGATGCTCCAATTGTAGTCTTTAATCCTTGGCAAACCTGGCACCCTCAGTTGGTCATCTCCATCAGATTTTAGTTGATTTGCAAATACATCAGGGAGAAAAGAGAAGGCCCCCATTCAGATATTCAAGTGTATAAAGCTCTACAGAACATTGCAAGCATCCCAGTAGAAACCCAGCAGCTCATGAAATGCTTTCAGAGCAGAAGTGATATGTTCATGGTAAGTGGCCTCCCTCTGGATACCTAGGTTATGTCCAGAGCATTTCACGTGCATTTTCTGAGGGAACAGAAATATTATTTCTACTGAACATTCAAATAACCTTTTAAGATAGGTGAGTTTTATCCCAGTTTTGTAGACACAAGCAAGACGACAAGATTTTTCATAATTCTGCATTCATAACAGTGCATTCAATTAATGCAATTCAAAACTTGCAGTTAATCTGTGACATCCATATTTTCTCACCTCTGTATCACTCGATTTATTTAAAACCCATCTGGGTTTTATAATTTTAGATAAATGGTTTCTATTGTTTCATGAAAGTCTGGCAATGTATTTTAACCATCTTTTTAATTTGTTGTTAACCTTTTAAATATATATATATATATGTGTGTGTGTGTATGTAGCGCTCCGGGCGAAATGTTTCAGGCAGCACCCCTCAGTTGCGTAAAAGCCACGAACCTTTTGGGAACAGGGTGGATAAGAAAGAAAAAATGCGGCACAATCACTTCATCAAAACTGCACAGCCTTACAAACCAAAGGTATGCAAGAGTATGTGTTCCCTTTGTGTGAATATTAATGCTATATACATAATATATTGTACTTCTTGTCAACTGTTTTATTTTTTTGTTTCAATATATAAAAAAGAGCAAAGGAAAACACACAAAAACTTACCTTGTTTTTAAACAAATTACTAAACGTTGATAACACAAATTATTATTCACCCATTTTTCCATTACTCTGTGTTGGGAAAAGGCTCATAAACAGAATGTAAACAAAATATCTCTAATCCAAGATTGTAAATCTGGGGAGGTTCTGTCTTTTTGACATTGAAGAGAGGTATACTTCAGTACTAAAGAAATCCATACGATTTCATAGTAATAAATTTCAGATTCAGGGTATATATACCCACATCCCAAAATTATAGCCATCTTTGAATCATCTAATGTTTTGCAGATATCAAATTAAAGCAGGAAAAGTCCATATCACAGAAGTTAATATCCCTTTATGTGGCCAATGTGTACCACATAAAGTTACCTTTTAATCGAGATTCTGTAGGCTTAGATAAGGAAGCTATACTGAAATAGGGATCAAATGTTTTTGCAGATGTTTTTGCTGCATTCCAACTATGATTATTTGTATAGATGCATGGGAACTAGTAAAAGGAAGATCAGGTTAAAAAAATAGCCATATTATCCCCCCAAATTTTCCTCGCTGCATTATTTGATAGGAAAGATTGGGAACATTGCCCAGTGTTCCTATTTCTGGCCATCCCACAATCTTAGATACTAGCTACTCTTAAGGGACTGGAAATAATTCCAGAAGCCATGCTAATTGTTTGTTATTGTTACTTGCTTCTCATTCAAAGATGTACTGAATGCTGTTGAAGGTTTGCTGTAAAATGCAAATTATTTTTTTGCATTTTTAAAATAAATAAATTATGAAGTATTCAATTACAAGTTCTTGTGTGTTTTTTCCCCCTTTCTGAAAGGCTGATACTGCCACAGATGAAGGGAAAAAGAAAAAAACCAAAGATGACATTGTTGATATTGATGATCCGGAAACCAGGCGCTTTCCGTACCCTCTTAATGAGCTGTTACTTTGGGCGGTGCTAATGAAGAGGCAAAAAATGGCGCTCTTTTTCTGGCAGCATGGCGAAGAGTCCATGGCAAAAGCCTTAGTGGCCTGCAAGCTTTACCGTTCCATGGCCTATGAATCAAAACAAAATGACCTGGTCGATGATACCTCAGAAGAACTAAAAGAATACTCCAAGTGAGCATTTCAGCTTCTTATGTTTCTCGTAAATCTGTTGTTTGACAAAATTACACTTTGTAAAAGAACAACACTCCCACAGTTAGAATCAATTGTCTGTTTCATTGTAATAGCACTTAGCAATAGCACTTAGGCTTATATACCGCTTCCCAGTGCTTTTACAGTCCTTTCTAAGTGATTTACAGAATCAGTCTATTGTCCCCAACAATCTGGGTCCTCGTTTTACTGACCTTGGAAGGATGGAAGGCCCAGTCAGCCTTGAGCCTGGTGAGATTTGAATTGCCAAATTGCAGGTAGCCGGCAGCCAGCAGAAGTAGCCTGCAGCACTGCACTCTAACCACTGTGCCACCATGATTCTTTCCTTTTATTTTCTTCAAAAATGGCCAGTAAATCATTTGTGTTAGTTCCTTTAATTGGATTTGGTGAGATACTGTTTTGGAAATTCATCAATAGTTCCAGGAACATTGTGAATAAATGAAGCATTTTCTTGAATCAGATACTAGCTCCTCTTGGGAAGAAAAATAACTGGACTTGAGTTAAAATAAAAACCTTAGAAAAAAAATCTTCAGTATTGTACCTTTCTCTCTCTTAAACTCGAAATAGTTTAAAAATAGGTGCATTTTGTCAGTCTAGGCAAGTCACGTTAGTTATTGGCGAATGTGTTTGTGTACTTGTTAATATGCATCTTTAAGCCTCAGTGGCACAGTGTTTAGAGTGCAGTAGTAGAAGGCAATTCCTGCTGACTGCCAGGTTGCCTGCAATTTGGCAGTTCAAATTTCACCAGGCTCAATGTTGACTCAGCCTTCCATCCCTCTGAGGTGGGTAAAATGAGGACCCAGATTGTTGAGGCAATAGGCTGTCTCTGTATACTGCTTAGAGAGGGCTGCAAACACTATAAAGCAGTATATAAGTCTTAAGTGCTATTGCTATTTCTATTAAATGTATTTTTTTCCTCCCCTCTTCAGTGAGTTTGGAGAGCTGGCCGTTGAGTTATTAGAGCAGTCCTTTCGGCAAGATGAAACGATGGCAATGAAGTTACTAACCTATGAGCTAAAAAACTGGAGTAATGCCACCTGCCTTAAACTAGCCGTGTCTTCACGCCTCCGTCCTTTTGTAGCACACACTTGCACCCAGATGTTACTATCGGATATGTGGATGGGAAGGCTGAACATGAGGAAAAATTCGTGGTACAAGGTAGGCTCCCTTTTGGGGGTTGTTTTCAGCAGATGCCTTGAGTGTTATTGCAATTGTGTTATCCAAAAATAGGAAACAACTACAAGCATGTAGTTCTATTGGCTCTGTCAGTGTCATCTTTATTTAGGGATGTGTAAAAATCAAAGCTAGTGGTGGTGTTGTAATGCACAGTAATTTTTCTTTTGATGCTTTATTATCTTTTTTGAAAAAGGTACAGACCTATAGAAGGCCGAATCCAGGCAAGTAGCCCTTGAATAGAGATGGATCTCTAGTTCATCCTGAGAACTAATCTACTACTAAAAACTTAGTGGTGTCCCATTAACAGACTCAACCCCCCCTCCTTAATTAACTTTAATTAAGCTTCCTACAGGTAGTAAAGTAAAATGTGATGTAGAAAGTCTTCATATGTATGCTCCATTTTAGTAGCATGAGCTGAGCAAGTGATAGCTTTCTCAGAATTCAGACAAAGCCTCAGGGTGCAAATGGGGTAAGTTTTCAGAATGGTATAAGACAAGTAAGCCATATAGACTAGATTAACACCAGGAGCCTCCATTTCTCTCCAGATTACCAGGCTGAAAATTAACCCCACTGTGTTCGAATGAAATAAGACAGGAGTGTTTTAAACAAAAAACTTTCAGTACTTTGAGAGAAAACTCCCGAAGCTTCCTTTTAAAACAGGATGTGTGATTAGTCTTGTCTTGGGTTTGGTTTGTGACCCTTCACTTGCTTTGCTCCTCATCAAAGAATCATTTGAAGTGGCCATGCTTCATTTCTTAAACGATAAGGAAAAGAAGCTTTGCAAAGATTGAGTCCATTAAAACTTGGCTGTAGAAATCAGAATGCAACATCGTGTGTGAGGGGAGGAAATACGACAAAGGATGGAAATTTGTGCAAACCCATTTAGTTGGATAATAATTTAGACACGGTTAGCTTTCCTCTTCCCCTTCAGGAGTATTATGAAATTGCCCGGGTGTATTTATGAGCTCCTCCATCTAAGCATTCTTCTACATCTTTTACTTGCTACCTGACAGATTTTGCTGGAATAAGGGTGGGGAGAGATAGCAGGACTCTGTGTGCTGGGTGGTGGTTGTTTGTTTTTTTAACTTTCTTTTGCTTTGTTTCTAAGTTCTCCTGCATGGAAATAATTCTTTAAATTGTTCAATGTTACATTTCACAGGTGATCCTGAGCATCCTTCTTCCCCCTACTATATTAATGCTGGAATACAAAACCAAGGCCGAAATGTCTCACATTCCTCAATCCCAAAATGCACATCAGATGACAATGGAAGACAGTGAAAACAATTTTCAGAACATAGCAGAAGAAATACCAATGGTAAGTCTTCACATCCATTCAATGGACTCAGTTATTCTTGCCCCTGTTAAAGTCAGTGAAACAAATTAGCCACTGACTTTTTTTGCACTCGTGTCAGAAGCACCAAAGCCCTACCGGTTTGAAAAGGTTAGATGTCACTGGGGACACCCCCCAATTGGGAGCTCATTACATATCCCAAAAAAGAAACTGGAGTGATGGACAAGAGCTCAACCCTACCCCACTGCAGCCCTCAGGTCTCAAATACGGCTTGCTACCATCCTGCCCAGTTCCAACTACTCAAGCCACCATGCTTCTAGGTACTTGCTATAGACCAAGATCAATCATTGGTTTGCTTAGCTTAGTATTGCTGACACTGAAGAAAGCAGCTCTCAGGAGCTTCTGTAGATGTTTCTTCAGTCCTGTTTATAAATCATGAGAGCTGGAATTGGGATCTTTGTTCCATGAGTGAATTGTATTGCCACTCTATCACTGACTTTGATTATGTCTGGATCCAATCAGGTACTCTTAGTAACAAAAAATACAGCCCTTTCCAAATGTAGGTCCTTTAACCATGTTGCTTTTAATCTTAGGAAGTGTTCAAAGAAGTCAGGGTCTTGGATCATTCTGATGGAAAGCATGATATGGAGAGCATGATAAAACCTAAGAGGCTGCCCATTACACGAAAGTTTTATGCTTTTTATCATGCACCAATAGTGAAATTCTGGTTCAACACGGTGAGTTGGTTTTTTAAGAATTACCTTTTTCTCCCCGGGAATCCTTTTTTTTTTTTTTTAAACCTATCCAGATGGATATCTAACACTTGGCTTGTTTTTGTTAGCTGGCCTATATAGGATTCCTGATGCTTTATACCTTTGTGGTTCTTGTGAAAATGGAAGAATTGCCTTCGGTTCAGGAATGGATTGTCATTGCTTACATTTTCACACTGGCGGTTGAGAAAATCCGTGAGGTATGTCTGTCTTAATATTGTTTCACCGAAGAGGGTTTTAAATGCTTCATTGAAAAATCAGTGGACTGAATTTGTTGTACAAAGAGGGTATGCACTAGTAGTACTTTGCCAGTCCAGCATAAATTGTTTAAAGTGGGGCAGTCAGTCTGGCCCTGTGTATAATGTTTGCATAGAATGTGTGTAGCTAAAAATACTAAGTGCTTTTTAAGCTTTTTTTTTTTTTTCAAGATTCTCTTCATACAATTTGGAGAGCATCTCTGTGGTTTAGCAGACATATTGTTTATATGCACAAGTTTGGATACAGAAGTTCCAAACATTACTTAGAGGTCCAGAAATTACCAAGCATGGGGCCGGTATAATCTTTTTTTTTTTTTTTTGCCCCTTTATATTGTAAGGTTTGCCTGACCAAACTGGCCAGATCTTAAAATGCAAATAATGTATCTTATTCCTGGAGCCAGTTCAGTGTTAGCATCAGTGGAACAGATTTTATTATTTGTTTAGTTTTATTTAGACAATGTTTGATATCTGTCTTGTGCTATTTATTAATTGCCTCCAACATGGCCTAGTTTTTGTAAAACTAAAACTCGTAGCCCATCCTATTTGCAAAATACCAAATTAAAGAAAACTGTCCCAGCTGTTCTCCTTAAGACTATGTTTATGTAATCTAGAGTCTAGTACAGATGCTTGTACTTCTCACATCTCCTTCAGTTTCTTTAAATATCATGCCTCTCTTTTTTACTGTTAGTTATTGCCACAACTTCGTCTTACGTGTGTGCCAACTTAACCAGAGCAAATGCAAATACATATGCCTTTTAACAGTATTTGTTGATCATTTTTCACTTGTGACTCGCTTCCGACCTTGTTTTTCTCCCCTGGCCCTCTTGAAATATCCTAAGCTCCCTAGGGGGCATTTTGGTATTGTGGTTAAGGTGCTGCCCTAAAAACTAGGAAATGATGAATTTCTAGGCCTCCCTTAGGCATGAAACCCATCTAAGTGACTTTGGATAATCCCTTTCTCTTAACCCAGCCCTTCTTACAGTTTTTTGGGGGAAAGTAGGAGGCAGAAGTACTAGGTATGTTCATTGCCTTGAGTTGGCCAAAAATAGTCAGCCATGGTGGCGCAGTGTTCCATCCTCATGGAGTTCCATCCTAATGGAGCTCAACCTTCCATCCTTCAGAGGTTGGTAAAATGAGGATCCAAATTGTTGGGGCCAATATGTTCACAGAGAGTGCTGTAAAACATTATTGGGCAGCACACAAGTCTAAAAGTTATTGCTATATAAAAGAGGCCCCACTGGAAACCACTGTCTTATAACCCTGGTTTGTAAAGCTACTGCTATGATTTTTGGTCTCTGTTTTCTGACCTTCAACAAAGATTGCTGTAGTTCATGTGAAACGGCCATCTAAGCAGGCCATCAATGACCTTGATATGAACCAAAATTGACCATACTCAATTTCTTGTTATTTTTAATACAGATCTTTATGTCAGAAGCTGGGAAGATTAGTCAGAAGGTTAAAGTGTGGTTCAATGATTATTTCAACATCAGTGATACAATAGCCATTATCACTTTCTTCATTGGTTTTGTACTAAGATTTGGAGCAAAAGGGAACTTCCATGAAAATACTTATAAAGTAAATTATGTTTTCGTTGCTGGAAGACTCACTTACTGCCTGAATATAATCTTTTGGTATGTCAGACTGTTGGATTTTCTGGCTGTAAATCAACATGCTGGACCCTATGTCATGATGATTGGGAAAATGGTAAGATTAAAAAAAAAATTCTGCTTTGTTCCTTGAATTTTTACTTTCAGTAAATAAAGATAGATAGACCTTTAGCAGCTCATTCTCTGCACCGGAGAAGTATTGTGAATATAATTGTTCATATATACACAAATATAGGTGTGCTTGATCGTATATGCAGCATGATGTGGAATAGAAACATCTATGAACTTGAATGATTGCATTTAATGCTTTCCCATCCCTTATATTTTGTTTGCTGCACATGTGTGATTTCCTCAGACATTACATATATATAAATATAGTCCACACAGGTGACATACTGTGGTTTTCTGCCTTGAAATGATGGGTTTATACATAGAAGGGTAAGCATGTATCAGAATTGATATGCGGAAATAACAGGTGAAGCCAGGACAGCTGCTTCCAAGATTTAGTCCACGTATTTCCCATTAATTGTAGTCATTTTTATCTTGAAAATGTAACATCAGCTTCAGTTTGGTGACAACTTTGAGGAGATATCCAAAGCGTTGAGTGGCCCTAAGAGGATCAGGATTCCATTCTATTCCTCTCTGGTTTATATATATGTAGTCCTCAATTTACAACAGTTCTTTTAGTGACAGTTCAAAGTTACAACATTACTGAAAAAAGTGACTTATGACTATTTTCCACACTTGCAGCATCCCCGTGGTCACATGATCAAAATACGGATGCTTGGATTAACTATATGAGCTATAAGTCAAGGACTACCTGAATGAGCTATAAGTCAAGGACTACCTACCATCATCATCTTTTAATGACCCCATAATTCTTTGTGGGGTGGAGTCTAGGCAACTGAATGGGGCTAGCACAATGTTTTAATGGCCGGATACCTTTCCTGTCACCAACACAGAGTTTGTTCAGCAGATATATTCTCAGTGTGCTCAGAGAGAGAAATATCTGCCTCTTCCTAGGATCAAACTCACAGCATCCTGATTGTGAGATGAGAACTCCACCTCTAGGCCACCACACCACTCCCAAGTCAGGGACTATACCAGATTGAAATCCATATCTTGAACATTCTCATTTTGGACATGGCTGCTATGGCCTTCAACTAATGCTTTCAATTTCCTTGTCTCTTGTTCTGTCTTAACAGGTGGCGAACATGTTTTATATTGTAGTGATCATGGCCCTGGTCCTGCTCAGTTTTGGAGTACCTAGGAAAGCAATACTTTATCCTAATGAAGAACCATCCTGGGTTTTAGCAAAAGATATTGTATTTCAGCCTTACTGGATGATATTTGGTGAAGTGTATGCCTATGAAATTGACGGTAGGTAATTACAATTTCATTTGTTCATTTATAACAGGGGTATCAAACTGGATTTCTTTCAGGGTCAGATCAGCATTTTAGTTTTCAGTGGGCCAGGGAGGGGAGGAGATGGACATACGCCTCCTGCAGCACTCTGCCAGTCAAAATGGGGCACCGGGGGTTGCATGATCCCCCCTGTGCCCCGTTTTGGCCAACAAAGTGCTGCAGCAGGCCATTCAGGCCGAAAAGATAGGGGGGGCTTTGCTATTTCCAGGCTGGCCTTGCGGGCCAGATTTAAGCACCCTATGGGCCAGATCTTGGGCCTTGAGTTTGACATCCCTGATATTATAACAAAAAACGAGCATTGATTTGATGCTTGATAATTAGGTTTTAAGAGATTTTACAAACCTTTATATAATTAACAAAGGTTATTTTTAAATGAAATATTTTAAGAGTTTTTGATTTTAAAAACATATCGATGTTGTCATAAGTTTTGGGTCACCTTTGTATCTGTCTGTTGTTATTTATGTTTTTTTATCCTTTTTAATCTGCATAGTATGTGCAAATAATTCCGAAACTAAGCATCTCTGTGTGACAGGATCATGGCTAACACCGTTTCTTCAGTCAGTATACCTTTTTGTGCAATACATCATCATGGTCAACCTTCTCATTGCCTTTTTCAAGTATGTATGAACTTCACATGACCATTTTATTATGAAACAACTTTAGAAATCACCTTGGTGATTATATAATCGTAGTAGTAGGTGTTTTTTTTAAATTAAGTTAAATTAAGTTTATGGTAACATAAATGGAAATAAAGCCAATAGGGAAATGTGAAAGGAAAAAAAATAAGTGGGGTGGAAGAAAAAGAAAAAACATTGACTTCAAAAATTTTTATAGTAGTAAAATGCAAAGTAAAATTACAGCCTCAATTTTTTTATTTTTACATATTTATAAATACCAGCTATCTAATCTAATCAGCAAATCCCTAAGGCAACATTTCAAATATTTTTTTTGTCTCAAACGCAAAGTCTAGAAGTGATTTCTAGATAGAAAAAAAAACCTAGATAAATTGATCAGTTAATTTTACTATCTCTGCTAACAAACCATAGTAGAGTTCTTGTAAATATGGATTTTGAGGGATTTCTTTCCAGTATCATATGGGCAAAACTGGTTTGTAGGATATTTCTGTACTGAAACACTTACCTGTTTTTCTTCTTCTTTTTAGCAATGTGTATTTACAAGTGAAAGCTATCTCTAACCTTGTGTGGAAGTATCAGCGTTATCATTTTGTTATGGCCTATCATGAGAAACCCATCCTGCCTCCCCCTCTCATTATTCTCAGCCATATGGCTTCTTTGTGCTACTGCATTTGCAAACGAAGAAAGAAAGATAAAAATTCAGATGGGCCAAGTAAGCACCGGCTGAATATATAGTGTATTTTTTTTCTTCTTACTCAAAAATGTCTCTGGGTATCTTTAAAAGTTGTTTGAAAGCCTTGTTCCAGCAAATGGGAATTGTAAGAGTAAATGTTTTAACTTAGCACTTAGACTTATATACCGGTTCACAGTGCTTTACAGTCCTCTCTAAGCGGTTTACAGAGTCAGCATATCACCCCCAACAATCTGGGTCTCACCTTGAAATTTATAGGCTATAGATAGGTTATACATACCTGTACTTATGTATAGTAGAGTGTAGGTTTTAAGGGTCTACACTGGAGGAATGTTATTGTTTCTCTTGCACTGATCTCTGCATTTTGCCTTGTCTTTTTTTTTTTTTTTTTTAGTATGACAGACTGTAGAACTTCTATAATCAACTGTCTTTTCTGTTCTGTAGAACTGTTTCTAACAGAAGAAGATCAGAAGAAGCTTCATGATTTTGAAGAGTTGTGTGTTGAGATGTATTTCAGTGAAAAAGATGACAAATTCCACTGTCAGAGCGAAGAAAGAATTAGAGTCACCTCTGAACGGTAGGCAAATAATTCAACCACAAAATTCTTTTTTTTTTTTTTTAAGTAGAAGTATAAGCATTGTTCATCGTAAGAGAAGCTTTCTCCATTTTTTAAAAAAATATTCTGTGCTTACCTTTGGCTTTGAAAACTACCCCAACATGGAAATCTGATATTCTGGCCCACACAATACAAAAGGAAAACCATCTTTGGATGGTATTAATTGAGAAGGAGATAAGTCCAGAGTAATGGTTCAAGTAGGAATGTTCCATGACATCTCCATGGAAAATAGTTTTACACTCACCAATCTTTTCTTTTGTGTCAGAATTAAAGTCCTTTAGTTTACAACTTGTTAGATGTCCAGCATCTTGTCAAAACATGTGTTGTGGCCTGTTGGCTGCCGGTACCTCCAGCAGCTGAATCAGAGCAGGAGGATGTGTAGGAGTCAGGGTCAGCATCAAAGCAACTTGGGAGCTCCAAGGGGGAAGAGGGAATGGAGCTGGCAGAGAGAGAGACAGATGCAGAGTCTGGGCCATCCATCAGCCCTCAGATGGAGAATCAACAGCCCCCAGGTCTGGAGGTGGCTGATGAGGAAGAGGAGGAACAGCTGGGTGTAGTGCCTGACACGCGAATGCACAGAAGGCAGAGAAAAGGAGAGCAGTGGAAATCCATGGGCTGATCTTTGGGACGGAAGCTCCACCACTGCTAGTGAAGCCCCTCTCAAGCTCTGGGGATAAAAGGCAGGGGGTGGAGATGAATAGATGTGGCAGACAGCTATTCATCTTCCGACCGGATGGACTTATTAACCTGCGGTGAGGGAGTGACTTTTTGCCAAGGCTGCTGGTGCTCCTAATAAAAGAATCGTTGATTGATTTCAGAGGGTTTGTCGTGTTTGGGGAGCTGAGTCAGAACAACATGCCTTAGATCTTCTCTCTCTTTCTCTGATTATTTTTCTCCAGTGTCGAGCAGATGTGCATCCAAATCAAGGAGGTTGGTGACAGAGTCAACTACATCAAACGTTCCTTGCAGTCTCTGGACACACAAATTGGCCACTTGCAAGACCTCTCTGCTCTCACCGTGGATACGTTGAAAACACTCACCGCCCAGAAAGCCTCAGAAGCAAGCAAGGTCCACAATGAAATCACCCGGGAACTGAGTATTTCCAAACATTTGGCCCAGAACCTCATCGATGATGTTCCCTTAAGATCTTCCATGTGGAGAAAGCACAGTATCGGCAACGCGTTCGGTTCTTCTTTCCCCCAAGGAGGCCTTGAAACTAATAACGCAGTGCTGTGCAACATATCTATGCAAGAAGAAAAAGATCCAGGACATAAGATGACTGGTTTCACCAAGGGGGACGAATTCAATTTTCCCGAGGCGGGTTCCTCAGGGAGTGCCTTACTTCCAAAAGCTCTTTCTCCCACAGAACTTCGTCAAAGAGTACAGGGTATACAAGTCTCCAAATACAGTAATAAAGTTAAGAAGGGTGGCAGTTCTCTAAACAGCCTCCCCTATCTAACATCTTTGTCCACTAAGTTTTTTGTGAGCACTCCTTCTCAACCTATTTGTAAAAACCAGTCGGAAAGCACCTCAAAAGAGGAGGACATTCTAGTCCCAAAGGCTGCTGAAGGAGAAAACGCCGTTGAGTTCGGTGCATTTGTGGGTAAGTATCACCAGCTGAAAAGTGGGCGTCCGGCTATTACTGGGGGTGGCTGCAAAGTTCCAACTTTGGGCTTCACTGGTCTTGCTTCCATCTCCCAAAATGGTGGAGGTTATGTCAAGTCTGGATTGATTGAGGAGGAAAATGCTGCTGCTGCTGCGAAAAAACTTTCAGACCAAGGGAATGGCCAGACCTCTTCTAGTTTTGCGAAGACTGATGCCCGAAGTAAATTTCAGTTGACTATTGCTAAGGAAACCAGAAGCATTCCTTGTAGTGGGTTGAAAAAGAGACGGGAAGTTGAAAGGCAGAACAGAAGCTTTCCAGAAATGTCAACCAAGACCTCCAGTTTAAGTTCCGGTGTCACTGTACAACATGAGAAACTGTGGATCAAATCTAAGCTGCAAGGTTTGGTTTATCAAGAATTCTGTGGTGCCTTCATGAATTTTGTGGTACTTTTGGTGCACTCTGTTTTTAATATCTTGGTTTCCTTAAGTTCTCTAAATGGTTCTTTCTTTGTGAAAGTGTAAACTTCTTTTTTTTTAAAAAAATAAATCTTGAGATGTGGGCAATATTTTTCAGACATAATGGTTGTTGTGTCTGTCAACTACAAATCAGAGCTTAAATTAGAAGAATGTTGCTCTGTTAAATGTTATATTTCTATCTTGATATAAAATATTAAGATACCTATACAAAAATATTGTCTGCTCCATGAAAAGTTGTAAAATTCCTTGTACAAATTTCTGCTTGTGTAACTGGCTTTGTTAACTTCTGTCATTATGTCTATAACCTACCACTGTTTTGTTCACCTTTGAGAAACTGGCTACTACAACAAATTCTCTATGTAAATCACAATTTAGAATTCTATTTTTTCTTCTTAATAGCAAAAAAAAATCCCTTTAAATTGTGTTACTTACTTGCATCCTCTTTTAACTGAAAAAAACCAAAACAAAACAGTGGCAGAATGGTGTTTGTTTAGATATTGGGAAAGAGGTGTACTAACAAAATGTATGGAGTTTAGATAATATAGAATTTGTTTTCCTTGTAAGTCATTTTAATGGCTTAATTTGTAGCTGTAATGGTTTGTTTTGTGTTGTAAAAAGAACTGATAATATAACCTAGTCACATTTAATTTAAATATCATTATCCAAGGGATTTCTGGACCCTTCTGAAACTTATTTATATTGGATTTCAGTTCTGATAAACTGCCATTTGGGTATCAGTTGGGGAAGGTTAACTTAAATCAGGTGTATCCAACCTATGGCCCTCCTGGAGCCCTAGATAGCTAGTAATAAACCCCACACAATTATAAACATTATCATGTGATTTCATATTATAAAACTATATTATATATGAGGCCCCAAACAATTCCTCTTCACCCAGCATGGCCCAAGCAAGCCAAAAGGCTGGACAGCCATGACTTAAAAGTTGTGCTGATACATTTAAAATGTACATATAGTAAAAGCCCCTCATGCTAGCTTCCATTTTTCCATGACTTCCATTTTTGCAGAGAGGCCAGGCTGTATGTCTTACCCTGTATTGCACAATATATGGTTTGCATATTTGTGCATGGGAAATCCAGTGTATACTGTGGAGAGAGCAAGCCATCATTCTTCCTTATATAAAAGTTAGGCTATGAATATTTTAGTACTTCTAAAGTCTGCATGTGTCTGTAACATGAGAGAAAGAACAACATACTTGCATGTTGAACAATTTTTTATTGGGGGAGTTTTATATTTTCTGCTGAACAGCCCTTAGTAAAAATGTTGGCATCCATATTATGTACTCCTAGAAAACAAGATGAAAAGTTATTTTTGAAGACAGCAAAGTAGAATGTTATTTTTTCCTATGGTTGAGTATTTTTTTAGGTCATCATTGTGACCTAAATATTATGACCTATTACTACATGGTGGTAGTGATGGTGATTATTATTTTATCCTCCCTTTTTATGTATAAATTCAAGGTGCAAACATACCTCTTGCCTTCTATTTTCCCCACAACAACAACCCTTTCAGGTGGATTGGGCTCTAAGAGAGAGAGAGAGAGAGGCCTAAAATCACCTAGCTGGCTTTCACACCTAAAGAAGGCCTAGTTGAGAATCTAATCTCCTGGTTTCTAGGCCACTAATTTCACCACTTCACCAAAGTGGCCACATAAAAGATAACCGTTTCATGGAGATCAGTGGAACTGAATTTTTTAAATTTTTAAACAAGATGTTTGTGTATTTTCAGATTCCAACAGTATGTGAATAATGACAGTTTTACTTAAATCTGTAATCATTCTTGTTTTTGCATGGTAATGCTGCTGTCACAGGTCACAGGGACAGCATGGAATTGCAGAGGATAATGAGTAAAGAAAAAAGTGATAGCATTGAGGTAAGTGGGAGATATGGGAGCGGTTGATACAAAATTTAGATGCAAGGAGAGACTTACCCTGGAAGAATCAGATGTGCAAATGCCACTTTTGAAGCACCAACTGAATTGTGGTTTCAGAAAACAGGATCCTCTGTGTGTGTTTGTGTTTGCTTTTAAGTCACTCTTGATCCTTGCAAGTGCCTGGACAAATTCCTGTAGTTTTCTTGGCAAGATTTTCATAAGTGTTTGCCTGCTTCCTGGGGCTGTTAAAAATGTGGCTGACCAGTGGGCTTTGTGCAGAAAGCATGACTAGAACTGCCAGTCTCCTGGTTTCTAGTCTGATGCTTGAAACTGCTGCTCTGGTTAGTTTTGTTTTTTTTTAAATCCCTGGATTTTAAATGCAACACACAACTTGAAAAAAACTCCCAAAGGTTAAAGCCACATCAGAACTAACTTTAACTCCTTCCCTTTAATAGGAGCAACAGGAAGACTTCAAAAAAGCTATTCTGGAGGGCATGGAGAAAGCAAAAGATAAGGTAAAATATTCCAGCTGTTCATTTCTGCATCAGGTTTGAGGTGGCATTGCTCATATTTCATTTCTAAGAATATGGGTGGAGAACGATAGGAATTGTTGCAGGTTGGGAGAATCTGCTTAATTGCTATTAAAGAATAGCACCTACAAAAAGGTGCACCACTGATTTTAGTAGAATAGTGATGATCGCTAGCATTATTTTCTACTTAATGCACAGGTCAGCAGTAATACAGAAGGTCCTCTAAGGCACGTTAGTTCATGTGAAGGCTTCAGTGAATATTGTAGAGCTGCACGATCAGAGCAAAGTAAGTATTAACACAAACATTTTCAGTTTCATTTGGTGTATTTTATAAAGTACTGCAAATATAGACTAATAATAATTTCACTGCAATTCTTAAAAATCTGAAGAATTGTTTTCTCAAATACTGTACTGCCGCAATAAGTTAACAAACCATAGACAACATCGTCGAGGATTATATGCTGAGTTGTGTACTTGGATCAATTGATTATTTATTTAAATGTTATCAGCCAATGGTAGATGATAAATCCATTAAAATCATTCAGGACTACAAATCCTAATTGGAAGGTCCATTTATTTTAGCTCACAATAAGAGCAGAAGAGCATCTACTGAGGAGAATCACCAGGTGGACTCCAAGGCAGCCTTACTCACGGTGAGTAAAAACATAATGCAAATTGTTATGCATTTCTCATAAAAGCTTAAAGAGCAGAACCCAAGAATCCAAAACTGAAACTTTTTGGTTATTGACAGAAAGTAATATATGACAAATTTCAGTATTCCCTGCCAAATACATGCTGTCTTGAAATGGTGTTCAAAATGGTGGAGATGTCATATCTCAAAGTGCCTTTAGAGTGTGCCATGAATTTTTGTACCTCTCTGGCTATCGAGGAAGGAGCAAACTGAAAAAGGTCATTGAGTAGAATATTCAGAAACCACATTGGTATGGTGATTATTGTTTACATTTTAACTTAAGAATTGGAAAGTTGATAATAGCATTACAGAGAGAACCCATCAGCACTATCCTTGTATTAAACTCATGCTTTAAGAGTAGTGTGAACTGCAATCACAGGACACCTCTAGAAGTCTAGCATTTGTTATTTATCATCTCTGTTTTCCTTATGAAAGAACTTGGGGAAAAATAGACAATTGGATATGGCTGAAATCATTACAATTGATCTACTCATTCAGCCACTTTGGGCAATTCAAATGATTTTTCTTGGATCAGCAAAACAGCATTAGAGAACATGATAGATCATATAACAAAGAACATGATAACTATTTCTAGTGTGATCCTGTGTATCAGACGTTAAACCCAGCAATTAACCTATATTTCATGGACTCGTTTCTGGTTTTCCTTTCCAGGATTGGGTGCAAGGTCGAACTTCCTACAGGAATGAAATGTAAGTAAACCATTAAACACCTTGTACTGAGCATTAAAACTTCCTGTACTGAGCATTATCATTTCTGCTTCCAGAATTTGATGTATAAGAATTCCTACAGAAAAGAGTGCAAATGAGGAAACATGAGAAAATATCATTTTGATTATAATATTTCATTTGCCAGGTTATGTTAATAAGAGGCACAAAGGTAGCTATAACCATAAATTATGTTTTATTTGAAGCCTTATATTCTTTATTGACTGGTTGGGTTTATAGCCTACAATACATGGCAGTACTCCTGTACAGGCATTCCCTGTTCTAGGATACTTTTCCTGAGGTATTTTCTGTTCCTTGACAATAACAATACACTATGAGAGCCCTAAAATCCAAGAAATGCAAATATCACTAAAGTTTAATGGTATTTCTGTTACTTTAGGTCTTCTGAGGAAGATGCATTGAATGGTAAGTTACTGCTTACAGAGTACTGTAATTTCATTCTTTATAAATAACCATTCTTAAATTTAATATATCATTCAGCTTTAACTGCAGACAAAGTGTCTCAGGAGAAATGTTGGTGGACATTTTAGTACCTTAGCTCTTCAAAAAGAAATTTTCTTTTTGTTCTCATCCAGGATAAGCCAAGATGAAGTTGTCTTGGTTACGCTGAGGTTTAAATTCTCCTCAGTGTTTTGAACATCATGGGTATTTTATGTAGTAAATTTGAGTGCTGCATTTATAATGTTTTAGAGTTTGATGAAACTTCACTTGAAAAGCTTCATTTTTTGCATTACTGTCTTTCTAAAAATGTATTAATTTTAATCATGAATCAAGTATGCAAAAGACAGTAGGACCTTATTTACTTGTTTATTTATTTTAGGTATAGCTTCCCCTTTCAAGCCCATTATGGATATCACCTACTACTATTCAGGTCAGTCTCCTAACCTGCTGAAATGAAATAAAGAAATTAAAGCACTATAATCCTTAATCTACAACAGATTTCCTTATCTTTCTCTACAGCTGTGGAGAGAAATAATTTGATGAGGTTATCACAAAGCATACCATTCACCCCAGTGCCTCCAAGAGGTACGAATTTTCATTTATTCATTTCAGGTTTTTCTATAAGAATTTTCATTGGGTCAAACCTGGTAGGCATACAACAATTATATAATATACCATTTAACATGCAAGAAAACAAATAAGACTCTAAAATCAGGCAACCATGATATAAACAAACAAATAGAATGTCAGCAGATTAAAGGATCAAGCAAACTAAAATGTTCAATGTTTACTTACTTAAATAAATCAAATTTGTCTTCACTAGATACCAAAAATATTCTATCATTATCTTTTTAGAGAATGTAGCCTAACTTCAGAATTTTTCCTTTTTTTTTTAATCATTTTTTGACCAAGAAAACACTTTGTTTATTGTATTTTACTATAATATTTGAACAAGATAGATGAACACCATGTTTCTTCCTTTCTTGCCTCCATTTTTGTACTCTTTCTGATTCTAACTAGTGATAGGAGATGGAAGATCTAAAAGCAAACATTATAATATAATGTTGAGTTCATTAATTTATATTTGGTAATTACTGATTTGGTCAAGATGAATCAGATTTTGTTTCTCTCAGGCAAGACTCATCTTGGATAGGTTAGTCACTAATATAAAATGTCATTACATTATAATACATTAATGCCTGCAGTTCAAATCTCACCAGCCTCAAGATAGACTCAGCCTTCCACCCTTCCAAGGTGGGTAAAATGAGGAGCCAGATTGTTGGGGGCAAGATGCTGACTCCGTAAACCGCTTAGAGAGGGGTGGAAAGCACTGTGAAGCAGTATTTAAGTAAGGCCTATTGCTATCTTCCTTCCTTCCTTCCTTCCTTCCTTCCTTCCTTCCTTCCTTCCTT
>BLBF01000068.1:8917192-8956613 GCA_015471245.1 Laticauda colubrina
TTCCTTCCTTCCTTCCTTCCTTCCTTCCTTCCTTCCTTCCTTCCTTCTG
The DNA here is from genome assembly GCA_015471245.1 of Laticauda colubrina. Taxonomy (NCBI): domain Eukaryota; kingdom Metazoa; phylum Chordata; class Lepidosauria; order Squamata; family Elapidae; genus Laticauda; species Laticauda colubrina. The sequence goes on from BLBF01000068.1 coordinate 8,917,242, forward strand.
TGGTGGTGCAGTAGTTAGAATGCAGGATTGCAGGCTGACTCTGCCACTGCCAGCAGTTTGATCCTGACCTGCACAAGGTTGACTCAGCCTTCCATCCTTCCGAGGTCGGTAAAATGAGGACCGAGATTGTTGGGGGCAAGATGGTGACTCTCTAAACTGCTTAGATAGGGCTGTGAAGGCTTGAGTGGTGCTTCTAGACATAAGTCTTAAACACTATTGTTATTCTCTAATCCTTACCTGTATTTTTAACTTTGTTCTGGTGACATCATAGGAGAACCAGTCACTGTGTATCGCCTTGAGGAAAGCTCTCCCAACATTTTGAACAACAGCATGTCTTCCTGGTCTCAGCTGGGTCTCTGTGCCAAAATCGAATTCTTAAGCAAGGAAGAGATGGGAGGAGGTTTGCGTCGAGCCCTCAAGGTGGCCTGCACCTGGTCCGAGTACGATATTCTGAAATCAGGTCACCTTTACATCATCAAATCGTTTCTCCCCGAAGTTGTCAATACTTGGTCAAGCATTTACAAAGAAGACACAGTGTTACATCTTTGCTTGAGAGTAAGTTGTACTTTTTGTCAGGATTCCGGCAATTACCCCCATTTAAATCATGAGTCTCAAGCCAAACTTCCCAAACTTAAAAAGGATTTATTAGCAGTTAACATGTCCGGCACTGCCTGGGTGCAGCCGACTCTGAGACACATCGTTCACTCTCACCCCTGACTCTGGTTTTCTCCCACCCCCCTGGGTGTATCGTAATTCATATTCTCCAGTGGGCACATCCATAGCCAAGAGTCATCAATCATACTCTCCAGTTAGAATTCTGCGTATAAGAAACTTTGGTCACCTAGTTACTATCTTTGAAAACATTTATGGAATGCAGTTTCAGTTCGATAGCTGCCGCACTGCTCCCCTCTCCCTTTCTGTTGGCAACTCTAAAAAGACTATAGAAATATTTTATGAGTTGACACTTTTGCTCAGAAAGGGCAGATACTTAACAGTGCCCCTGAGGCAAAAGCAAACACTTATGCTTTTCTTTTTGTTGTTTCTTTCTCCTCCTTTTTTGGCCTTCTATTTTCTTTCCTGCCTAAGATGCCCAGTTCTCTTCTGTTAAACATTGTATATGCTTTAGTGGAGTCAGCCTATATCCATGATAGTGCTTTCACTGTACAGATGGTTCTCGGGTTATGACCACAATGGACTTCTACTGCTAAGCAAGACAGTTGTGAAAGTGAATTTTGCCCCATTTTATGACCTTTTTTGTCACAGTTGTTAAGTGGATCACTGCAGTTGTGCCGACCACTAGCTGACTAGGTCCTTGTGTACAGACAAGAACGATCCATTAGCTTAACTGGAATTTAATGTATGATCCTAAATTAGCCGAAGAATTGTAAGCGTTTTCATCTAAAATCATTTCTTAAGAGGAGAAATGTTAAGTGAATCACCTTCAGTTGATAAATTAGTGACATGGTTGTTAAGTGGATCTGGCTTTCCCGTTGACTTTGCTCATCAGAAAGTCTCAAAAGGGGATCCCGTGACCCCCTCACAGGACTCTGCAACCATCATAGATACGAGTCAGTTGCCAACCGTCCGTATTTTGATCAGCTCTCCAGTCACTTTTTCTTAAGTGCCGTTGTAACTTTGAATGGTCCCTAAACAAATGGTTGTAAGTCAAGGAATACCTATAACTTTACATGATGGCTCTAGAACTATTTTCCCCCAAATGAACAAATCCACTTGTAGTTGCTTTCAAGTTCACAATGACAAACATAGCTAAGTTGTGTCATCACACACAGATGTGTATATTATACACAAGTTCCATGACTATGTGGCACGGAAAACGCCTGTTAAAGATTTAAATAGAGTTGGAAGTTTTTGTTGTGTTACAAAAGTGGATTTCTTATCCTGTCTAGGAAATCCAGCAGCAACGGGCCGCCCAGAAGCTCACTTTCGCCTTCAATCAGATGAAGCCCAAATCGATTCCATATTCTCCAAGGTAAACCTGATGATTTCTTCTCAATATTAAAAGCCCTCCTGTTTTCATTTCTAGACCAAATTACACAAGGAGTATGTGGGTTTCCTTAATCTGTTTGTGGATTCAGCTTTGCTGGCTGAGGAACTCTGGGAGTTGAAGTCCACAAGTCTTAAAGTTGCCAAGGTTGGAGACCCCTGTTCTAGATGTAGGAAATTGTTTGCTTTGGTACAGAAACTAATCACATTAATCTACAATAACTTCTGCTGCCAGCTGTTGCTTGTATGTGTTTATGTGTGTGTGTTTTTGTGCACAAACAGAAGAACAGATTTCTCTCGAAATATACCCAAACGACCAATTTTCCTGGATATTAAACAAATAAATAATATATTAAGGAGGATTTGGATGTGTGACACCCCTTTTTTTAGTGTGTGTGTGTGTGTGTGTGTGTGTGTGTGTGTGTGTGTTTGTGAGAGAGAGAGAGAGAGAGAGAGATGAGGTTCTCCCTCAACTACTTGCAATGCTTCCTCCCAAGGTTCTTGGAAGTGTTCCTCTTGTATTGCCACTCAGCCGGGCAGTGGTTCGCCGTTGAAGAATGCATGACTGGAGAATTCAGGAAGTACAACAACAACAATGGAGACGAAATCATTCCAACCAACATGCTGGAAGAGGTCATGTTGGCTTTCAGCCATTGGACGTACGAATACACGCGAGGAGAGCTGCTGGTCCTCGATCTGCAAGGTAGGTGGTGGAGATTTGTTCCTTGTCGCTTTGTGCACAGAAAGACTGTGCCATCCCAACAGTCACCAACTCAGTTTAGTTCCTTCTCATTCCATTAAATGTTCCAGAAGAACTTTTATCCTTGATTTCTTCCTGTTTTCTTTTCTTTTAATCTTCCAATCTTTTATACCATCATAAATATGAACCGGTGGCCAAAAGCGTCTGAATTTTGATCACACGTCCACGGGGAAGCTGTAATGGTTGTAAGTGTGAAAAACCGGCCACCAGTTACTTTTTTTAGTGCTTTTTGTAACTTCGAATGGTTACTCAATTAACTGTTTTTAACTTGAGGACTATCTGTAATGATTGGGCAAAAGCTTGCTGTTCAGCAGGTGAGAGAAAGCAAGGCTTGAGTGGTGCTTCTAGACATTAAATGTTTATTTATTTATTTACTCACTTACTTATTTACTTTTTTATTTGATTTATATTGCCGCCTATTCGCCCATGGTGACTCAAGGCGGCTTATACAATGCAATATTTAAAGCAAAAAATAAAAATAAAAACAATAAAAACTAACAAGAAGAATCAAATATGTTAGTAAAGTACAATAGAACAAAATTTGGGAAAACAAAAAACAAAACAAAACAAATAACAAAGAAACAAAAAACAATTCTCATTCCCCGTCCCAATGACAGTGGATCACACTAGCCATTTGATGAGTTCCATCTCTCTCTGGGTTCCCCAGGCCCGCTAGCAAAACCAGGTCTTCAGTGCCTTTCAGAATAGTATTAATGAGGGAGCCATTCTAATCTCTGGGGGAATGATGTTCCAGAGAGACAGAGCCACCACGGAGAAGGCCCTTCTTCTAGGTCCCACCAGATGTATCACCCTCAGGGGTGGGACCTGCAACATTCCCTGCGTCCTCGCTCTAATGGGTTGGGTAGATGTTGGGTAGATGTCACTGGCATATTTGGCCAAGTACCAAATATGGTACTTGGCTTAGTCCTTACCTCTTTTACAGGGCAAAGTCTGAGCAACAGTCACATTGATAAACTTTTGCTCTTTCTTGTGAAGGTGTTGGAGAAAACCTGACTGATCCTTCTGTAATAAAAGCTGAAGAAAAAAGGTAAGCGACCTAAATGATGCTCTTCCTAGGAAGCAGAGATCCTGGTGTGCCTGTAAAGAATTTTGAAAGCTTTGTTGTGTTTCCAAAGGTCAAGCGATATGGTATTTGGTCCTGCCAACTTGGGAGAAGATGCCATTAAGAATTTCAGAGCTAAGCATCACTGCAACTCCTGCTGTAGGAAACTTAAGCTTCCAGGTAAACTAGACACTCTTGTTTAAGGACAGGAACTTCTCCCTCATTGCTTGTTTTTTATCTAGAAAAGAAACATAACACCTCTGGGGTTGCTTCTAGTCTCCAAGCGAGGGTAGGTTAGAGCAGAGTTCATTTTGATCATTATGTCATGGTTTCCTCTAGAGTAATCTATAACATTGAGGTTAATAAAAAAGAGAGCTGCCCAAACTCCATCCAAAATCTCAAGGATACCCCCTGCCCTTGGCATCACTGTCTTCTCCATTGTGACCCTGAAAAGTATCAAGTATCATGTGTGCTCCTGGCCACAGATAGATTGATCTCTCCTGCTTCAGAGCAAGGTGTCAGGATTCCAGCAATCGCCCTAATTAAGTCATGATTCTCGAGCCAAACTTCAACCAACTTCAAAGGATTTATTAGAGGCAACATACTGGCACTGCCCTGTAGGAAGCCAACTCTGGCATACATAAATTACAGTCCACTGTGACCCTGTTTCCCCCCTCCCCCCGGGTGTCTCATAAATCAGATTCTCCAACTGAGCACCTTCACGGGCTGGGTGTTATCATTCACATTTTCCAATTAAATATATTTGCGGGCAAAAGCTCAGGTATTTTAGTTACAATCTTTTAAAAATAAGAATTGGAATATACTTTCGCTTTCAAACTGCTGCACTGCTCTTTCAGATTTTCTTCCTCCACACACACACCCTTTTTTTTAATGGCAACTATAAAAACAGGCATAGGAATGTTTTATGAGTTGACACAAGGCTGAATTCTTGCTGGCAAATTTGGCCATCTCACAACAGGCACAAAATAGCAAAAGCACTTAGACTTTATATACCACTTCACAGTGCTTTACAGCCCTCTCCAAGCGGTTTACAGAACCAGCATCTTGCCCCCAACAATCTGGGTCCTCATTTTACCTGCCTCGGAAGGATGGAAAGCTGAGTCAACTTTGAGCCAATCAGGATCAGGAACTGCTGGCAGTGGGCAGAGTTAGCTTGCAATGCTACATTTTAACCACTGCATCATCATGGCTCTTCCTTCCTTCCTTCCTTCCTTCCTTCCTTCCTTCCTTCCTTCCTTCCTACTTAGCAGTAGCAGTTAGTCTTCACAGTGCTTTACAGCCCTCTCTAAGCAGTTTAGAGAGTCAGCCTTTTGCCCCCAACAATCTGGGCCCTCATTTTACCCACCTCGGAAGGATGGAAAGCTGAGTAAGCCTTGAGCCAGTCAGGATCAAACTGTTGGCAGTGGGCAGAATTAGCCCACAATACTGGATTCTAACCACTGAGCCACCACGGCTCCAAACCAAAACTAGGATCAATGGCTGTAATCCTTATTTATTTGGGATTGTCTTTATTTTGATGTCTTGTATCTCTTCTAAAATTAAGTGCTTGATAGGCAATCTGGCATGAAGAATCAGTTTAAGTAAAGGTAACATTGCTGTGCTGGAACAAAAACGTCCATAAAGTGTAACTAGTGGTGTACAGATTGCTTTTCTATTGATTGTAGTTTAAACTCCTTCCCTTCTTTTCCCCCTTCCTGAACTTGGCTCTTTATCTATGGAGATTCTCCGTCATCCAGGTCATGGTTGTCCCAAAGGTGCTATTTTTCCCAAGAGGCAACTGGACTTTCTGGTTTTGGCTTTGTTTTGTTTTTTTGCATTGAAGACGTTTCGCTTCTCATCCAAGAACTGATGAAGCTTCTTGTACAAGAAGCGAAACATCTTCAAAGGAAAAACCAGAAAGTCCAGTGGCCTCTTGGGGAGGGGAAAAAAAAACAAAACAGCACTTTTGAGACACTCTGTTTTTTTATTGTCATTTTTTTTTTGCAGATTTGAAAAGAAACGACTACACGCCTGATAAAATCCTGCTGCCTCAAGAAGACTCTCCAGAGCTGACGATTCAGCCTGGGAGCTGCACCAAAGAATCCAACTCAACTGGTTCCAGACACTTGATGCTGTAACATTACACCCTGGCTTTTTACCAAACACTTGGCAACAGTCAAATCAGTTCCGGTGCCCTCCTTGTCTCTGTGCTTGATCTGGCCCTGGAAACTGACCCATAGTTTTAGGGAGGGGTTCTCATGAAATACAAGCATAGTCTGCAGAGGAGGAGCTGGCAGGCTGTCTTATTTGTTCTTCAAGTTCCTTTTTCCCAAGGTGGAATCGAATTAAGTATTTATGAAGTAGCTTTAAAAAAAAAAAAGAAGAAGAAGCATTTTAGCGGAAGGAATTAACTGTCCATTTTATTACCTTATGGTCTGCAGAAGGGCTCTCTCTCTCTCTCTCTCTCTCTCTCTCTCTCTCTCTCTCTCCCTCCCCCCCCCCCTTTCTCGGCCCCTTCACGCTGTAGTGCAATATGTGTCCATGACCAAATGACATTTTGGCTCTCAATGGTCCTAAGGCAGAGGGTGTTCCGGGTTATTGGCAGCTGGTTTCTGTCAATCCGACCAGAGAAATGAGAGAAAGCTGCCACCCTCCCTGCTCCATTTGCCAAAGGGTTCTTGGACACGCCTCAGGAGGTCGGGAAGATGCTCTCTGGACACAGGGCCATGGACATTTTACATGGCTGAATAGGAATGAGCTGGTCCTAAGAATATTGGTCTTTGTGCCAGTAAGCATTGAGCTACGAGGGGTGTGAACCTCTGGTTCCTTTTCCCTCCCCAGACGTTCAATAGCCTTGTCTCCTGCATCAGGATTCACCCACAGAAGTGTGGAGCCAGTTTGCATGGATGGATTGTGTGTAATGAATCCCCCCCCCTTTTTTTTTAAATCAAACCAGTATACATTTCAATTTTATTAAGGCACTGTCTACAAGTAGGAAAAGTATAAATGATAATTGGAAGGAGAGTGGGGGAATGGGGGTTAATCATAGTGGAAGAAGAACAGATAGCATAGGATCTGGTTTGGGATAGGAAGTTGTCTTTGTGAAGTGAACAGGTGTTCCTGAAACCTACCGGCTGCTTCATTCATGTTGCCTTCCAAAGATCTTCCCAACCTGTCCACGGAACTTGAATGTACACATGGAATTTTAGGACATTTTCCAGTGTTTCCTCTGCAGCCTACCTTCTTGGACTGCAGGGGAAAGATCCAAAATCTCCAAGACGATGCAAACAGAGTCTTCTCTGGGACTTCTTGCTAGGTCTGTGTTGTCCCAGCTTCCAGTGAGAACCAAGTTGACTTGGAGGTCTTGCAAGTGTGAACCAGCAGTGCCTGGCAACTTTTAATATATTGGAAGAGAAAGAGTGTCTGTTCTGGTTCCCACACAACCTAGGTGACATCCCAAAAGAGCCCTTCAGTTGTGTTTAATACTCTGTGAGAATGCATCATTTATGTTTATCTATGGAACTTATTTAAGAGAGGAAAAATAGGGTTGAATTTACATTATGTATTGTACGGGAGATTGCAATGCAACTTTATGCCAATAAAATGTCATTTACCTGTCCAAATTTGTTGAAATTTCAACAAGAAACCTCTTTGTCCAATTAAAGTTTCATGCTGCAAGATTTTTTTTTGTTTGTTTGTTAAATAGGTACTAATTGTAATTTTTAATTAAAAGGCATCATAACACTTAGTAATTCTTTTTTTAAAAAAATTTGTAGTGTATCTTATAGATACAGACATTAAGGCACGAACACAATAGCTGTTTAAATGGTGGTTTATGTGGCTGGGGGAGGAAATAAAGTGTATTAAAGCTATAAAACTGTATACATTTTATATATCAATAAATCTTTAAACAATCCCAAATAAATTTATTCTTGTTTAGACTGCTGACCTTTCTCCTTATTTGAACGGCCTGAAAGGGGATTGGAAAAGACATTTTATTGATTTGGGAATTGTTTGAGCTCTGTAATGCATAGTGGCATATAATAAAGGCATTCATGGTAGGTTAGTGAAAACTGCTAAAAGTTTCAAGATAACATGATGTTAGAAGCCAGTGCAGCAAACCAAGAAGTTTTTTCATTCTGCTTTCTTGATAAATCAATAAATCATTTCTGCGAATTGAAGAACAAGGTGTGGCTTAAAGTCCACATTGTTTGCAAAAGTTCTTCCTTGCTATAAAGCCCAAAGTAAGGTAAACGCCTGCTTAAAGAGAACACTGTTTAGAAGAAGTTGCTGGAAGGAGAAAGCCGTATTGATGAAGCTTTTTGGGCTCATGGAACCAATGTGTCTTCAGGTATGTTCAGGTATGCTGTGTAGGAGATAAATCCAGCTCTTTGGGAAGCAATTGACTAGAATTGTGAATTAGGATTCCGGAATCACTGGGTGTTGTATTTTGTTAGAAATATCCCAATGGCATTGCCTAGCAACAAGGTAGAGTATATTTATGATGCCAGAAGAATCCATATTGAAACACCAGGAAGAAGTGCATATAGCCAAAGGGACGAACCCTTATATTTGGGGGAAGCCCTCCTCAATTGTGAATAAGATGAAACCATCTGATCGCACCAGCAAACCCCAAAACCAAGCATCAAAATGAAGAGGAGGTGGTAAACTGGCTCCCCTGAAACTTGAATTCAAGCATTGCTTTGTCTCCTTGCAAGCCAGCTGATGGCTTCCAGGTCAACAAATATGCCAGAAGAATTCAATATATATTATCTTCTGTGAGTTGAGTTGTTTTGTTTTTAGTTAATTACTATCTGGCCACTAGGAGGTGAAGGGAAGGGTAGAGAGAAATCTTACCTTTGGTTTATTTGGGGAGCTGGACTGCAGGAGTAGGGTACATCTAGTTTAATGAAGAGTGACATGATAGCAGTCTTCCAATAGTTGAGGGGTTGTCACAGAGAAAAGGGGGTCATTCTATTCTCTAAAGCACCTGAAGGCAGGACAAGATGGAAACAGATGGAAACTTATCAAGGAAAGATCTAGCAAAGAATTATGGAGAAATTTTCTGATAGAAGAATTAATCAGTGAATGGCTTCCTTCCAGAAGTTGTAGGTGCTCCAACATGAGGTTTTCAAGGAGAGATTGGACAGCTAGAATGGTATAGGGTCTGCTGCTTGAGCAGAGAGTTGGACTAGAAGACCTCCAAGGTCTTGTTTTCAGAATAACTCTTGTTATTCTGATCTTTACTCCTAGATTACATAAATTGGACAGATTTTGCACTATTTCCCATAAACCGTGAAGCTGAACTGAAAATGTTTTAATACAGTGTGGTAAGAAAATTAAAATACAGGCAGGCAAACTAGCATTATTAGGCAATGTCTACTGTATAGTTTGTGGATTGATATAATCCAGTAAAGGCCTGCTAATTTTTTTTATCTATATTATTTTTCCCCTGTGTGGATGAGAATTGGAAGTCCCCCCCACCAATGATGATAATCCTAGTTCGGTTTGAACACAGCTTTGAACATGTTTGACTTCAGCACCAAGTGGTTCGTTTAATTCTCATGTGCTTATTGTATCAACTGAACAACTTCCTTATCCTATATTCAGTGCCTTGTTTAGGACACTGGTCAGTTTATACAAACAGGAAGAAAAACTCCTGTAAATAGAAGATTTTATTCATGTTAGGACTCAAGCCAATGCCAAAACTTGTTTGACAATTGTTTGGCTATCTAGGAAACTCATTAATTTATAGAAATTGGAATGAAAAAAAACTCTTGTAAATGAATATTTTTGTTCATGCTGGGACTCAAAACTTCTTTGACAATTGTTTGGCTTTGGAAACACAGCAAGGGTGCCTTCCCCTGGCAAACTTCGGAGGAGTCTATGGATGTATCCAGAGATGACACAAACCCACAATACCAAGGACTTACCGGCCTGCGTAATTTAGGCAACACATGTTATATGAATGCTGTAATTCAGTGCCTTTGCAGCATATCCCCGTTGGTGGAATATTTCCTCTCTGGAAAATATATAGCCTCATTAGACAAGTAAGTGGATTGCTTTGTATAGGCAAGAATGGTCGTTAGGAAATTGCTCTTTAATATTAGGCTAAAGATAATTTCTTTTTTCCTGAAGCCACAAAGTTCCATAGGAACTAATTCACAAGTTTTGTTTTAAGGAGAGAGAGAGAGAAGAAAGAGAGAGAAGAGACAGATGGGGAAAGAGAGACAGAGACAGAGAGAGAGAAGAAAGAGACAGATGGGGAAAGAGAGACGGAGGGAGGGAGAGAGAGAGAGAGAGCAGAAAGAGAAGAGAGGGAAAGAGAGACGGAAAGAGAGACAGAGAAAGACGGACAGGGAGAGAGAGAGGGAGACAGAAGAAAGAAGAAACAGATGGGGAGGGGGAAAGAGAGAAGAAAGAAGAGACAGACAGAGACAGTGTTTTGTTTTAGGCATTTCTGTTCTTTTTTAAAATGACTATATCATCTGTTTGAGACTGCTATCCTTAAGATGTTTTAATACTCTTTTGATATCAAATCAAACGTTTATGTCAATGCACTACATGTGTATAATGAAAATGAAAATATGAATGTGTGGACCATAAATATATGTCAAACAAGCTTTGGACTGAGATTTCTAAACTCCTTTGAAGGGACATAAGGAAAGTGGTTCTAAGCAGAGAGGGAGACTTCAGGGGGAATTTAATTAAAAATCAAGTAAAATTTCTTCATTTGGCACATGGATTTAAGAGAAGGAAGCAGTTTTTATAATTGTCACATTGGTTCTCGACCTATAAAGATATTTAACATATATGATTTCAATAGCGACAGAGGAATCCATCTCTGTTCCAGGAATTCCAGGCTAATGCCCAAGTTAATTGCTATTTCATACTATTTCAAAATTCAACCATGTAGGAAAGACAACTTCTGTCCCCCTACAGCAGGGGTCCCCAAATTTAGCAACTTTAAGACTTATGAACGTCAATTCCCAGTCAATTCCCAATTCTGGGTGTTGAAGTCCACAAGTCTTAAAGTTGCCAAGTTTGGAGACCTCTGCCCTACAGCATAAGTGAACATTACAATATGATGTGTAAGAAGGCTAGAAAAGAGTGATGCTCAAATTGGTAATGCAAAGTAAATGAAGAAATATTAATTTTTTACAAAAAAAAAAATTCAGGCAAGAAAATATAGAAATTGACCACTGCTTGAGTGGTTGAGGTGTAAGCCTGATTTGCAGAGCCTGTGAATGCATCATCCTTCCAGTGCTCCTGCGTTGCTTGATCTGCTTCTTCAACATGGCTGTCAACCTTGAGGGCAGTGGGAGGCCATTAGCTGAGAGGCCAATAGGCTTCCTTGAGTAGGTAGTTGGCCCAATGAGGACCTACTGCAAGTGTAGATGAGCCAAGATTTGATTCAACGGGACGTGAATAATCTTCTCATGTTCTTCTATATGCTACCTCTTCTCTAAGGGAGAATGGAGAGATTGCAACAGCCTTTGCCTACCTAATGAATGATATGTGGCTTGGGGATTTTGACTGCGTCTCTCCGGAGGTTTTTAGATTGGTCATTGGTGAACGATATCCTGCTTTCATCAAGAAAACCCAGCAGGATGCTCAAGAGTTTCTGATATATGTCTTGAATGAACTGCATGAAGCTCTCAAAAAGGTAAAGAGTGTTCATCATTTATGGAATTAGGTAGCATTGAAGGAAGGATTAGGTACCATACCTGGCTGGGAAAAAGTTTCTGACTAGCTGTAGAATGCTGGTCAGCACAATGAGGTATAATTAACACTGGATATCTTTTGGTTCTAGTACTGTGATACCAGACATCAAATTCTTTTTACTCTCCTATTCTAATTTTTGTTTCTCAGCAAGTCCTCTTTTGCTGACTCACGAGTTGAGCCGATGAAAGCATGTTTTTTTACAAGCCACAAGTGGCCATGCAGGATTTCAAAATCCCATTCGATGTGGGTTTCAGTCACAGTTCAAAGGCATCCTAAAGTACAGTTTTATCTGATTCTGTACATATATGCTGAAATTGTGTCTGTACATAATTTGTGCGTGCTGATATTATATGCTCAGGGCTTCCCCATCTAATATTGTGATTTGGAATTATGTTTAAAGAACCAAACAAAGGAAAGAAAGAAAAGGAAAACCATGCCAGAAAATATATCTTTCACAGCCATGTGTTGTAGGTCTAAACTACTGAAGTATATGCCATGCCATGTTTTGAACCTGTTCCTAACATATTTCCAAATGAAGATTTTAACCCTTCTTTGTAGGAAATGGTGATGTCATTTTTTCCTTTTAATCTGTAGGGTATTTCACATTTCATGTTGTGGGTGTCAATATATGCATGTTTAACACATTGGGTGGTTTGGGTTTGTTCAAAATCAGTTTTTGACTCCTGGGTTTTTTTTTCTAGGAAGCATTTTTGGAAGTGATTTGCCATTGCCTTCTTCCTAGGGCTGAGAGAGTGACTGGCCCAGAGCCCTCCAGTTGGCTTCCATGCCTAATGCAGGGTTAGAACTCAGGTTTCCCCACTCTTAGTCCATGGCTTTTAGCTGAAGTCATTGTGAAATTATATTGGTGAATCTGAAATATATTATTATCCCATTTGGGATGAAAACATGTTTAGCTTTGGATTGGTACAGTAGCAACTAAGAAATTATAGAAGAAGCTGCGGTTAGAGTTAAAAGAGGGATCAGCCTAGAATCTTTGCAGAGCCACAAGCAAACAAAGTCCAACCCCTCTAGATTTCCATTGGCCCTTATCTAGCTACAAGCATCTTGCTAACTATTAGTTGAGAAGATTCCTGTGCATATCCCAAAGGTGCTTTTTCAAGAGGAAACTGGACTTTCTGGTTTTTCTTTGAAGGCGTTTCGCTTCTCATCCAAGAAGTTTCTTCAGCTCTGACTGGACAGTGGGAAATGGAAGGATTTATGTCCAGTTGCCTCTTGAAAAAGCATCTTTGGGACAACCATGACCTGGAAGACTGAGAATCTCCATAGACATTCCTGTTAATTGGTTTAATTGAACTTTCACAGGTTGACCTGGTCTTCCGTGCCTGATGGAAATTGTCCGACTTTCCCATATCTTTTTTCTCTTCCATAGACAAATAAGAAAAAAAATCAGGGAAGCTCATCGACTGCTTGGGAATCCAGGACTTGCCTTAGCGAATGCTCCATTATCACCCGGCTTTTTGAAGGACATCTTAGCTATGATATCATGTGTTTGGAATGTCAAACCACTACTTACAAAACGGAGATCTTCACTGTGCTATCTCTACCGATACCTTATGAATCAGAATGCTCCCTCGAGGTATCGGCTTTTCTCTAGGGATGAAAACTGTCCCTATGCAGCTGGGTTTTGTTTTTGTTTTTTTAACAGATCCCATGTTGTAATCTAATGGATTAGTGTAGTGCAGGTGTTTTGTATGTCACATTATTGTTCTTACTTGGTTCATTTTTAAAATTACTCTTTTAATCTGATCAATGAAGATCAGGTGTGCATTCTGTTCAAAGTCGAGAGAGGTGCTATTCAGCCGGTTCTGACCGGTTCTATAGAACTGGTAGCAGAAATTTGAAGTAGTTTGGAGAACCAGCAAATCCCACCTCTGACTGGCCCCACTAGCCCCATCTATTCTCCACCTCCCATTGAGTCCCAGCTGATTGGCTGGGTCTTCTTTGGTTGCCCTGCACAGGAGAATGGAGCTGGAAAGCAGGTTAGTGGGGTGGGGAGGGAATGGAGATTTTGCAGTAACCTTCCCCTGCCATGCCTGCCAAGCCATGCCCATCAATCCATGCCATGCCTCGTCCACCAAGCCATGCCCACAGAACTGGTAGCAAAAACATTTGAATCCCACCATTGGTCAAGAGTGATTGGAACAGCAGGGAAGGGAGGGGAAGAAGGGAAGGGAAGAGGATAGAAAAAAGGGAAAGGAAAAGAAAGGGAAAGGAAAGAAAAGAAAAGGGAAGGGAAAGGAAAGGAAAGGAAAAAGGAAATGGTTTTGTGTAAAGAAAAGGGGAAGGGAAGGACAATATATAAATTCTCCCATTTATAATCTGAGCCCAAGAAGTGATGATGTTGATGTGACCCAAGAGATCTAACTAGGTTTTCTATTCTGCATATCTCTGTATGTGCAATACTTTATTTCTATGAAAACAAAATGTTACCCATCAACAGCTTGTGTGTTCCTCATGACTGATATTTTTTTTTAAAAAAATTAAACAGAGAAAGTAGCACGGTGTACCCAAACACCGAACTTTCACCTCATATTTTTTTTATTTATTTTTTATTTTTTAAAACAAACATATACAAAAAAAACCATAAAAACATAAAATCATCTTCCATTTCACCTCATATTTATTTGCAAGATCAGTCCTGGACTTTGCAAGGGGCATGCTTAAAAAATAAAAATGGCGGGAGGAACACATTTTGTTCTAATATGCGCTTGTGTGTCCAGAACAAAAGAAAAGGGTAACCTGGAGCATTGTGTGGGGCCAAACACAATACCAACAGAGGGGTCTTTTATGATGGGGGAAGTCCATCATGGCTACCAGTTAGCCAATCAGTTGGAATGATGAGAGGCTTGCCAGAGTTCAGCTATGTCCACTGACTAGAAAAAAAAAAAAAAAGCTTGTGGTGTTAAATGTTGAATGTAATGCAACCTTTTGAGGATAATCAGTGTAGGATTTCATTGCAAGCACGTAATCCCCATAATTAATTATGTCTCTTCCCCAAACTTCTTCTTTTTTTTCTTCTTCAGGAATGCCTTGATTGCTTCTTTCAGCAGGACGTGTTGACCTGGAACAACCAGATCAACTGTTCCTGCTGTGGGATAAAAACAGATGCGGCAGTGAAAGCCAGCATAGCCAAGTCACCCAAAATGGTCATCTTCCACTTAAAGAGGTTAGGCCTATTTGTCTTCGTGGATTGACTTGCACAGCATCCATTCTGCTATCATACATTGCTTACAGATTCTGGAAAGGAGGGTGTCGTTTCAGGGGCAGGGTTTGACGAGTTAGGGAGGTGTTGACAATTGAACCAGAACAGAAATTGAATCTCAACAAATCAGTTTTAAAATAAAACCAGATGAAGGGGAGATTTCTGCACTTAACAGAATTGGAAGGGACCCTGGCGGTCTTCTAGTCTAACCCACTGCTCAAGTAGGAGACCCTATACCAAGGGTCTTCAAACTTGGCAAGTTTAAGACTTGTGGACTTCAACTCCCAGAATTCCTGAGCTAACATGATTGGAGGAGGAATTCTGGGAGTTGAAGTCCACAAGTCTTAAAGCTGTCAACTTTGAAGACTCCTGGTCTATACCATTTCAGACAAATAGTTGTCCAATCTCTTCTTTAAAACCTCCAGAGATGGAGCGGCTATCTTGATTTCTCTCTCACACTGTATTTTATTTGAGAGGTTGTGAGCTGCTTCCATTTCTGACAGAGACAATGATTCAAACTCCTCATGTTCATATACCCAGTGTTGTTGTTTTTTTCTTAATTTATTTTGTACACTCAGATATGAAAAAGGTTTAAAACAGAACTAAATGCGAGTCTGGTCTCTTATTTATTATAAATTTGACTCGAAACAATATTCCAAGATGACTCAAAAACCATCTCTATTGTACTATTGATAAAGATCACACTTTCTTTCCAGATTTGATTGTCAAGGCAGTTACAAAAAGAAACTTAAAACTGACATCTACTATCCTTTAAATAACCTGGATTTGTCTCCTTATATATATCCACTTTTTCGGAAAAACCCAAAATACAACTTATTTGCTGTAGTGGTAAGTGATAATAGATCATTCTAGAATTCTTCCAGGATAACATTTCAGCTATCTATATGCAAGAATGTTCACTTCCTAAAGAATAATAAAAAATGGGATAAGAATGAATGAATAGATCAATGGTCTTCAAACTGGCAATTTTAAGACTTGTTGACTTCAACTCCCAGAATTCCTGAGTTAACATGATTGGAGGAAGAATTCTGGGGGTTGAGGTCCACAAGTCTTTTTTTTTTTAACAAATTTTATTCAGTTTTTCACATTAAAAACAAAACTCTCTTTTTAGTGGACAACATATTTCCAGGTCATCACCTTTACATACAAATATGATAGCGGTTACACATTCATATATGCATACTTAATTCTGTTATTACCTTTTCCATTCCAAATATTCAGTAAAGAGAGAAACAAACACATTAATTCTAGCCTCTTTCATTAATCTCAGTCAAAACATCTTTTTGTTTCATTTCAATTATTTCAAATATTATCCTTCAATATTTATTTTAAAAATAAAGATAAACAATATGTGTTTGCCTAATAATAATAATGATAATAATAAAAAGGTTACCAAAGTCTTTCCTTGCTTTTAATAGTCTATATTAACTTATTAATTTAGTTGGTTTTTAGTCTGTCATATTTCCTTTCCATTACACATTCTTTTTATAAATTCTACATTAATACAAATTTTAACACTAAAGAAAAAAAAAACAAGGATAGGTTTCCCCCCTTTTACTGCTTTGAGTGTGAGACCTTAATGATTAAAATATACCTTTATTCCCTCATCTTGATTCCCAATAAACCATTATTTTTAAAAAGTTACAATAATAATCATTACATCTTTTCATTTGGATTCTGCAGCATATTTCCCCCCCTTAATTTTTAATAAAAGTTATCAGTATCTATATTACCCTATTTTCCAAATATTTTTAATTGCAGAAATATTCTTTTTTTTTTAAATAAAGTTTTATTTGGGTTTTCACACATAAAAAATACAAGTAAAACATCTTTTTTGAAAATAGCATGGTCCCGGGTTGAATTTCTTTATACGGACACAAACTCAATTTCATGCTCCTTTTTGTGTTCTATTCCATATCTTATACTATTCTACATTTTCTATATAATTTTTCCCGTCTTTTAATTTTCTCAATTTTATTTTGATTATCTCATCTCAATTCAAATCATTATATTTATACTTTTGTCTGTTCTGTTTCAATTTCATATTATCTTTTCTAATGAAACAAATTTTATCCTGTAGTTACTAATTGGAGTATGGCACCTTTATATCTTTTAATTACATCCATTCAACTCTTATTTAAACTTCAATATGTATACCTTAAGGTTATGACCTTCAATATAATATATAATACATAACTTCCAATCGAATTCTGCTTGGTACATTCTTATAATACACACTATATTCTTTTAAAAAAAAAAGGATTATGAACCCTCATTCCATTCCAATTCAGTTCTATCATTAATAATCATTAAAATCTTAACATGTTTAACACTTCTTTTCAATTAAATATCACACTTCCTTAAAGACACGTATAATCTCCATAATTAACTTTTCCCTGATTTCTCTTCACATATGTTTTGTAAATCGTTAAATATTCATTTTGTTACATTTATTTATTGACAAGCATTCCACTGAATTATGATAGCTATTTTATCAAGCATTTTAATCATACATTGTTTCATATTTTCTAAAATTATTTCTATTTCTAATATAACAATACTATCTTATGTACCTTTGCAGAATCCCTTTTTCCATTAGATTTTTCTCCCATTATCTCTAAATAGGCCCTGTTTCTCTATATTTCGTTTCTGCCCTTTAGAACTTCTTTTCGTTTCTTTCTTCCCTCTCATCTTCTCCCTCTCCTTTTTACACACTTGTCTCTCTACTTCTAATTCTCTCTTCTTTGCAGAAATATTATTACCCCTTGTCACCCTACAGAATCCCCTTTTTAATTCATAAACCATTATCTCTGAAAAAAACAATTTCTTTCAACATTTTACTATTTCTGTATTTCTTTATTTCATGCACCTGTTTCTTACTTCTTCTCCTCCCCCTCTTTTCCCCATATCTTTTCTCATTCCAGTTTATATCCCTCTCTTTCTTAATATCTTCCTTTCCCCTTTTCTGCTCGGTCTTTCTGCCTTTCCCGACTTCACAGGTATTCTCTTTGATTGTCTTCTTAAGTCTCAACTGTTTAACCTTCCTTCTTTCCCCACTTCTTTGTAGCATTCTTTGTGTTGTCTATTTAAGATGTCTTCTCCTTGAGTCGACTCCTCCTCCTCTGAAGCTCTTTCTTCTTGTTTCTCAATCGCCATTTCCATTTTTTCTAACACAGAGCAAAATGATTTGCCTCTTTCCTGTAGTAATTCATATTTTTAAATTCCATTTTTAATTCCTGAAGAGATATCATCATTACACACTCTTGTATTTTAGTCCACAAAAAAACACTTTGACTTTTCTTCTTTCTTCTTTCAATTTTCTAAAGTTCTCAGTTATTCCAGCCGAGGGTCTATACCAAAAACATCAATCAATCCCAGTCAGTCTTTCCTTGCTTTTTTCTTTATTCTGGTTCTGCTTTCACTTTCTAAGATTCTTACTTTGTTTCATTATTTCTTTAGTGTTATATCCACACAAGTTCATTCAGAAACAGGATGGTTTCCTTTTTGTTTGAGCTCATGTTTTTGTCAAAAGGTGGCATTCTCCATTATACAAAGTCTTCACCTTTTCCCCCAATTTTTTTATTTCGGGTTTTTCGAACCTCAATATTCCAGCACAGTCCAGTCTACAATTTGTAAACTTTATTATTATTCTTTGACAATATTAAGTACAGCTTTATTTTATGCCTATTTATTCCCAAAATATTTTAGTCCAATTTAGTTAAATCTTTAGTTCCAGCTTCTTCCTTTCCCAGTTCGAAGCCCTGCTTAGCTGTCAAAAATATTTTCTTATTTTTTTTCCTGTCCCTTTGTAATTTCGCCGCTCACTTTTCTTTTCTTAAAAAAATCATGTTTTGTGGGGTAATTGTGGGGTACTTTTGTGTTACTTTTGTATTGCCCAATTGTCCTAGTTCAGATGTTATCCACCTCTTTCTTCCCTCCTTCACAAATCTTAATCCAGCTGAGTCCTCCTCTCCAGGGTGGCCATTTTAAACCACCGCTGCAGTCGTCTTTGGAGGGAAAAAGACGAAGCTCAGGAGGGGAATTGCGGCTCCCCTCAACCTGGCTTGCGGCTTCCCCTTACTCCGCTGCCCCTCCAAGGCAGCTTCAGCCCTTAATCGTAATGATCGGGGCTCTCCAACAAAAGAGCACGGACCATAGCCACAGAGAATCATGACCTACAGTCTGTCAGTGAGGAGGGTCCCGAGGTCCACAAGTCTTAAAGTTGTCAAGTTTGAAGATGCCTGGAATAGACAGTAAGAAAATGGAGTTCAGTAAAATTAATTTACTCTGTAGCTAGAAAGGATGAACATGTGATGCTATTGTGAGGAGTGAGATTTTTCAGCAAGTTTTGCCAATTGATGCAACCAAGAAAAAACCTGGGAGATATTATAAAAAGAAGAAAATACATCTGTAGGATGCAGATGAACTAAACTCTCCCAAGATGTTTACAATCAGTTTTCATTCAGGATATCTCTCTTATTGTAGAAAAAAAATAAAAATGGCTGGATGGGTGGGAATGGAAAGAAACATATGTGCCTAAAACACATATTATTATTAGAGGGGACAGCAATATTCCAATCCATACACATGGATGGCTTTACCAGATATGCTTTTCAATGAAGTAAAAACATTCTTTTAAAAAGTCACTTTTGGGTTTACTGTACTGCTTGCACAGTATATACAATTCAGTAAACAAAAATAAAATAGGGGGAAAACCCATCTTCACAACTCAGCACATGCGACAAAATTCATAGGCAACGTAACTGTATCATGAGAAAGAAAAAACCTTTGCACATTCATCCATCCTACCAGAGGTGGTATTCAGCTGGTTCTGAACAGTTCTGGAGAACCGCTAGTGGAAATTTTGAGTAGTTGGGAGAACTTGCAAATGCCACCTCTGACTGGCCCTGCCTCCATCTATTCTCCGCCTCCCAAGGCCCAGCTGATTGGCTGAGTCTTCTTTGGTTGCCCTGCACAGGAGAACAGAGCTGGAAATCAGGTTAGTGGAGTGGGGAAGGAATGGGGGATTTTTCAGTATCCTTCCCCTACCACGCCCACCAAGCCACACCCACCAAGTCATGCCACACCCACAGAATTTTGAATCCCACCACTGCCTCCTACAAAGAGCTGGATGAAGCTTGCCCTCCATAATGGTTCAAGGTGTACTGTCGATCTTAAATTTGGTTTTGAATTAGGGTGTGTGCAATCTTACTGCCCAACTAACATATGCAGGTCAACTTACAACTATAATTGAGTGAGACACTTGTTAAGTGAGCTTTATGACCTTTCTTGCCACAGTTGTTCAGTGAATCACTGCAGTTGATAAATTAGTGACCTGGTTGTTAAGTGAATCAGGCTTCCCCATCGACTTGGGCTAGTGTTGTGGTTAGTCAGCAGCAGGTGCAGATGGCTGAGGAGAGCAAGGACTCTGATGAAGGGTCAGGTCCATCAGGGAGTAGACTGCTGCCTTCAGAGATTGTGGGGGCTGGCAGCAGTGATGAGGAGGTTCCTGAGGAGCCTGTGCCAAGTGCGTGTGCACGCAGGATTGCTTGGAGGAAAGAACAATTACAGCAGCACAGGCGACTCAGGAGTAAGGCTGCAAGCTAATAGCCCCTCCCTCAAGAGGATAAAAGCCAGGTTGGGAAAAGCATTCTTTGCAGACAGCAAAGAAGCTCTGAAACTCAATTTGTGGACATCTTAGTTCATGTTTGGAGAATTTTGTAAATTAGTTCTTATTTCTGGGTTTTTGGCATCATTGACGAACAACTTGGCAAGGCTCTTTCTTGTCGGAGCTAATTAGTGGAAAGCAGCCTTTGATATGTAAAGGAACAGAGTTCGTTATTAAACCTTAAAAGGTGGGGGCTGCTGCCTTTGTCTGTGTTTGCCCTTTGGGAACCTGATTGGGTCAGAACAGTTTGTCAGAAAGTTGCAAAAAAAAAAAAGGATCACGTGACCCTGGGACACTGCAACCACCATAAATGTTTTGAATCGGCTGTCAAGCACCTGAATTTTGATCACATGATCATGGGGCACTGCAAAGGTCATAACTGTGAAAAAGGGTCATAAGTTACTTTTTTCAGTGCCATTGTATCTTTGAATGGTGAGTGATATGGTGGCCTTGAGGTGAAGCTCTCGTCTCCCAATCAGGAGTCTGTGAATTCAATCCTAGATAGAGGCAGATATGGGCATAATGAGAATGTATCTGCTGAACAAACTTCACATTGGTGACGGGAAAGGCATCTGGCCATTAAAACACTCAGCTAGCACCATTCAGTTGCCCAGACTCCATCCCGGAAGGGATTATGGGGTCATTAAAATGACAATGATTGTATTTTGAATGGTCACCAAATGAATTGTTGTTGAGGACTACCTGTATTGAAGAATGAATGCTGTTAGGACTGGGGAGTCAGAAACAAACCTCCACTTTGTTATTTATTCTCAGAGCCACCCCCCTCCAAAAATTAGTGATTATTAAACTAGGATATGAGGCCCATATGCTGTCATGAGTGACTTGTATGAAGTACTTTCTTGGTAAACTTAAAATGTGTTGCTATTGTTTGCAGAACCATTTTGGAGATCTGGACGGTGGCCATTACACTGCATTCTGCAGACATACTCTCAGCCAAAACTGGTACAACTTTGACGATTCCCAGATCAACGAGATCCCAGAATCCTCTGTGCAAACATCTGCCGCTTATCTTCTGTTTTATAGCAGTCAAGCTTTCTCTGCACCCGTAAAGAACCAGAATGTCTAGGAGAACCAATTAGTAGGTTCCAGGGGTCACATTGAATTGGCCCACACTTTGGTTGTCGTTCAGGAGCAACTGCATTCCCCCCC
The DNA here is from genome assembly GCA_015471245.1 of Laticauda colubrina. Classification (NCBI taxonomy): domain Eukaryota; kingdom Metazoa; phylum Chordata; class Lepidosauria; order Squamata; family Elapidae; genus Laticauda; species Laticauda colubrina. Next base: position 8,938,876 of record BLBF01000068.1, read on the forward strand.
CCCCCCCCGTGTGTCTTTGGATTGAACTGATGGAGTGACGTAGAAGCTGGCCCTTCCAAGCCACTTTCTTTCAGTGAAAAGAACGCTACTTGGCAAGCCTTACGCAGAAACAACACCTGCAGTTAAATAAACTCTTCTTGGACAGAGTTGAGCGTTCATTATTATTGCAGCATCCACCAAGAACTGGATGCTTCCTTCTCTTCCTGATTATAATTCTGAACGGATTATACATTGCCCAGTGAAGCTCATAAAAGTTTGGCAGTTTTCTGATTAAAAAAAAAAAAGTGTACTATTTAATAAATCTCAACCACCACCTCCTCTCAAAAGCGTTCCCGGAATAAACGTTAGTTATGAAAGGGCTCCCCTGTTCCAAAATTCATGCTTCTTTAAACACAATATTCCAACAATCTTGGGCTCAGCTTTTGCTCTCATCTAGTCTAGGGGTCACCAACCTTTTGGATCTCAGGGACCACCAAAATCCCGCGGATCAGAGACCCTGAGAAAATCCCCCAAAAAATCTGCAGGAAAATTCCCCACCCTGTTTTCCTATTGATCGTTCTTTATTTGGGATTGCAGGATACCATCGCCAGCTCCGTACTCAGAGAGGGGGGAGAGACTTTTGGCTTCATGCAAGGAAAGCAGCAGAAGCAGCAGCAGTCTTTCTTTTTCTCCCCTCAAACTCTGCCAGAAATGAGTCTTTGAGAGACTTGTCACGCCAGCTCAGCCTCTTGGAGCAGGAGGCCTTGCAGGGTCCCAAAGACTCATTTCTGGTGGAGTTTGGGGGAAAGAAAGCCTTTTGCTGCTTTTCTTGCGTGCAGCCAAAAGCAGAAGAAAGAAGCGGAAAGAAGCAGCCCAGTGACCAAGCAAGGCTCATGGGGCGCATGGGGCAAGTTCTCCCCTCCACCCTTTGTCCCCTCCCCTCACTACCTTGCGTTGTTTGCGATGCAAGCAACGCAAGCCTTGTATTCCCGCAGGCCACGTGGGCGGCGCAGCCTTGTGTTCCCGCACAGACTGGATTAATCACTTTGGGGGGTGCTTTGGGGATGACATTTCTCTGTGAACCACTAACATTTTCTCACAGATCATCAGTGGTCCCTGGCCAACTAGTTGGTGACCACTGATTTAGTCTACCCTTCCTGAAATAATCTGCATTAAACTACAAAGCCAGGAATAGCGGTCAGGCCAATGCATTTTGAAACAATCGCATAAGATTTTTTTTTTTGTTGTTTAAAAAAGAAAAGACACGGATTCAAGACACATATTAAAAATTATGTAATGCTTCGGTCTTCCAGAGTACATTGTAAAGTGCGGAGATAAGATATATAGAAACCTAGTTTGACAAAACAACCATCTCTCTTTCTCAGCAGTTCTTGTCAAAGGATCGGATTTCTTTATTATATACATGTTGGATGTGCAATTCTGCAATCGGTATGTACACGTACATTCCAATCTTTATCTCTGGCTAAGATATTCACAGTAGAATCAAGCTTTAAGGTTAGTGTGAAAAGGCCATAAACGTGGGAAAGAGGAAAGATACACTTTGAATTTTAGGATATCTCGAATCCAACTTTTTTAACACTTTTCAAAGGACTAAGCAAGATTTATAATTTTCAAGCGTAGCTACAAATAAGTCGATTTGAAACATATTATTCCATATGAAGCAGCAGAGTTAATAATTTAATTTTCAGCACTAGCACTAAAATACATTTTTGGATAAGGAACTGCTGCAGCCCTCTTTAGGTAACATTACATTGGTCTCAGCTCAGTAATTTATAAACCAACTAATGCATACTTCGGTCCTTCCTTTAAGTGGCTACATCTGCAGCCCGTTGTTCATATGACGTATAAAAGAGAATATAAGCAGCTGAAGACTTCACTGAGGATGCAGAAATATCGGACACTTCGTGATCATCAAATTTATACCATCGCTGCTTGGCAGCACTCTTGCAGTAAGCTGTGTAGTGTCCACCGTCCAGCCCTCCATAATGGTTCTGTGGAGGAAACAAAAATTAGGATCAAGAGTTTCAGAGAAACTGAATGTGGGAAAATAGTCTAGGAACAGAAATTCTGGATAAATTTGAAATAATGGAAAATACTTGTAGCTCGGGTTTTAGATTTTGGTAGTGGTTTGTTGTCCAAGTTTGTTACAATTTAGTTACTGAACGTTTCATTACCAGGCTAGGTAACATCGTCAGCAGGATTTTCTTGTCAAGACATTTATAAACTAAGGAGAACAGGACAAGAAAATCCTACTGATGGTTTTACCTAGTCTGGTAACAAAATGTACAGAAACAAAATTGAAACAAACTTGGAGAACAAACCACCGCCAAAATTATTGATAAATATACATGAACACAAGGGAGTCTGTTTATTAACTAATTAGCCAATAGCATTCAAAAGTCTCTTTGAGAAAAAGGTTTGTAGAGTCAATGCTATGGTTTTCCCAGGAGTGATGTATGGCGGTGAGAGTTGGACCTCATGGAAGGCTCAGCGCCCCAAATATGGACATTTTCAAATGGTGGTGTTGGAGGAGACCCTTGGACTTTGAGGGGATAAAATCAGTCAACCCGAAAGGACATCAACCCTGACTGGTCTTGAATCTCAAAATACTTTGGCCACCAAATGAGAAGAGAGGACTGATCGGAAAAGACCCTGAAGTTGGGAAAGATGAAAAGCAAAAGGAGATGACAGAGAAGGAAATGGTTAGATAGTGTCATCAATGCAGTGAATGTGAGTTTGGGCAAACTCCAGGAGATAGTGGAGGATGGGGACCTGGCATGCTGTGGCCCCCATGGGGCTGCCCAAAGTTGGACATGACTTAGTGATATTCTTGAAGCTTCTAAGTAAAATATGGCTTCCAAACAATTTGTAGAATCAGCATATTGCTCCAACAATGTGGATTCTCATTTTACTGATGTCAGAAGGATAGAAAAGCTGAGTCAACCTTGAGTCCTGTCCGGATTGAACTCCAGACAGCAGGCAGAGTTTTCCTGCAATACTGCACCATCACCAACCATAAATTCAAAAGGCTGTTACTTACAGATACTGAAAACAGGTTATATCTCTTCAAAGTACTCTTGGGGCCAATGACGTACTGTGACAGGTCAAGGTTCTCCAAGGGGAAATCAACAGACGTTTGAAGCTTCTGTTTCCACCGCCCATCGTATGAAAACCTACCCATGAGCAACAGGAAATAAGCATTAGGCAATGCTGGGTCTACCAAAAGTAATCAATATTTATTTATTTTTTATTATTGTTGTTTTTTATTATGCAATTTTCTTTGTTATATATAACATTTCCATATCTACAGTGGCAGTGTACTGTTTGGGTACTATCTCTTTTAAATACACATAATAAAACTTATACTATCAATATTTATTGATTTATTCATTAATCAAATTTATACAGCTCCCCCTCTTCTCAAAGGTGACTCTGGACACACTTAATAATTGGAGACACCACTGATATAGAGACAGACATCCAGCTTTACCTTTTCAAATGTACTAAAAGGACTGGTGGCAACTTCCATATTTCTAATTTTTTCAGGGAATCTCTTCGGGTTTTGCAATGGCTACAATAAAACCGATTGTTATCCGTCAGTTTTTCTTCTTTGGAAAATAATCTGAGGCATTCCTGTAGGAAAAACAAAAACACCTCTGGTGAATTTCAAAGAGCAGAACAATAACTACTTTCTTGAGTTTAAGATAAAATGTGAAAATTCAACAGCCAGCAATTTTTCAGGAATCAAAATGGCAAACTCACTCATTTCTCAGCCAGTTCCATCTAACGCCACACATGGTTGTAATTCTTCACTACTCGAACTCAGATCAATTGTTCAAGGTCCTACACAAACTTTAGCCATCACAATATAGCACCCCATGGCTCATTTTTTCTGTCTTGTTAAAGCCCTAGCCCTTAATACTAGGGTAATATACTGGATTAGGACATGCAGTGAAATCTCAGAAATCCAATGGATAACTGTGTAGAGTAAAACAAGGACTATTAAAAAAGAAAGATAATCTCCGCCGTGAAAAGCTTGTTTGGGAATTAACTTCCCAGAGGTGGGAAGAGATGGATTTCCTGCCTTTACTATTTTTGATGTGTCCGGGCAGAACAAAATGGCTGTTGCAGCCCTGGTAGGTAAGAGGAGAAACTACATGCATGAAACTGTCAGTCTCGTGAATGGTGATTTATTTTCCCCGTCACTGGGAGAACACTTTCCCCGTTTTGTTTAAAGACCCAGCAATGTCTCCTTTAAAGTCACAGCAATGCTAGAGAGAAGCATCTTGCTGCCTTAACAAAAGAACAATCTGGAAAGGTTAAGAATCTTCCAATGGTTCAAACCCACCTGCAGGCTGCACTTGCTAGTGGAGGCCAGAGGCAATGATAAATACATGAAAGCCTCAAAAGTCCGTGATTTTTTGTGACACGTCAGACACTGCACCGTGGATTTGAACTGGCCTTGAAAGAGGGCCACGATAATCGATTCATTCAGCTGTTTGTGCTTGTGCCAGGCAAGATCAGAGGCTTTGAAGTCATCCAGGTGATCGTTATTTTCCTCTTTGTAGCGTTTTCGATTGTCTGCCTGGAACATTGGAAAACGAAAAGTTATCAATGCCCACTTGAAGTGTCGGGAGGCATATTTTGGGTAGGAAGCAATAATATTCATCATTTATTATTTTTTTATGATTCTCATCATGTGGTTTATAATGGAAAGATGGAGATTGAGATACTTGGTTCTAAAAACACAATCCACAGTCTTTGATAATTATTTTTACCTTCTTCTTTTAAACCAGGGTGTTGTTGGCAACATTTAAAGACTTGTGGACTTCAACTCCCAGAATTCACCAGCCAACATGGAGGATGTCTATAGATTCTCAGTCCCAACGGTGCTTTTTCAAGAGGCAACTGGACTTTCTTGTTCTTCTTTAAAGACGTTTCGCTTCTCATCCAAGAAGAGCTGAAGCAGCTTCTTGGATGAGAAGCGAAACGTCTTCAAAGAAAAACCAGAAGGCCTCTTGAAAAAGCACCCTTGGGACAACATGGGAAGTTTTCCTGTTTCTTATTGCTCATGTGAAACCTCAGAAACTTCCTATTTTCAACTTGGTTTATTTTCTGCACTGGATGACACTTGCCTCTTTTTAAAAAAAACAAAACAATTTTTTTTTTCTAAGAAGGACAGGAGAAGATTGGATACTTTGGGTGAAAAGCCCCTTCTCCTTTTCTTCTTCTTCTTCTTTTAGTGTTGTATAGCACGTCAATGGGAAATATTTAAAAATGGAAACCTACTTTATTTAAGTCTTCGTGAAGGCCGTCCATTAGGAACAAGAGTAATTCTTGAGAATCTTGTTGACTGTACCCAGCAAACTGCTCATTGATCTTCCCAATGGTGATTTTGAAGTCTTTGGGGCTGATGTATCTGTACTGCCCGGTCCATAGAGCTTTCATTATGATGCCAAACTCCTCAGCTACTTCTCCTTTGTACCCCAAAAAGTTAGACCTGCAAAATGAATGATTGACATTTCCAAAAATGAGTATGGGGGAAAGAGGTGGGGAAGAGGGATCTGCAAAGAGCCACTTACTAATTTAGGACAATTACTTATGGGTAATCGTGTCACAAAGGAAATAATTCACTGCAACCATGTTTGCAGGCCAATGGGAGTTCAGAAGCTGAAATTACCGGTTGATATCTTCATGATAGCAGTTCCTGTTGAAATAATCAGCCAGGTGGGGGGTATTGCACAAACACTGCAGCACTGAATTCATATAGCAAGTATTTCCCAAATTACGAAGGCCAGTCAGAGCAGGTCCCATCCCGCCAAACACAGGATTCAGATGGCGGATCTGTGAGGCCGAAAGCCTGGAAATTTCTGTTTTTGAATAGCACACAGGCCTGTAGAGGGAGGAAAAAAAAAGTTAAATCAAATGCCTTTTCCCGTTAAAGATCTCTAAAAGCAGACTTTTGCTTGTTGTCAGGTGGTGCCAAGTAGGTAGGTGATCAAGTCATAAAGAAATGAAAGAAAATAAAATCAGGAACTAAAGATCAGGAGGGATAAAGGTTTTTAAAATGCCCGATTATTCTCGGTCAAGGGTTTCCGTTAAGAACAGGGGTATCCAACCTTGGCACCTTTAAGACCTCTGAACGTTAACTCCCAGAATTCCCCAGCCAGCACAGCAGAACATACCTGGCTGAGGAATTCTGGGAGTTGACGTCTACATGGTCTTAAAAGTTTAGAAAACCAGGCAGGAAACTCATTCTTACATACTCCAGACATCATCAAGTAGGAGAATGCTTTTATTCCTTCTTTTATCCTACCAACTGCAGAATAATCGTGTATCCTGCGAAAACCTTGAGAAGAAATGGATCAAGCAACGTACTTATTCTCACGATTAACAGTCGGAGTGGGGATCATTTTCTTCTCTTCCTCTTGGATAGCCTGAGTGATATCTGGGGAAGAGTACGAGCGCTTCAGTTTGGAGTGTTCCCTGTCCCGCAGATCGGCAGACGGAGGCTTTGACTTGTGAGTCGGTGGAGTAGTGGGCGGAGTAACCGAGGGAGTCATTTCCGGTGGGTACATGTGGACTGAATTGGTGGGCGAGTGGTAGTACCGAAAAGTCCCGGTGACTGTATCCAGAAACTTCAAAAGGCATAGCCAGAAGATAACAACACAAAAATAAAAAAAGGGGGGGAAAAGTTAAGTCACGTTTGAACTGCTCATTTGAAGGAGTAAAATATGGAGAGGTGGTCCTTCCTTGATTTAGGACGGAATCAACTTGGGGTACTTAGAAGTTCTATGTTGAGTTTAGAAGTTGCACTGACCTTGGCCCAGCCATGGGGCAACCCTGGGATGATTCTGCCCATCTCCTCACTCCGGGCTCTGGTTAACGGTTCTCGTTGGGACTAAAAATAAAACAAAAAACCCCCAGCCACCCCCAAAAAAGAGATTATAAACCCTGTCAAGATAACATACTGCATCGCTTCTCTGGTATAACTTCGACATATTAAATCAGAGGTCTCCAAACTTGGCAAATTTAAAAGTTGTGGACTTCAACTCCCAGCTGTGCTGGCTGGAGAATTCTGGGAGTTGAAGTCCACAAGTCTTAAAAGTTGCCAAGTTTGGAGACCCTTGTATTAAATGTTCTCTCTAACAGCATACAAAATACGTTTGAGCCACTCAGTTGCAAGCACTGTTTGTTTGGGAGAAGAATGGATCTCTAGGTGAGGAGCTTTCCTCTGCTTCCCCCCCCCCCCCCCCCCCGGATCTGCAGTCAGAAATGATTTCTGTAAAACAAGGTAAGAACATGGAATCTGCTTTATCAATGGGAATACAAAAGAAATAGGAAGCTGGACTTGCTGGCCAACTTGATCTGTCTCATAGACCTTACATCCATTGATTAAAAAAAAAAAATCTTACTGGGTATAAAAGAAATGCAAGAATGACTTTCAGGGCAATAATTGAGAGAGATATAACTCTGATTCTCCCACCTGGTCTTTAAAATGCTGAACCAAAAAGCCCTGATCCGTGACAATCAGAATCTGCAGCCCTTTACAGTGAAGAATCTGGATAATGTCAGAAACACCTGGTTCTGTCAATGGGACGAGGGACCCCAGCGTGGTATGGAGTAGAGGTGGGTATTCAGCAGGTTCTGACTAGTTCTAGAGAACCAGGAGCGGAAATTTTGAGTCGTTCGGAGAACCGGCCAATATCGCCTCTGACTGGCCCCGCCCCCATCTATTCTCCGCCTCCCAAGTCCCAGCTGATTGGCTGGGTCTTCTTTGGTTGCCCTGCACAGGAGAATGAAGCTGGAAAGCAGGTTAGTGGGGTGGGGAGGCAATAGGGATTTTGCAGTACCCTTCCCCTGCCACGCCCACCAAGCCACGCCCAAAGAACCAGTAGTAAAAAAAAATTGAATTCCACCACTGATATGGAGTTCGACTGTTATCGGGGTGGGAGGGTTTTACTGGGTTTTACAGTGGGATCTTATCTCTGTACAGCCTCCACAAGGCTTCTTGTCACTCTCAGGTGACAGCTGGTCCGCTCACCTTGTTCAAGCCAAAATCCCCCCTCAGAGGCCCTTGGGATTCCTCAGCAAATCTGCGCCTCTGTGTTTCGGGGGTCCAAACAATTTTCTCCTTTTCTCCGGCCGTATTTTTGTCCAGGTCGGCCTTCCTCATCTCAGGGCTTTCATTCCCAGCCACACTTTTCTTTTTCACCTCGGCTGAATCTCTGGGGACTTTCTCCAGATCTTGTTTCCGGTCGACCCCTTTGGCGGGCTGCTCTTTCTCTTTCTTCTCTTGGTCTTCTTTAAACCTCTGGAGATTTTCTCGGCCTTCCCAGTCTCTGTGGTCCTCGCTGGCTCTCTTTTCTGCCCTTTCCTGTCTCTGGGCCTCTCTTGGCTCTTCTGGCTCTTCTTTTTCTTCCTCATTTTTTCCTGCCGCCATCACCTTCCTCACATGCCCGGGGCTCCTCTCTTCGTCTGTTAGGCTGGGCTTCGTATCCAGTGACGGTTTTGTGGAGCGATCCGGAACCAGCTTCCCGTTGGAATTTAGCGGCTTCACCATCGCTGGGCTTTCGGCCTTTGCCTTTTGGTCATCAGGAATTTTTGCTGAGGGTTTTTTGCTACGATCAACCTGGATGCAAAAAGAAAATGAAAGGAGTGGTTTGCTTGCTAGCTTCTCTCCCTTCTGCTTCATAGTTTTTGAAAAATAAGAGTTTGGTCAGTTTTTTTTTTTTTTTTTAAAAGGTAAACCCAAAATACAAAATAAGTATCAACTCATAAACTATTTCTATGATCTTTTTAGAGTTGCCAGCAGAAAGGGAGGGGGGAGCAGTGCGGCAGCTTGTAAATCGAAACTGCATTCCATAAATATTTTCGAAGATAGTAACTAGGTGACCGAAGTTTCTGCCCCGCACAATTCTAACTGGACAGCATAATTGGTGACTCTTGGCTATGGATGTGTCCCATTGGAGAATATGAATTGCAATACACATAGGGGGGTGGGGGGAAACCAGGGTCAAGGGTGACAATGAATGATGTGTCTCAAGAGTCGGCTACACCCAGGCAATGCTGGACATGTTAACTCCCAATAAATCCTTTTGAAGTTTGGGAAGTTTGGCTTGAGACTCATGATTTAATTGGGGGTAACTGCCATCATCCTGACAATAAGCTCATTAGAAGGTAAGAGTACAAACTGCATACATTCAGGACCTACAAGCAATTCTCAACTTATGGCTAGATTTTCTGTTGTTAAACAAGGCAGTGGCTAAGTGAGCCGCATCTTTGTTCTGTAAATTGCTCCAGTTAAGTGAATCATGCGGTTGTTAAGTAAATCTGGCTGCCCTCATTGATTCTTGCTTGTGAGAAGCTTCCTGAGAAGTTTGGAAATTTTTATTTTATTTTTATTTATTGATTTATTTTTATTTGTCAATTGCTTACAAGATAATAGCTATAAGTAAAAACATAGTTATGAATACATGGACTCATATAAGAAATATATATATATATATATATATATATATATATATATATATGTATGTATGTATGTATGTATGTATGTATGTATGTATGTATATATATATATATATATATATATATATATATATATATATATATATATATATATATATATATATGAAACAATAGGACAGGGATGGTATATATATATATATATATATGAAACAATAGGACAGGGATGGTAGGTCCTGGACCCTGGGATGCTGCAACCATTATAACTGGTTGCCAAGCACCCAAGGTTTGATCATGTGACTGTGGGGATGCCGCAATGGTCATAACTGTAAGAACTGGCCATAAGTCCATTTTTTTCAGTGCCGTTATAACTTCAAACTGTCATTAAATGAATTATTGTAAGTTGAGGACTATCTGTATTTGGATACCACCCCTCCATCTTTTCTACCTTCGTTGCTACAAATGCTCAGAATTGCCTGCACGATCATTATTTTGCCATCCCTCTTAACTGAAGCACAATACAGGATCCTTTCCTCTCTTATTGTGGTGGAACCTGGTGCTAATTTACGGGAAGGAGGAGTAAAGAGAATCATCGGCCTCGAATCCTTGCTAGGCAGGAAGCAGTACAGAAGCCATCCTCCCTAGTTCCTTCTACGCATGTGATCAGATCGTCATGCAGAGTGTGCTTCAGTCTGGCAAGACTTTGCCTACTGGCGGACAGCAACAAAGAAACTGCTTGAGCTTTTACATGTCTCGTTCTTGCTTTCCCGCTGACATTTACCAGTTTTTTTTAAAAAAGAAAACAAAATTCATCCTCATTTGGCTTATGGGAATGAGAAAGATGTACATTTGTGCTATTATGAGGCAGTGTAAACCGGTGGGTCATTGCTTGCAGAAAAGGGATAGCTCACCTGAGGAATAACCTTCATGGTCGAGATTGGCTGGCTAAGAATGCCAGTCGGAGCAGCAGCAATGGTTCCACTAGGAATTAGCGATCTAAATACATCCATTTTCTTCTCCTGCTCACTTGCGATGTCCGATTTTTCAGGTGCTTCTACCACGGAGGGTCTAACATAGACAACAGGTGGGGGAGCCGGAACTGGCTCTTCCAATGATGGGTAAGTAAAGTCCACTGAAACAAATATACAAATGGAAGATGTAGATATTAAGAGGCATATGCTTAATACTTCTTATGTGCTATATATAGGGCCAGTTTGGTGTTCTGGTTAAGGCACCGGATCCAAAACAAGGAGTCGGTGAGTTTTTGTCCTGCCTTAGGCATAAAGACTTAGGTGGCTTTGGGCCAGCCACTCTGTTTCTCAGCCCTAGGAAGAAGAAATCAAACCACTTTTGAAATCTTACTGACAAGCCCTTTGAGTCAAAAACACACACAAACAAGCACATACACAAAATAATGCCATAGGCATATCTGCATGAACCTGGCCAATATTCACAAGGCAAGGTCTCCATATTGTGCTAAACTGCATTTTAGTTTAACCATCATTTGTGGCATTAGGCAAATAGGTTCCTATGATGACCTGGGGCGTGGCACAAGTCAAATAAGCAAGAAAGGTCCCTTTAATACATCCCACTTTGCCCCCAATGTCCAGGTTACCTTTGGCTGGAGAAAAAACTCTCCCAGGAACAGCCTTTTAAGTGGAGGAAATTCAATCAGAAAGCAAAGTACATACAAACTGTAAAGAAAAACCCACACAAACCATGCTGCAGCAATTAACTTGACAGGGCAGGAGAAGGAATTGCAGACTTGAAAGCACAGCAAAACACACACTGTTGGGAAGATGCCAGGAACCCAGATAAGCCTCCATGATACCAAATAATTCACGATTCATTCCCAACAACTTTGCTATGAGCAGCTTCCCTTTTTAAACACTGTGTTCCCAGCTGCAGCTAATGAAGGGAATCAGGGCCCTTTCCTTCCCCGTAAGCCATGCAACTCACGTTGCTCCCTTCTCCATTCCTCCCTGTGTGCCCTAGGATGAAGAGGGGGTGGGCCTGGGTCTTCCTTCAAATTCCCTCTCCCTTGCTGTACCTTTCCCCTGCTCTGTCCAGCCGGACTGTGCCCTTTCTCAGTTTCTTCCACAGCCAATGAAGCCACATTCCCACTTCCTGTCAGCTGTTCGGCTTCCTCCTCCCAGTCAGATTCTGACAGGGGCATGGCAGTTCCACACAATATGCAGAACCCTAAATTGTAGCTTCCCAACTTCAGCAGCTGAATTCCCACAACATACGAAACCCAATATAGCTGAACTACATTCCCTGTAAGTCGAGGAGCATCTGTAATTGTCTTTGGAATTGCAGAACTGATTCAAAATCTCCCAGATGAGGGAGGGGGGGGAAAGCCTTGTCTACTTACAAGAGACAGAAATGTTCTCCTTCTGGCTACGCTGGGGCACAGCCACTTTGGCGTTGGTTGTATACTGAGGATAGCAAAGCAGCCAGTTCTCGTAACCTCCGTCTAGGACCAAAGGCTCATTCCGTAGCACAGCTTTACTTTCCCACTGGAAACAAAAGGCAAAAAGATACTTGACCAAAAGCAAGAGGATGCCCAGGCATTGGGCTTCCAGATTATGTGAAGGTGGAAAATCTTTCCCCACCCAATTAAGTTTCTCGCAACAAATATCTGTTGATATGAAAGTGATGCAAAATTACAGTTACTCTGACGTCTTTCGGAGGAACGTGGTGGCTCAGTGGCTAAGATGCTGAGCTTGTCGGTCAGAAAGGTCGGCAGTTCGAATCCTAGTGCCGTGTAATGGAGTGAGCTCCCATCACTTGTCCCAGCTTCTGCCAACCTAGCAGTTCGAAAGCATGTAAAAATGCAAGTAGGAAAATAGGGCCACTTTGGTGGGAAGGTTAACAGTGTTCCATGCAGCTTCAGCGTTTAGTCATGCAGGGCACATGACCATGGAGACATCTTCAGACAGTACTGGCTCTTCAGCTTTGTAACAGAGATGAGCATCACCCCCTAGAGCTGGAAACGACTAGTACGTATGTGTGGGGGGAACCTTTACCTATATTAACGAGTCCAGGCTAATTCCCTGCTTGAACCCTCCTCCCAACTGAGACAATTGTTCTCCAACATTCTCAACTATATTATCACGAGTGGGTTCCTCATATCTCAAACTAAGTACCCAACTATAAATCTGAAGTTGCCCACCTTGAAAAGTGCGTCTTTGAGGCTCCGCAAAGTTGTGCCTAATTGTAGGTCCTTTGCTGAACTGAACCAGTCCAGCAAGACAACATAATCCACCTGGACCCTCTCCTTCCATGGCTCCTTTGAAAGGTCTGGCAGTTTAGCTTCAATCTTGTTAGCAGTGACTCTGAAGTTTGATGCCATCCACAAAATTAGAAAACAAGAAAACAAGATTATTGTTCAAGGTACAGTTGGCCAGTCATCAGACACAAAGCCTTGAATGCAGCTCAAGAGCACCTTTGACATTCTGAATAAATGGGTTTGCTTAACGACTGGGATTCACTTAATGACTGCAGTGATTCTCTTTAACAACAGCCATAAATACAGGTCGGTGTCAAGCCCAAAATTGACATATGCGTAGACATTTTATTTATAATTTATAATTATAACATTTATAATAAATTTATTTTATTTAGCCTTATATCTTTTTCTTTCTTTCTCTTTGCTGCTTATGGCAGGGAAGGATTTTGGGCTTGCCACATTCCTAAGGAGGGAGGAATGGAGATAGAGTTGTTTAGGCAAGGTGGTTCTCTTTTCCCGTGGGAACAAAAGCTGACCCTGCTGAGACATGGAGATGGAGATTGATGACACCAGGCAATGTTTATTTACTTCTATTGGGGAATGAGATTTTGGGGGGCTGTTTCTAATTTCCAATATTATGTGGTGTAATTCCGGGTTGTGTCAGATCCAGAATTACAACAGACTTTGACAATTTGATGATTTCCTAAATAAAAGAAATTGTTTTGGAAGACGGACTTTGCTCTTTTCTTTTTAAATGGATTTCATCACATGGAAACCTGGCAGTCAAAAAATCTGGTCGGTTGCATGGATAACCTGCTTTATGACCATTATGACTTACAACCATAATAGAAGGCTCCCTATCGGTTGTAAGTCGAGAACTACCTGTACCACTATCTATATAAACGCAACTCAAGAGTTTCTTTGGTGTTCTAAATATATTGCACTTACTACTGGTTGACCATCACATCGCAGGGCCAAAAGTCCCATAGGCTAATGAAGCATTCTTTTGAAAAGAAAACATTTAAAACTACTATTTGTACTTTCAGCCTTTTAGGGTGGCCACGCCAATAAATGATCCCTGTTTACATTTCCTGTATTCTCTGCTTGATCCCTGGTAAGCTATTTAGCATTATGCAGCTTTAAGATCTATCAGAAAAGTTTGTTCCATACCCAGGACTGATAGCTTCTTGTGGAACACAAACAGAATTCATAATGCAGGATTCCTGGTAATCCTTTAAGCACCGGGCATCCATGATCATAACCTTGATGCTTTCATCCATCATCATTGTAAACAGCTTCTCAGCTGTGATTGTTCCTTTAAGAGACAGAAAAATCATTTACCAAAGCTAATCAAAAAAGGCAGACAGTTTCAATGAAGAATTTTGAAAACCACAAGATCTACGTTTTTGCAATGGGTTATGAATTTCCTCCATGAAATATACATATAGTTTTATTCATAATATGACTCAGCATTCATTTTGGCAACAGTCACTAGTTTTCCACTGGAGAAAATAACTATTAAAACTGGCTATATGTTTACATGATTGACAAGGACAAATTATTAAAAATGTGAATCGAATGTGAAGCTGGAACTGGAGTTCTGAGAATTATACAGTATTTGTTTTGTGTCTCAAAGTTTTCCACCCTGATTTTCAAATGTTGGAAGTGTACACACCATCAAAAGTTGGTGTAGATGTGGGAATGCATGAGGAGGTCCAAAAATAGAAGCAAAATAGGTATGTTGATCTTTCAACAGGTTTGGTAAGCTTCTATTTTTAAAAAACAAAACAACAACCAAGTTTCCAAAAAGCCCACTCTGAAAATAGGCCAAAACATTAGTTTCCTCCATTCCTGACATCACCATGCCTTCTACAGCCAGGGAAATTGGGGGAAAAAAGGAAAGAAAATGATCTTCTCTTATCACCGAGGTAGTAGAAGTGTGATCCTGATCATCTATCCAAGGAAACCATTATGAATGGCAGAAGAAATCTCTTAGACATTTTGAAAACACATGGTGGAATGCACGAGTTTCTCCTGTTTTCCATGGGTGTATGGAAGCCAAAATTATTGCTACTAGAGCGAAATAGCTCTCTGAGATTAATCTTATGAAAGAGATCTCAGTTTAAATCACAAAGGGGTGTATATTTCCTTCCTCAAGGGAAATCACCAACTTTTAGAGATCAGGCTATCAGAGATCGAAGATGTTTCTCCAAAATATATCTCTTGAACATCTTTCACTTGTGGTCCCTACTCTTTAAGGAATGATGAAGAGACAATGCTTACCCTTTTCAGAAGAATCCTTCTTGTCTGCCACATTTTTCTTGTCTCCATTGACCTGCATTATTTTAGCATTAAAAATAGGTTTAGTATGTCAGAAAAAAGGCACCCAAAGTGGTGTTTTTTTCTAGACTTGTTGTATCATACATCCTAACAACAATCTTCATTAGTTGGGTTTATATATCGAAGAAGACATGAAAATTGAGATTCTTAACCCAAGGAGCCAAATAATACAATTAGTATCAACAACAAGAAAACAAGGGAATGGATTTGGAGCAGGTTTTTTTTTCTGGTTCACCCATAAAGTTGTTTGCTGAAGACTATTTTGTTTTTATCCTTTTCTCTGTCTCCCAAACACCCTGTTCCTTAAACATCACAAATCAACCCTATATACTTTGCATCAAAATATTTTTAGCATAATGCAACGTAACTAATGTCTCATCTGAATTCTGGAAAACATTCCTGTCTAGGATGGATATTTAGTACATTCCTGCTGGAATGTACAGTGTCTAGCACTAGCTGAATAGGGTCAAATGGTTGAGTTCAAGAGTAAATAAGAGTAGACACAGAGGCTTTAATAAGGACAGGACTTAACCACCATGTGGCAACTTCCAACTAATGATTTTCTGGCTATATAACATGGATAATATATAACTGAGAATGTAACTGCTGAATAAAACTCGGCATTGGTGGCAGGAAGGGCAGCCGGCCAGTAAACACTCAGCTCCATTCAATTGCCCAGACTTGCACTCAATAGCATTTTTGCAGAATCAAAGGGAATCAACAAAAATGTGTATTCAGGAAAAACTAATCTACTAAATGTGTCTGCCATCACTGCAGGCTTTAACAGGATTTTCTTATGTTCAGAATTTCTGAATCTGATATTCTCCAGATGGATGGATGTTCAGCTTCCATAATTTAGAAATGCCAAAATTAACCTAAATATCAGATTTTGTTCTTATCCTTGCAAGTCGTATTTGTCATTGCAATCTGACTAGCCATATTTTTTTAATAACTTCCTTTTCTACAAAGACTGTTTTTAATGACATAGAGCAGAAATATATGAGAGGGATAAATAGTGGCTGGATTACCAGCTGATTTTTCCCATTGGGATCTGTTGATATTTCTGAAGAGGTTTTAGCATCGTCTTTTAATTCTTGTTTTTTCTGCTGCTGTTCCTCTTGTCTTTCTTTCTCCTCCAGTTTTTTTCTCACTTCTGCTTCTTCATATCTAATTAAAGGAGACATTTATTTCCCATGCATTATGCAGCATGGCAAGTGTGACTTGTTAAACACAGACTGTTGTTTATACTAAACAATTATATTTTTACATAAAGGCAAATACATTTCATAGTAATAAAAAATGTGAAGATGACTAGGTAAAATTAAATAGCAGCAGCAGCAGCAGCTAAAATGGAATTTGAATTAAAGAGAATTGGCAGTTGGCCAAATGAAGCTTCTCGTGTTTTCTTTTTTTAATCATAATAGCCATAGTACTTAAGACTTATATAACGCTTCACAGTGCTTTACAGCCCTCTCTAAGCGGTTTACAGAGTCAGCCTCTTATCCTGAACAATCTGGGTCCTCATTTTACCCATCTCGGAAGGATGGAAGGCTGAGTCAACCTTGAGCCTGGGGAGAGTCAAATTACCAAATTGCAGGCAGCAGAAATAGCCTGCAGTACTGCACTCTAAGCATAATGCTGAAAATATGGACACTGTATCAAACTTGAGAATATCAAAGATATTCCTGACAGCCTAAGCAAGGACATTCCCATCAACCTGACAAGCCAAGCCAATAGTGTATGTGTTTCTGTATGTGTGTGTGTAGCAATTTTTTAGAGTAATTCAAAAAGGAGGTTAACTTTGGCACATTTCCTAAACTCCTTTGCAATCTGCTACATGAATCTAAAGCCCTTTGTTCTATACAGTCAGAGGCCTCGTTCTGCACTCTTTCCTTTCCTGTGTGTGATACAGAGCTGACACGCACCCCGCACAGGTATGGCGCTAATGTTCTGAAAAGTCTCCAAATTCTTGATCGATGGAAATATAATGCAAATAGGAAGGACACCCACACTGCGACCAATAGATAAATACATGAACTAAACTTGTAGAATACAGTAATTAACCCTTAATGCTTTTAAAAGCCTACCTGAGCTTAAGACTCTCTGAAAGTTGTTCGGCTTCTTCAATAGCCTTTTTGATATTGGTTAGTCCAAGTAATGAATGAAAATAGTCCTGAAATTATAAGAGGCATCAACTACTAGTTCATCTCTGGCACCACAGTCCAATATATACGGGGAGTTGTGCTGTGACCAGAACTATCAAGAGATACATACTGCCCTGCCTTGCACTGTATTGCAAATAACCAGAATTTTTTTTTTTTTGCTCTTTTGCACATTTTTATCATCCCACAAAAACACTAAAAAATAAAAAAATGTTATGAATAAATAAGAAAGAAAGCAAAAGCAAACAAACAAAAAACTAAAAGGAGAAACTTGATGCACCAAGGGCCCCTTTTCTGCCATTAGTTTTCTATGTTTATATGAAATCAAGGCACTTGTTGGAATTTTTGCATTCTAACTTTAACCTATGAAGAGCTCTGAAATAAAAGTTTTTTATGGATCAAGCAAATACTACAATTATGAATAAATGGGACAAAAATATACAGACTGACTCCCCTTCCCTTTCTATAGATCTATATCTATCTATCTATCTATCTATCTATCTATCTATCTATCTATCTATCTATCTATCTATCTA
>BLBF01000068.1:8970721-9006832 GCA_015471245.1 Laticauda colubrina
CGCCGCCGCCTCCTCCTCCTCCTCTGGGCTTGTTTTCAAAGGAAAGGGCGGCCTGCGTGGCTCGTGCGCCAGGACGCACCTGGAGAGGCTCGGCGGGGGAAGAGAAGCCGGCCGCCCCCGGGAACCCCCAGGCCTCTCGTCGCCGCCTTCTGGATGGGGCTTTTGCAGCCGCTTGCCTGCGACGCCCCGCAAATGCTGCCTCGGGGCGCAGCTGCTGAGGTGCGGTGCCAGGCGGGGCTTTTTTGGGGGGGTGGGGGGTGGGTGGGGTGGCGACTCGCAATCTTGGGCGTTTTGGGTTTTCTACGGCTTGGTTTCAGACGCTCAAGGCGGCCCAGGGGGGGCCTCAGAACTACGTTGGGTGGAAGGCAAGAAGGACGGACCGGATCCGAGCCGCCCAACTGTCCCGAAGGCGCTTTCCCCACAAAAGGGGCCTGGGCTCTCTTGCTTTCAAAATGTTTCCCCCCCCCTTCTTAACCAAGAAGCTTCTTCAGCTCGAGCGAACGGGTGGGGAACGGGAAAGATACATCTATTCTTGGCAGCCAGTCCTTTAGGGAAAAACAAAACAAAACAAAAAACCAAGAACATCCAGTTGCTTTTTGGGGAAAAAACCAAAAACCACCACCACCTTTGGGACAACCATGACCTGGATGACTGAGAATCTCCATAAGGAATTATCCTATTAGTTACAAACTTGTCAAGTGGAGACTTAAGAATCTTGTTTTAATGCCAACCCTGGTTGGAACTGTCGTCATTATGTAGAAGGAGGCAATGAGAGCTCTATAGACATTCCTCTTGTCAGCATATACGTGAAACCCAACTGGGTGTAAAGCAGCTTTCCAATGGTTTATTCCAAAAGAATAATGCTTTGCATTTTATTGCATGTTCTCATTTTCTGGGTTTTTTTTTTTTTTTTTTTTTTTTGGCAGCTTGCTTTTGTTATTTGCTGTCTTATTTCTCCAAACAGTTTTGGGTTGCTGCAATTTAAGCCATTCTGCTTCTCTCCCCCTGGGGGGTTTGCTACAGCAAGGGTCAGGGACCTCAGGGACCAAAATCCTGCAGACCAGAGACTTTGAGAAAATCCCCAAAAAAGTCTGCAGGAAAATTCCCCCCCCTCCTCCCCGTTTTCCTACTGATCGATCATTCTTTATTTGGGATCGCAGGATACCGTCTCCAGCTCCGTTCACAGGTGCGGGGAGAGAGACTTTTGGCTTCATGCAAGGAAAACAGCAGAAGCAGCAGAAGTCTTTCTTTCTCCCCCAAATTCCACCAGAAATGAGTCTGAGACTTGTCGTGCTGCCACAGCCTCTTGGAGCAGGAGGCCTTGCAGGGTCCCAAAGACTCACTTCTGGCAGAGTTTGGGGCAGAGAAAGATTTTTGCTGCTTTTCTTGCATGCAGCCAAAAACAGAAGTGGAAAGAAGCAGCCGGGTGGCCAAGCAAGGCACATGGGGCAAGTTCCCCCCTCCACCCTTTCCCCCCTCCCCTCACTACCTTGTGTTGTTTGCAATGCAAGCAACGCAAGCCGTGTTCCCGCAGGCCACGTGGGCGGCGCAGCCTTGTGTTCCCGTGCAGCCTGGATTAATCACTTTTGGGGGTGACATTTCTCTGCGGACCACCAAAATTTTCTCACAGAGCACCAGTGGTCCCCGGCCCATTGGTTGGCGACCACTGTATTAGCGGATGTAATAAAGGTAGGGCTCTCAGATTTTTCCCAGCAAACTCCAATGGGGAAAGGAGGGATAATTAATTCTATATTTGAAACCAGTTTACCCACTGGCCAAAATAGAAGTTTCTACTTTGGATCAGAACATCTGCATGTACTTGTATGAGCAAAGGACTTGCCCTTGTAGTCCAGAGGCGACTTGGAACACCAGATGGGTCTGGTACTTCATAACTGTAGTCATTTAATTACAGTACATGTGTAGAGATGCTTTGTGCTTTAATGCTTTATTAATTACCTTGGAAGGGTATTTTAAAAATGATGTATTTTTAATGAGTGATCTCAAAGTGCCAAATATGAATATGCTGGTGGTTAGACATATCAAAAGATACGCTCTGGAATGTCAAATTGATTGTACCCATAGACAATAACCTTCAATTGCAAAATCAAGGAGGATGCTTAGAAGGCTAGATCACTTATAGTAATGGAATTTAAACTGTCTATTTTGCTTATCATATGAACAGCATAGTACAATGCAAGAGTGGGGGCCCTTAATCAACTTTTTAATTTCTTCAATACAAGACCATGCACGTAGAAACTGTCCACCTAACTCCTGATAAACACAACAGGGCAATATTACAAATTGAGTTCTGGAAGAGCAAAGGCGTTTATGATTACTCTAAATTTTGGTAAATCAGTCGTCAAGACTGAGTTCTTAATAATATTTTAAGAAATTATCCCCTAATCTGGACAGTTACTTAATTCTATAGTTGTGAGGTATAGTACTTCTTAAAAAATTCTGTAATTGTTCACTATAGAATGTAACTAATCTTGCTTGCTATAAGAAGTCAAATGACTTGTAAAATGATATGTAAAGGTCAAATGACATGTAAAAGCCCCAATAAAATATTACTGTATTTATACATGCTATCCATGACTTATTGAATTAGTTTTTTGATTCTAAATGCTTGGATTTAGGTGATATATTGAATCATAAACCAGCCCATAATATTTTAACTTGCTATGTGAATCTATTCAATGTTATTAATATAACTGACCCCTGCAGAACGAGGGGGCAAAGGTAGCTTTTACAAACTATCACAAATTAGCAAAAAATTAAATGTCTTGGGCATATAAATATTCTACAGAAATAAGTGGAATGTAATAGAGAAGGCAAGTGACTTAAAAATCAGTTTCATTCAAATCTGTAAACATTTGAGAATATGGTTTTTATTAAAGACAGAAAATAATAAACAATGCATGGTAGATTCTAAGGTGGGAAATGATTATTATTCAAGATTATTCTGCAGAGGCATACACTCTGTAGATCCTATTATAATTACTGGTAGCACTTATATTTCATCTTTGCTCCAGGAGCTTGAAATAACAGTAGTGGCAAATCAGTCCCAGGATGCTGACTTCCAGCTTGCTAATAGAACTATGACTTTTTGACCATGTTAATTTACACATTCTATGTACTATCCAAATGCATCAGCCTAACAATTAACTTTTCAGAAATCAGATTTAACAATTTCAAACTTCCTATAAAAATGTCTTCTTGAAAGTTTTTATCATTTATCTCACCTTTTTTTCTGTTAAAACTTGCAAATTTATTATAGCAGGATAGTCTCAAATGGACCATGGGGACAATGTCCCAAATGTAAATTGAATTCTCTTTTTTTTTTAACACATGAGCATATAATTTTAATAATTCTCATCTGTACAGCTTGCTTTTCAGATTTTCTCATCACTGAAAATATAAATGAATTCATAAACTTCGTTTCTTTGTTCTTTTATCTAAGTTCTGCAAACAAAAATATTTTAGTTGCACAAATAACAACAAAACAATATACTGTGCTATATTCACAATGGATTCTGGAGCATATTAGAAATTTGTACTGAATTTCAGGATATCTGTCTGGAAACTGAATATTAAATGAGCATGGGCCATGTAGCACAATCTTCCTAAACTCACAATCAATTTACAATAGATAGCTTAACCCCCCCCAAAATATCTATTTTTGAATGGCTGAGGTACTACTTGATTTTAACTCAACCAAAATATGGCATGACTTGAACCAAACAATTCATGCAATACAGTATAAAACTATCAGTCAGTGAAGAAGCATGATTGTAACTGAGTAGAACATGTAATTTAACTTACTGATGCTTCACATACATCTGCCAATAAAGATTGAATATTAATTGTGTTTAACAAAGATGCAACATAGTATATTGTTTCATATGTTGTTTAACCAGAATCTCTTTATCTATTGATAGGACTTAAATGAAGTTCAGGTTAAATTGCAAATCACAGAAATTCTGTATATGATCCAGTATGTCAACACTAGGTTGTTTTCCTATATCAAGTAATGGGATATATTTTCTTACTTGAGTATCTTCATGGTAAGTTAGCCACTGTTCTGTCTACTAATTGGATGGCCTTTAGAATGTTATCCAAAATGATCCATCAGTAAATACAGGATCTTGTTATGTAAAGACATGAAAACACCCTTTCATCTTCAAATTGTTTCAGTTGCCTGAAACAAAAAACAAAGACTAGTTAGCATTATAGCATCTGATACATTTCCTTGGTCAGTGGTGGCTAATCTTTTTGGGCTCCTGTGCCAAAAACTGTGTACATGCTGGCGCCTGTGCGCCAGCACCCAGAAGGCAATACGCATGCCCTCGCCCCCTATGTATGCATGCGCAATTCCCCCTCCCCCTTCCACCCCATTACCTGCACTAGACCTCCCAGCTAATTTTCAACTAGTTTTGAGGCCTTTTCTGGACTCCCAGAGGCTTGAGGGAAGCCTCTGCAACCTTTGCAGGCTGAAAAATGGGGCCATTTAGTCACATCCGGTATTTCCAGAAATACAGGAAGTGATGATACAGGCCTATCAGCTGTGAGGCGCATGCATGCACAGTGAGGTAAGTTTGCCTGGGGCTCGCGTGCCCACACAAATGGCTCTGTAAGTTAAATTACATGTGCCATAGGTTCGCCATCAGTCCTAGGTTATGTATAATAATGCACATTACGATGTAGCTATAATAGTAATATTGTGCTTTCAAGTCAGCATTGGCTCCTGGTGACTAGAAAATGAAACTAAACTGCGGAGGCTTTGGAGTTCAAGCAGAGAACATCTGCCACACAACCCAAAAAATCTCTGGATAGCAGATATTGCAATGCAGCCCAAAAGAAAGACGGGAAAATAAGTAAATAGAAGTAAAATAAACCTGGCAAAAGAAGAGAGTACCAAGAGTATAATAGGAGCCTTGAATGCAATCTCAAAATCATTTGAAGAACCACTGCATTGAAAAAATCACCACTGGGTCAATTGGAAAAGGCAGTTTTAGTTGGAATATTTTACATCCTGCAATGTTTAATATTAAAAATACATCTGGATTCTTGGGAAAGACTTGATATGTGGACAAAAAGCAAATCCAGTCTAAACATCTGGCCACCTATGCAATCAATTGCAAAAGGCAGCTTTGCTTGGAATAGTTTACATCCTGCAATGTTTAATATCAAACAATATCTGGATTCTTTGGAAAGACTTGATATTTGGACAAAAAAAATCAAATCCAAACTAAACATCTGGCCAGCTATGCAATGAACCATATTACCAGGGTCATCGTTAGGGATTATAAAAGCAGAGCTCCAGATGCCTGGACACCTCTGTACAGGCAGTCCTCAATTTACAATAGTTCGCTTAATGGCCATTTAAAGTTACAATGGCACTGAAAAAAGTGACTTGGGACCATTTTCATACTTGCAGCATCACCATGGTCATGTGATTTACATTCAAGATGCTTGACAACTGATTCACGTTTATGACGGTTGCAGGATCCTGGGGTGATGTGATCTCCTTTTGCGACCTTCTGACAAACAAAGGCAATGGGGGCCAGCCAGATTCACTTAACAACCATGTTACTAATAATTAAACCACTGCAGCAATTCACTTAAACAACTATGGCAAGAAAAAATGCAAAACGGGGCAAAACTTTACAAACTTCTCACTCAGCAACATAAGTTTGGGGCTCCATTGTGGTCGTTAAGCCGAGAACTAACGGTTTACACCCTTTCTTAGCTCCAATCTCTGCCCTTTTTTTTTTTTTTTTGCACAATCAAGGTGATTAAGCTGGTAGGTTAGGCTGCCATCTGGAAGCCCCAGATCACAACCCAAAATAATGGACAGAGATCACTGAGGGGGTAAAAAGCTCCTTGCAATTTTAAGGACTTCGTCAGGGTTTATTTCTTTGCAGTTTGGAATATATTGTTTTAAATTCTTTGCAGTTTGGAATATATTGTTTTAAATTCAAAGGCTAATTCGGACCTGGTGGAGGTGCGTCCAGGAGTTTGAAGGGGCGTAGCAAGATTTAAATCCTGCATGTCACCCTTTCATTCCCCCACTGGAGCCCACCCACCCCGCAAACGGGAGGGGGAAGGGGGTGTGTGTGTCACACTTCTTTGCACTCCTGCGTGAAGACGAAGCGCCTCACACTTCAGACCCCAGGCGCCTCTCGCGCGCCCCACAACGCGCAGGCGCGCCGGCGGCCCCCCCCTCCACCTTTCGAGCGGGAAAGGGGGAGAAAAAAAAAAGCGTCTCGGCAGAACATGGCGGCTCCCTCTTTCGCCTTGTCTCTCCCCCTTCTCCCGGGCTCCGCGCCTGCGCAGTCGGATTCTCAGGTAGCCGTATCCCTCCGCCGAGCCTCCTTCCTTCTTCCCCCCCCCCACAACCGTTCCCCCCTTTTTTTTGTTAGCGTCCGTTGGGGGGGGGCGACCCGATAATCCCCCGCGCCCCCATGAGGGGAGCAGCACCCCGAGAGGACCGCGACGGAGCCGAAGCAGCCGCCGCCGCTTCAGTGCCTGGGCGCCGCTGCTGCTGCTCCTCCTCCCGCTGCCGCTCTTCCCCTGCGGGCCTCTCCTCCTTCCTTCCTCGCCTCAGCGCTCGCGAGCAGCGCGGCTGCCCGTGTCCCTCCGCCGCGCGCGAGCGGGGGACTTTTTCGCGGGGCTTTTCGGGCGCCCTATGAGAAGCGGCGGCGGGCTCCGGGCGGCCTTGCTCGTCGTTCGGTCGGGCGCCGGCCGAGCGCGGGCGACACGGTAAGGGGGAGGGCCCCTTCCTCCTTCTCCTTCTTCCTTTTCCTCTCCCACCCCACCCCTCCCTCCCCCTCACCTCCGATGGCCGGGCCGGCCAAGCTTTTCCAGGTCAGTCTGCGCCTTTTTTGTATAGAGGGGGCCCTTGTTACCGGATGTGGAAGTTGTTCTCTTCTTCGCTGGTAAAAAATAATTCCACTTCCCCCGGAACCCGGCGCTTACCGCGGCTCCCTCCGCTCCTTCCCAGCCAGGATTTCCTGTCGGGGGGAAAAAGCGGGGACGGGAGAGGCCTTCCGGGGATCTGGTGCTCGGGGGCCGCCGCATGGCGAAGGACAGGCGGGGTCGGGTGTAGGGGGGGGCGCCGGGCAGGCCGTGCTCCGGGCGGGAAGGAGCCGGAGTGGGGGAGGGGCTGACGACCCCTGTCCCGGATCCCCCCTCCCCCCAACAGGCGTTCACACGTGCCCTCCCTCCGACGCAGGTCGGGCCCGTCTCTTTCTCTCTCCCCAACCCTCCTACACCCCCCCCCCGTCCGCCCGCCAATCCTGCGATCCCGGGCGCCCCGTTCTCTTCTCCCCTCCCCTTCCTCGGGTGGCGGGGGTTGATCGTCTCCAAAATTGGGCTTTAAAATCTGGAGGGGTGGGTGGGTGGGTTTTAATCCGTGGGGGAGGCTTGGGAGGAAGGGGGTTTGGGTGGGGTGGGTCTGCTTGGCCCGGAATAAACCCCTCGGAATTGGGTCTCCTGGGATGGGGCTTGAGCCACGTCTAGATGGCCTCTGCTTGCCTGTTCCTTCTTGGGGAGGGAGGGAGGGAGGAATGAATGCTGGCTGCTCCCAAGTTTGGTTAGTGCGAGCTGCAAGAACCTCTGACCTCTTTGCAGCCGCCTTCGGAATCCTCCCCTTCCTGGAAGCCCAAGGAACCGATTCCCACCAGACACGTGTTTCGGCCGCTCTATAAATACCATCCTTCCTCCCCCCCCCCCCCCCCTTGTCACCGGCCTGTAACTCAGAACTTCCTCTACGGGATCTCTTCTTCTTCCCCCCTTCTGTAATTAAGAGATCTATTCTCTCTTCTCCCTGAAAGGATTGGCCTGTTGAATCGAGCCCTGGCTTGTTGAGCTGTGGTTTATGGATCATAGTTGCTCAGCTCAGCACAGTTGCCTTTTCCTTTACTTCACTTTAGATTTAATTTAAATCTGATCAGAGCCCCTGAAAGTAATTCAAGGGTCTAACAGTCTGATCTATCTATCTTTTTTTTTTTTTTTTTGGAACCCATGCTTAATGGGTAAATGCTGTGCTTTTGAAATAGAATGCCAGTCCCATTTCTTTTACATATTCAGAATAGAAGCTATAATATCTGGAATTCCTAAATTTGTACTGTATGTGATACTCAGGGTTGTGCAAGTCCCATTTAAGTTTATTATTATTGCATCAAATTAGCTTGGGTATACAGCTCAAACCTTTGATGAGTTCCTTGAATAGCAATGTTTAGATATTTCCTGTAGCCTCATTGTTTTTACAATAAAGCTATTCCTCTGATAAAAAATTGAGAGTAGTTTTTCAGTCGTCTGCAAATTGAATTTAAGAGATATTTTTATTTCCATGTATAGATAGGCGTTTTGAATTGTTTCTAAGAAGATGCATATATAAAATTACACTTCTTCAGATTTCCCCCAATTCATGATTTACTCGCAGATGATCTTATGTATTCACTTTCAAGAGGCTCTTAAAACACTGAAATTTAGCCCATATTTATTCAAAGTAAACCCAGTTGAAATCAGTGAAATTGGCTCCTCAGTATGAATGCAGTTCAAAATGTTAACAAGCAAACAGCTCTGGATTGATTAACATTACTGCAAAAATATAATATTACAAAGAGTACTTAATAGTTACTTAGTAATTAATATAAGTAAAATTTGACAATACTTTGATGAGATTTTTCTCCATAAGTTACTAATTTTGTGTTGACATATCCTTGTCCATCCATTTACTGTGTGTTTTGATTTAATAAAATGTCATTCTCCCACATCCCACTTGTGAGTGCAATATGCCGCTGGGTTATGGTTCGCTGGTCTGGTTGATTTTCCTTCCCTGCCTGCCTGACCTGGCCTCCCTCCAGCTGGTCATAAACGTTTTTGAGACTTAGCTAGCACCCTTCTCATTCCTTTTTCTTTTTCTTTTTTTTCTACATTTGCTCATGGGCTGTTACTCAAAACCACCCCTTATCCTAGCCAGAAAACAGGAAAGAACAGTAAGGCACCCCTTCATTTCAATAGGTGCAGTGTAACCATAGGAGACAGGAGAAGGGATGAATCCAACTAAAGGAAAACTTCCTGCTCTGCAGCTCCAGAGGAAATGCTGCAGAATTGCAGCATTCTCGCCCTCCCCTTGAAACGGGAGTTGAGCCAATTCATCTCTGAAGTCAATTGGCTCAGTTTGTGAAACCTGCCAGAATAACCAGTGTGTCATGGGGACATGCTGACTTCAGTGGAGGGTATACTTACAGAATCTACAGTACTTTGCATTTTATTAGAATTCCAAGATCCAACAAGATCCATTTAAAATATAACGAGGTACATCATCCTTCCACATGAAAAATGATTGCTTTTATCACTTTGAGTGCCTCCAGGCAAAAAGCTGAGGATGTTATATAAAGTTATATTAAAAACAACATGGTGGGATGGGAAAAGTCATTGCAATTCTGAAGTAGTTAAGAGGAAGAAATCCTAGCATATCTATTCAAATATCGAAGATACAAATATATACCCAGCATTGCTATACCACCATTTTATATGTTCCTGCACTAGGAGAGGCTTGGAATTGCATTGCTAGCCATTTTCTCCAGCGTGTCAAAAGAAGAATATAACAGAAAAAGTAGGATTACAAAATCACTTAGCAATTAAGTCTAAAAATTACATTGACAAATCCATGGTCAATATTGACTTCATTCCCACATAACTTTTTGAAAACCATGCAGATTTGAGCAAGCCATAATTCATGAACACCAGTGAGTTAATGTTAGGTCTATAGCCACTTACAAAGTTACTTTCAAATAATGCTTGATTGTAAACCTTGATTTGGAAGAAGCAGCCAATTTGGATTTAACAAAAGACCAAAAATCTTCATTTATGGTCCCCGAATAGAAAAATAGACTTGAAAATTTTTAAGATTTGGATAGTAAGTAGTTCATTGTTGGCTCAGTACCTGCATTTTAAAAGTTATTAACTTAAATTTAGAATGCACTGCTGAGACACAAAAAAAATAAATAGCGCACCTGTTCTGTACTGATTTCTGACATGTTCCAAGTACAGTATCAAGAATGAATAGTTTAATGAATTCCAGTATTGAGATAATGAGACACAGACTGCAGGAAATACGACTTCAGCCACAGAGGGGTCAATGTCTGGAATCCTCTACCTGACTCTGTGGTTTCTTCCCCAAACCCCAAAAACTTTAACCTTAGACTGTCTCCTATTGACCTCACTCCTTTCCTAAGAGGTCTGTAGGGGGTGTGCATAAGCGCACCAATGTGCCTATTGTCCCTGTCCTAGTGTTTCTTCTTATTTTCTTACATGTATCCATTTCATGTATTCATAACTATGTTTATACTTATACCTGTTATAATCGCTTGACAAAATAAATAAAAAGATATGATCCTTGTTTAGCGACTGCTATGTACTGTCATGGATATTGGTTGAAGTTCCTATTTCCGTTCATATTCTTCCCAGATTCTCTCAGACACCAGAAAGGGCTACAAAATAAACAAGTTAATAAATAAACAAAAGATATATAAATACATTCTAAATCAAGCAATTATCATGAGTAAAAAAATCTTTACAGTTGGTTGCTATGGTGTTAATACTGCATTGCTCTAACAGTTTGGCAAAGTAATTCTCTGCTAAGTGCCTCCTCCCGTTACTTTTTATTGCCTTCAAGGAAACCTAATTTTAGTAAATGAGAAAATTAGCTATTAATCACTTTAGGAAGAGAAGCTAGAGCCAAAGTGGATTTTGAGCATAGGAAATATTTGCCGCTTGTTCTTTGGAATTTAGCATACCTTTGGAGTAAGAGAGATGAATATTCAAATGGCCATAATAAAGATTTAGGAATTTCTTCTCGTAAATAAGCATGCCAGTATTCCCAAGTTTTTACAACTGGTACCTGACTTATTACAAACCAGCGCAAATAAAAATATTTTGGATTCCTGAAAGCTGTCAGGGCAATATGCAAAGGAATGACAGTATGTTGCTCCTTTCCAGATATGCTATTATCTAGCCATGAATTTACAAGATGCAGCACAGTGGTTGCTGGATTTGAACTAGAACAGAAGGCCTCTGAAGATAGAGGGATATGTTTACTAACAACAACAATCACAGCATTCAAGAGCATTCTAGAGCTCTGAATCTGAGCAGAAACAATTGGAATTTTTAAATGCTAAAGTCACTAAAACTCATTCAGAGCTTCACTGTAGCTTGATAAAAGCTTAGACTTAGGAATGCAAACATTTAACTAATTGCTCGTCCAGCACCTATGTAGCCGAAGCCCACATTTAGTGGGGCTTAGTCCTAAATATGTTTACATTGGCATCCTAACAAGTAAGCTAGTTTTTCATTTTCTCCATGTGCTTTTGTACATGGTACTAGTTTCTTGGAAGTAAGCACAAGGAACACCCAGTTTAACTGGTTTTGCTCTCAGAAGGTCAATTCCTGATTGAGTAGATGGCAACCCAACGTTCCATTGGACATGCAGAAATTTTGCCCTGGCTACAAATCTAAGCTGATCAAAGAAGTGACAAGAATAGAAAGAAAGCTCTACAAATATGCAGTTTTGATTCAAACTTGATTAAATCTATTTTATAGTCACATATGATAAAGGGCTACAGACATAAATGTATCTTAAATGTTACAAAGATACATTTCTAAAAATCAAGAGATTTAAGTAATCAAATAGAGAGCCGGTTTGGTGCAATGGTTAACTACCACTACCAGGCTAGAAACCTAAAACTGAACAAAAACAGTCAGCAACCATTCTCCTTTACTGCAAAACATTCAGTAGTGAAGACGCTGTAGTTACTATGATTAAGGTGCTGGTTTTCACTAGTGTTACGTTGTTGCACCACAAAACTACCCAGTTACATAACATTTCCCAGTTAGGTTGTTGCACCACAAAACTACCCATCTGTCTCCTATCAAGAGCTGGACATCGTAGTAAATTGTTAGGTCAATATAAATTAAAGAGTCAGCATGAAAAGTTTTAAAACAAGCAAAACTAGAGAAAATGTTACCAAGTTATTTGTTTTATAGGATTTCTCCGGGCAAGATTGCTGGCACGATTTGACTATGGTATGTTCTGTTTCATGTAGAAGTACCAGTTTATTAAAAGCTAGAAGGACGGTAGTATTTGCTGCTTTTATAAATTATTTACATTCAACAATTGTTTTAAATCTCAAATATTTTTTAGATGTCCTTGGTAGATTTGGGAAAGAAGCTTTTAGAAGCTGCTCGAGCTGGCCAAGATGATGAAGTTCGCATTTTGATGGCCAATGGAGCACCTTTTACTACAGATTGGGTAAAAACACCATTTAAAAAAAAAACCCACTTACCTGGATTTTCACATGTTTGGTGGTTTGTGTTTGCAGTGTTTATTTTGTTGGCTCTTTTCATGTCAAGGAAACTACACAGAGGTATGCATGTTGTCCTTAGGAAGCACAAGTGATTCAAGGGAATTTTCATCTTTTCCTTCAGAAAATGGTTTAAATTTGAATGTTTAATAATAGGTATGAGGTATAGTGGACAAATTATGAGGTGAATAGGTGTTTATTCATCTGGACTTTTTAGATTATGTGAAATTTTTTAAGTTTATCAATGTAGGTGATAATTTTAAAAAAATGAAATTCTGGTTCTGATTTCTGTCTTTCATTACTATTACTTTGTATATGGTTTTTGTTTTAGTTTGACCCTCTTAACAACTGCTTGGACAAATCCATGCTGTTTTCTTGGTAACATTTTTTAGAAGTGGCTTACAATTTTTTTCTTGCTAAGATGTCAGATCAAAATCACCTGGTGGTTTGTGCCTAGAGGACTAGACCATGATTTCCTGGTTTCTAACTTGCTGCTATTACATCAGTATGTCAAACTGGCTTTCCTTTCCAAACATATTAATATAAAAACACAGTGTGGTGGCAAAGTGATTCAAATGCAGTCTAACTGCCAGGAGTTTGATCCTGGTTGACTCAGCCTTCCATCTTTCTGAGATCGATAAAATGAGGACCCAGGTTATTGGGGGCAAGATGCTGACTCTGTAAACCACTTAGAGCTGTCTAGCACTGTGGAACGGTATATAAATCTAAGTGCTATTGCTATAAAAAATATTACCCTGTTATCATTTTTACAACATAACAGTAAAGTGAATTAGTTTGCTATTTATTGGTAGAGGCTTGCCAAAGTTCATGGTTCTTAGCCAGCAGGCTATACCATCTCACCTCCCTTCCCTCTTCAACTCTTTTCAGATTTGAATAATGTGATCATGGAGATACAAAATGCAGCCAGACTGTCTTGGGTCAAATAAGTGCTTCTTGTTTTCATTAATTGTTCATCCAGATTAAGTTGGTGCCCAATAAGTTTATTTATTGTTGAAATATTGATGATGTTCCACTTTTCACTTAATAGTTTTTTTCTTAGGTTGGTCATGTGTGGAAATATTGGTCATGGGCTGTGATAACAAGAAGGCAGATTTACTATTCATGAACAAAGTTGCTGGAATGTATTATCCAATTGCCCTCATTTTTTAGTTTTTGCTAAAAAAAAAAAAGCTTAGTATTCAGTCGCAACTTCTGACATATTCTTCCCAAACTTCAAACCTTGGCTTAGAACTGGGATTTTAGAGTCCAGCCTTTTCGAGGTGGGGATAACTACTCATAACAACTCAATAAGTACTTTTTCTGGTTCTGTTTCCTATTTTGGGAAATCAAATCCAATAAAAAAAAAGACAAGGTAGAATGCAGCTCATCACGTTTTTCCAAAATATTGTCTTCTGATTTTGATGAGCATGAAAAAATTGCTGGGCTAGAATATAAGACCATCATAATCACTGTGAGATTTTAGCCATCATCAAATCATGATGATTGTATTGCTTGCCTGATGATTGCAACACTATTTTAATTAAAAGAAAATGCAACTTTCCTTCAGAACTGGATATTTGTGAGATTGAGCAAAGCATTATTGTAAAGAAGAACGAGCAGTTCCTTTCTAATTTAGGATGAAAGGAGAGATTATAGTAAAGGATTATAGGATGATGTAGAGCAAAGATTAGTTACTTCAAAGCAAAAAGTTAGGAAAATAATAAAGATTAAAAACAGCCCAATACCCAAGAATTTCCATATTTTTTTAAAAAAAATAATAGTACCCCCAAAATGCATGTGGTATGTTTAATGTTGTTAAATAAGAGGATAATTATGTGCAAATATCTTCTTCTGCAGCTGGGAACGTCTCCACTTCATCTAGCAGCACAATATGGCCACTATTCAACGACCGAAGTGTTACTGCGAGCAGGAGTAAGTCGAGATGCAAGGACCAAAGTGGATCGGACACCACTTCACATGGCAGCTTCAGAAGGCCATGCAAGCATTGTAGAAGTTTTGCTTAAGGTAAAAAGATTTTATTATTACTTATACTAGAGTTGAAATAGGACATACAGTAGCACCCCGGTACTCATTGTTAATTGGTTCTGAGAGGCACGATCAGTAGCAAACAAATTTTTCCCATATGAAATGATGTAGTGAGTCACATATCAGGTTTCTAAGTGATTAAATCTATTAAAAATCAATTTAAAAATCTATTAAAAAATCTATTAAAATCTATTAAAAATTAGATTTTCATATAATAAAAATTAATAGATCTATTAAAATCTATTAAAAATCTATTAAAAATGATGAAATCTCTCATTTAAAAGAAATGAGCAAAGTTCATCTTCTAAGACAATTTCTTTTATTTAGGAAAACATCAAATCGTCAAAGTCCGTGGTAATTCCGGATCGAACACAGCTCGGAATTACCCCATAATATTAGAAGTTAGAAACAATCCCCAAAAGCCACATTCTCCAATAAAAGTAATTCAACGTTGCTTGATGTCATAAATCTCCACCTCAAGGGACCTGAGCAGGGACACGTCGTTTCCCGCGGGAAGAAGAATCCCCTAGCCTAAACAACTTTTTCTATTTCCACTCCTCCCCACTTAGGAATGTGGCAAGCCCGAAACCCTTCCCCCATGACTGCCAAAGAGAAAGTAAGAAAAATAATATATACTAAGCCTAATTAAAATGGCTACACAAATGACAATTTTGGGCTTGACAGGCTGCCCACCCTCATTTGAAAAGAAACCCCTGCAATGACATAAAACACAGAGAGATTGAAATTAGGTTAAAGACAATCATACAATGAGCATTTTAACCTCCTTTGCATCCTCCTCACTGAAGACTTGAACCAGATCACGGTACCGGATTGGGATTTGGGGAATCCCTGGGTGTTGATCAGCCAATGATACTGTTCTATCCTCCTGGCTTCCCAACACTGATAATTTCTAGTTTTGAGGCATTGAGTACCGGGACAAAATTTTTGCATCAAAATGAAAATTATAGATTTTCCTTTATTTCATCAAGCTAAAAATAGCACATGCTTTCTTATCGACATTATTTTTAGATGAAGAGATTCATTTTTGAAGGGAACAAATGACTGAAGCCATGCTGAGGGAGGCACGCGAATCATCGCACACCAGATTTTAATCTTCTGCTTTTTACTTTCCAAGATTAGCTGTTTTGAAAATGTGTCTGCCCATCAGTTCAAGGCAATAATAAATTAATTACATTAATTATCTTCAGGATATTAACTTGGAAGAAGAAAACGGACAGCATAAACAAAGTTTAAAAGGAAGGGCACCATTTTTAATATATATACTTGAAGTAATGCCGACTCTAAAATTAACTTTGACTGCCTCTTTCCATTTGAAAAGAAATTTAATTGAATATGTTTTGTAGCATGGTGCAGATGTAAATGCAAAGGACATGCTGAAAATGACTGCTCTGCATTGGGCCACAGAGCACAGTCATCAAGAAGTAGTGGAACTCTTAATAAAGTACGGAGCAGATGTCCATACCCAAAGTAAATTTTGCAAGACTGCGTTAGACATTGCCATAGACAATGGATATGAAGACTTGGCAGAAATTCTACAGGTAACTCAAAACTCACTATTTGTTAGGCTTTTCCAGAACTTTGCAGCTTAATCTCTAGGCCAGAGTTCCCCAATGTTTTCCACTTTGTGGACTGACAGGGCGGTGGCGGCAACATGATGGTTTGTGCAGGCATCCGGCAAGTGCGCATGCAGATCCATTTGCACAAGTGTCTTGCATGCATGCCTGTTGTTTGCTCAAATAGAGCATGAATGCATGTGCTAACCCACTGCTCACACAAGTGAGGGTGCATGATGCACAGGGGTGGGATTCAAATTTTTTAATAAGCGGTTCTTTGGCCATGGCTTAGTTGGTGGGCGTGGCCAACTCAATATCAATCATATCGAGGCACGCATCTTCTCGCCTGGCATCTCATGACTGTGGGGATGCTGCAACAGTCATAAGTGTGAAAAATGGTCATAAGTCACTTTTTTCAGTGCCATTGTAACTTGGAATGGTCCCTCCACACAAGCAAAGTACCAGCAAAGGAGGGGAAAAAAACTCCAGAGAAGTTCCTGAGACAGGAAGTCTAGTCCTGCCAAGAATGTAATAAGGGTTAACGGAGAGGCAGCCTCTGTAAGCAACACCAGAATGTTTCCTTCCTGCCTTCCTTACAGGATTAGGCCAGTTATTTCTTCTAACATCCGATTCTCTGAACTGCTTGGAATGTTAATAACCGGTTCCAGTGAATAGATACGAACCTGTAGAATCCCACCCCGATGATGCCCACTGGTCGGCTTTTTCCATGGCCCAGTTGCAACCCCCCCCCCAGATTGGGGACCCCTGCTGTAGGTTGTTGTGTTTTGTATGCAAAACCTGGCCCTCCATCCTTGTTTCTCATACCATCATCCTATATTCCCTCTTTCTCTGTGTCTTGAAACTCATGCATTTATTCTGAATACTTTTCTGCCAGATATTTTTCCATGTTGAATATATATTAGTGAATAACAGTACACTGCATGAGCTATAGGTTACATTAAGCTGTTGACTGCTATTCTATCTGAGATTTAATGTGTAATTTATGAACATCTGCTATGTACTATATTCATTCTAAAATACATTCCCCTCCCCCAATAAGTGTAAAACAAAACACTGTTGTTGTTTTGGTCATAGATCGCCATGCAGAACCAAATCAACACGAATCCAGAGAGCCCGGATACAGTGACGATTCATGCAGCAACACCACAGTTCATCATTGGACCTGGTGGTGTTGTGAATCTAACAGGTGGAGTATTCTCTGCAATTAGTATCGCGTATGGCAGATATTCACTGTGACTGAGGATTGCAAATTGCTTGCTCACTCTATTAAATTAGGAATAAGGTTGTGCTTTCTTTATTCGCATCAGAAGCACTTTCAAGTTACAGATGTACAACATTCAATGCTGAGCAAGTAAAATAAGTATAAAATAGGTCATAGAAATTTATATCATGCATAGAAAGTATGTAAAAGAAGATAGAAGATAGAATTCTTTATTGGCCAAGTGTGATTGGACACACAAGGAATTTGTCTTGGTGCATGTGCTCTCAGTGTACGTAAAAGAAAAGATACATTCAGCAAGAGTCATGAATCATAAGGTACAGCATTTAATAATAGTCATAGGGTATAATGAGCAATCCAATTATTCTAGAAAACAGTCAATATAAATCGTAAGGATACAAGCCATAAAGTTATCGTCATACTATGACTTTAATGTGTAATTTATGAACATCTGGGTGAGATGGGATGGGTGAGAAGGAGTGATGAGAAGGTTAATAGTAATAGTAGTGCAGATTTAGTAAATAGTTGAACAGTGTTGAGGGAATTATTTGTTTAGCAGAGTGATGGCGTTCAGGGAAAAATAGTCCTTGTGTCTAGTTCTGGTGTGCAGTGCTCTATCGTGTCGTTTTGAAGGTAGGAGATGAAAACAGTTTATGTCTGGGATGTGAGGGGTTTGTAAATATTTTCACAGCCCTCTTTTTGACTGGTGCAGTATACACGAGTATATAATATATATGTGCAAAATACATACGATTAAATTTAAATGACATTTGTCCAGCATTGGGCCACATCGATAGCATTTTATCTCACCAGTGTGAGGATGTCCTCCGTACATGTTGAAAGTGATCATGCGCACCTTCCCATATGTGAGATGGATTGTTCTCCATATTCACATTCAGTTGTCTTTTGTAGGGAATCCCCATTTTCTTAGATTGATCTTCCTACTCCATTAGCGATTTCCATACAAGCCACAGTTGTTCTTGATCGGGCAGCAGACAAGTTGTATGGTTGTGTCTGGTTGCCTTGTAATTCCTTGTGCTCTTAGATCAGGGGTGTCCAACTGGCGGTGTCATGGTGGCATCATGTGATGTATCGTGACTTTTCCCCCTTCGCTAAACCGGGCATGGGTGCGGCCAGCATGTGACACATCTGGGCCACAGGCCGTGAGTTGGACACCCCTGTCCTAGATTGTGCTAAAAACGTATCAGATATGTCCTTTCTTTTGTTCCTGTTGTCATCTTCTGGATTGTTCACATGGGCTCAAATGGCATGGGATGAGTTTAACATTGTCTAAAGTTTGGTTTGGGCCCTCTGTTCAATGTCAAAGCACTTTCCCTATTTGTTTGTTTCTGTGGAATTCTGCTGGTGCCACTCACTTCAGTATATTTCACTTGAGACTACTTTTGCCTCCTGAAGAGGAATAAATCTGTGCTTGCTTCTGAGCTGAATGAGGTCTGTTTGAACAAGAGTTTTAAGGATTATATCATTCTGATTTTGGGGGGGAAATTATTTCAAATGTAATGGGTGGATAGATTTATGTGACTTTCTATGTAATTTTATGGGTTGTGTGTTTATAGATGACAGTGGAGTGTCTGCTGTCCAGTTTGGCAATTCCTCAACTTCAGTTCTGGCAACTCTGGCTGCCTTAGCAGAAGCCTCAGCTCCACTGTCCAACTCATCAGAAACTCCAGGTGAGGAAAAATAAAATAAATCCAAAAATAAGGTTTCGTAGTAAAAAAAAAACCCCAGCAGGTTTGGTTTACAGTCCAGTTTTCAGCATTGATGTAATATCATGTTTCATTGCAAATTTGTTTTTTAAGCTGGGTGTTTGTTTTTTTCTCTTGTGGCATACTTGCAATAAAAATAGACTTAAGTCATCAAATTTCTTTAGCCCAAGAACAAAGGGGATAAAACTTAATGAAAAAGAAGGCATTTTTTTATTTCCGAAAAAAAACATTAGTGGATTATGAGTCAGGTTCATTTTAAGACAAATAAGTCTTTTGTGACTTCTGAATTTGCTTCCTTAACCAGTGTTGCCTCCTTCTGCAGTCTAATCTGTAGAAGGGAGATCAGATTTCTACGTAGACCAAAAAAGCCAACTTTCTTGGCTTGGATCCCTATTTGATATAAAGAAATATATCAATTGACTGTACTCTCTTTCTCTGGAAGGTTTGGGAGAGGGACAAAGCATTGACAATAAATATTTAGTTCCAAATTGTTTTTGTTTTGTTTTGAAAAGAAGGTCTTAGATATGTCTCTATCATTTGAGATTTAACCCCCTTTAATTGGGTTAAAAAGGATAAAACCTGAATCATGTCTTGCCTGCAAATTTTTGTGACGTGTCGATTGCGGCGTTTATGGAGGATTGTTTCATTTGTGTAAAAGATCACAGTGCCATGTGGAGAGCTTTTCCTCCCAAAAAATATTCCTGACCTTAATTTATTGAAAGCTTTTGTATCGCCTGCTCCTGAGTAGCTGACATAAGATCAATAAATACGAGAGTCCCTGCCCGCAGCCTTAGAAAGATGAGAAAAACAAACCCATATACAGAATGATTGACTAGAATGGAAATACTCCAGGCAGGTAAAGGAGTTAAATTCTTTAACACAGCCTATTGTGTTTCCTACATGTCCTTTTTTTGCAGCCTGTTGCAAAATGCTGCCAGGTGACTGCTGAGGAAAGAAGGCAGATGAACAATCCTGCAAACCCATAATTCTCTCTAGTAAATCACAGTGCAAGTGGGAATACATCTTTATGATCATTTACTTTCCAGATTTTGGTAGAAGGGACTAATTGGCTCTGTTGGCTGTGTTAGCACAAAGAAGTAATGATGATCTCAGAAGTTCTGGGAGCCAGCCATAGCAAGCACATTTATATGTCCCTCTGCTATGGCATAAGTTTGTTTTTCATAAAATCCCAAGTTTTACCATTATTCTTTCAGTAATGGCAGAAATATGCCGCAAGCAAGAATTGCAACCATGATTGGGTAATAACATCACTGTAAATAAGGAAGCAATCATGGCAAAGATGAAAGCGCTCAAATTTTATGTGATGCCTGACGTTTCTGTCATAAATCATACACCATAGCTTTTGAAAAAAAGCTTTTTTTATTGTCCATTTGATTGTTGATAAACTTCAAAGGCTTGCTCTTAATATAATATTGTACTCATGTAGATGTAGCTCTTGAAACTGATACTGGTAGGGATATACTTTATATTTTAGGTTCCTTGCATTAAAACCTAAGAGGAACAGAAAAAATGAACTCAACAAATTACAATATAAATTCCCAGAGTCTAGGGGAAAATTAATAATGAGTGTTCACATGGTATCTGAAAGTCAAATAACATCATTTGTTTTTTCTGTTAAAACTCTTTGAGAATTGTGCAACTTGTATTTTACTTGTAAAGATGTTGTTGGATTAAAAGACTTTAATTTCTGGAACTTCTAGGTACCTCATTTCCAATATTCAGGGTGAGGAATGTTGTATAAGTAATAAAAAAAGAAACACTGAGAAATAAGATTGAAATAAGGACGGTGCGATTGCTTGGGCTACTTCTACAAAGTAGTAAATTCACAACATTTTGCAGAAGCACAAAATAATTTAGCAGAGAAAAGGTGGGGAAAAGATTATCCCCAAAACCTAGTGAGGATGAGTAGGCTTGGTTGCATAGAAGATGGACCAGCTGAGGAGGGAAAAATGCAATAGAATGGAGTCTCTTATGAAAGATAATGACACTGGAATAGTAAACAAGAGCAGTCCACACTGCCATGTTTTCATGAGGTCCTACTTCTACATTTTTTTTAAAAAAGCAAGCTTGCTTATATACTTGTCAACTCATAAAACATTTTGTATACACGTTTTATAGTTGACAACAGAAAGGAGGGGGAATTTCAAAAAGCAGGCAGCAGTGTGGAATCGAAAGTACATTCCATTCATATTTTTTTCAAAGACTGGTTAGATGACTGAAGCTTCTGCCATGCAAAAATCTAATTGGAGAGCATTATTGATGACTCTTGGTTATGGATGTTTTTTGTTGGATGATATACCCAGAGGGGTGGGGTGGGGGAAGCAGGATCAAGGGTGACAGTGAATTACGCATCTCAGAGTTAGCTGTGCCCAGGTAAATGCCGGACGTAGAATGTTACCTTCAAATAAATCTTTTTTAGTTTTGGGAGTGTGGCTCGAGGCTCATGATTTAATTGGAGTAACTTCCGGAATCCTGACAATTTGTTTCATTTATTCATTTGTTTGAAAGTTGTGGCTACAGAAGAAGTGGTGACTGCTGAATCTGTGGATGGTGCAATTCAACAAGTAGTTAGTTCTGGAGGCCAGCAGGTTATCACCATAGTAACAGACGGGATACAGCTTGGAAATCTTCATTCCATTCCCACCAGTGGAATGGGTCAACCCATTATAGTGACCATGCCAGATGGGCAGCAAGGTAAGTAGAAACCAGGAATAGAACTTGTAAGACCTTTTTTTAAAAAAATGAAAAACATATATTTAAATTTAATTATTTTATATCCTGCCTTTATTATTTTTATTGACAACTCAAGGTGACCAACGTACTGAATTCTTCCTCATCCTATTTTGTTGGTTAAATTAAAGTTAATACCATGAAAGCCCTTCAGAGAAAACCAATAATGAAGAATAGGATTGGGTGGAATGTAAAGCACTGTGGAGGACATTTATGAATGGGGCAAAATAACTCCACATTTTACAGTCTCATTTCTGCCCATGGAATCATGACACAACAAAACTAGTTATAAGGGCTGTGCATAGCTTAAACATTATTCCAAAGAATTGATTCAGGATTTCCTGAATCATATCGCCTCTGCTGTTCATTAAAGCAGCCAGGTCTTTTAATGGTTTTGTTGTACCTTTATTATTTGAAAAAGATAACTCAAGGTGATGAATATATCTAATGCTCCTTCCTCCTCTGAGATAGAGTGACTAGTCCTAAATCACCCACCTGGAGCCTGCGAAAAGATAATGAACTGATTTATTACAAGAGGCTAGGAGTTGTGTTTAGCAAGAGAGGCTAGATGACAAGTTCTCTTCCAGCTCATATATTCAATAAACAATCTGTAATAAATCTATCTCCTTCTATCCCAGGATCCAAATGCAACCACTGTTAACTTCTGTAGTTTTTGTTCCAAACTTATTTCAATTCCAGTACTTACAGTACCAGCCACAGACATTGCAGAAGAAACAGTAATCAGCGAAGAGCCTCCAATGAAGAGACCATGTATCGAGATCATTGAAAATCGGGTGGAATCAGCAGAAATAGAAGTAAGGAATCTGTTAGCTGAGACGTTTTATTCTGATTTGCTAAACCGAATGTTTCTTGTTGTCTTGCTTTATTATTACTTTTTTTGTACTTGAAGAAAGTAAGGAATGTATTACTGCATCTTACATTTCTTTTTAAGATAGAGGTAGCCCTCAGCTTATAATTGTTTAGTGACCCTTTTCACATTAGAAACGGCACTGAAAAAAGTGACTTATGACCATTTTTCACACTTATGACTGTTGCAGCATCCCCATGGCCAAGTGATCAAAATTCAGGAGTTTGGCAACTGACTCACATTTATGACGGTTGCAGTGTTCCAGGGCCACATGATCCGCATTTGCAACTTTCTGACAAGCAAAGTCAATGGGGAAGCCAGGTTAACTTAACAACTGTGTTATTAATTTAACTACTGTAGTCGTTAACACAACATTTCTCCTCTTAAAAATGAGTTTAGATGAAAGACTTCTTCTGTGTATTTAGGACCATACATTAAATTCCAGTTAAACTAATTTATTGTTCTTGCCTTGTACACAATAATCTAATGAACTAGTAGTGATTGGCACTAAATTGGCGCTAGACAGGGGTGGGATTCTACCAGTTTGGATCAGTTTGGGCAAACTGGATGTTAAAGGTGCAGCTGGTTTGCCGAACTGGTATTTCAAATGACCGTCTGGCCCCTCCTCTACCTGGGATCTCCACGCAGCCCATTTTTGATGGAGATAAGTGCATGGAGGCTCTGGGAGGGGGAAAAACAGGCCTTCTGGAAGTCTGGAAGCAGGCCTGTTTCCAGTTTCCGGAAGGCCTCCAGGGGAGGCCTCTGGACCCTTGGGAGGGCGAAAACGGCCTCCCCTGGGCCATTTTGAATCCCACTCCTTGCACTAGATAATTGTTAACTGAATTCAAGACAGGTTGGACTTAGACCTTTTGTGACAACATAACAACTCCAGGCTAATTCCTCTTTT
Organism: Laticauda colubrina; assembly: GCA_015471245.1. NCBI lineage: Eukaryota > Metazoa > Chordata > Lepidosauria > Squamata > Elapidae > Laticauda > Laticauda colubrina. Next base: position 8,994,206 of record BLBF01000068.1, read on the forward strand.
GACTCTAACCCCAGGCTCTGCCTGTTCTTCTTTTACATTGTATCAGTGCAGTTTGGCTAGGTTAATGTGAAAATAAGTATGAAAAATTTGAAATAAGGGGGCTGAGCAAAAAAAAAACCTTGCTAAGAACGATAACATGATAGATGGAATTCCTGTTAAACTCAGTTAGGCTTGGAACATGGTTAATAAGAGAAGGAGAAAGTAGAGAGAAGGGGAAGGGAAAGAGATTGAGTTTTTGCCTCCTTATTTCATTGCAGTAAAGCCATGGACAATTCTTTTAGTAGTACCTGATGATTACAATGGATGGACTGACATTCATTGGTTAGTGAAAGCATGGAGGTTAAAAAAAAAAAGCTTTTGCTGTGTAAAGGTCAGAACAAAGTGATTCTGAGACAATTTTTTAAATAAAGCAGGTATGCTGCTTTTTACATCAGTTTGTTTAAAATGGTTCAGAAGGGGGGGGGAAATCACTTGCTTTGAACTGAATTTGTCTTTTTTTAAACTACAAAGTTGTTCTGCTTCATCAAATAAAACTCTAGATGGTTTTGCTTTTTTTTTTTTTAAAGATCAAGTTCCAGCAGCATCCTTTGAAAAGGATGGTCCCACAGCAATGATATATTCTATGAGTAATCTCTTTCCTCTCAGAAGTTTTACTGATATATTATTCCAAGAAGCAGAATATACATACATGATTCATTTTTCCTTACTAGGCTTGAAGTTTAACATTTACCTCGCTCTCCAGTTCTTTAAAAGCTGCTTATTTCTTTGTAATTGGCCAAATGGAATCTACATTTCAAAGTCAGAATAATATATGTAATTATTTCTTTCCAGAACATAAAACAGCTTTAGAACAGCTTTAATATTGACATTGTTTTTGTACAGAGTATTTTTTTAAGACTTGGTTTCTAAAGTCACAACTCAAAATAGCCTCTAATTTGCTCTCTTCCAGAATTCTTGCAGCTGATTTTCTTTTTGAAATGAAAAATGATAAAACAGTCAATTCCCTTTGAGGGGACACCCCGTTAACACGATATTTGTTTTGATTGACTTTCATAGGAAAGAGAAACATTACAAAAACAACTGGATGAGGCTAACCGGGAAGCCCAGAAGTATCGCCAGCAGCTTTTGAAGAAAGAACAAGAAGCAGAAGCTTGTAGGCAGAAGTTGGAGGCGATGAGTCGCCTTCAGACTAGCAAAGAAGCTGTTTGAGTGAACGAAGTGAGCATTCTTAGTATATACAAGATAAGAAAACCGCAGTACAATCTGGCTCTGCATAACACATTACTGTAGGTGCAGAACTGAGATTCTTTGTCAAAGAAGATGCTACTGGACTTAAGCCATGAGCTCTGGTGATTTTCTTGTATCATAAAAAAAGAAAACAAAAACCAACCTCAGAATTTAGACATTTTTGTGCAAAATATTTAAAAAGAAAAAGAAATACTGTAAATAGTTTTTTTTTACAGTTCCAAAATTAGTTGTTTAATCTTTTTGGAAGGAAATCCACAAACCTGCAAAGCCAATGTTTTTTGTGACGTTTTTTTTTTTTTATTTTACTATGAATCTTCTGAGATACAGAACAGTTTTAAGGAGGATAACTGTTGATTTAAACTGCTCTGTGTTAAATGAATTATGTGACAGAACTGAGCATGAAAGTTATGAATTAGATCTCTTGACTAAAATTCATTTCCTGATTATTATTGTTATCCTTTGTACAGCTTTAAGGAGTTGGCCAAGGCCTCCGAACAATACCCCCCCCCCTTTTTTTAGGGAAGAAAAAGTGTAATTTTTTATATTTAATTCCTGATATATTCAAGTAGATTGACATGTATATGAAGCTGATATTTTTAAAAATTTTCAGTTTGTACATATGCTGCATGTTTTTTTTTTATGATTTCTATATACATCTTCCATAAGTATTTTTCAGGAAAGAGGATGGAAAATTATGATTAAAAAAAATTAACCTCTAGGTTGGGAGCGGGTAACCATGGCAACTTTACGCCCTGTGGACTGCAACTCCCAGGATTCCTGAGCCAGGCTTAGGGATTCTGGGAGTTGAAGTCCATAAGTCGTAAAGTTGCTATAATTGCCCAGCCCTGCTCTAGGTCATGAGGGTAGGTAGTGGATGAAGAAGCCAGTGAATAACCGTGGGTCGATCTTATTTCTTTTATATCGGGAGCCACATTTCTTAGAGGGATGTAACTTGGGAGAAGAAAACAAAAAACAAAAACCAGTATTTATGTAATATATTAACTATATGAAAATATTACCCTTAGCGCAGCCAATCATATTTTCAGGGTGACCAGCCAAGCCGGGCTGGGATAATTCTGCAGATGGAGAACAAATTTCAAGTCCTTTTCCCCAAAACTCTTAAGCTTAACCTCTCCCCCTACTATGCTGCCACCTGCTGGACAGGTTGTTAACGCTCACCTCACAGCACCCCTCCGTTTCCCCCCAAATGCAAATTCCAGATGCTGCAAGGATAATAGGCTGATATCTGGAATTGGAGCTCAGGATGTCCTTCAAGAAATGTGTTGGTAAATGGCACACAAGTGTCCCATCTCTCACAATACCTTTAATCTGACAAACCACCTGACAGCAGGTACCGATGACCAGGCCTCCTAAAACAGTTCACAACACATGCCCCACAAAGGCTTTATCACCTGCTAGAGATTGTCCCCAAAAATAAATAAATAAAAAGCGAGTGAAAGGAGTTAATTTGAAGACAGAGGTCTGGAAATGGCATTCACCACCCTTCTCCAAGGGGACATCCCTCAAAAGCGCTGAAGGTCATGAGATTGAAGAGAGGAAATTGGGCAATCAGCTTTTTAAGTGACTCCTCATCCTCCTCTCCATGATTGTGGCTGTTGTATACCGAGAGCCTAAAACGTAAGAAAGTTCGACACAGTTAATGGGATCATCTCTTTCACAACGTTCCTACTTTGTCTGCAAAATGAACAGGGATAACTGAAAAGTCTGAAGTCCTTGCATGTGTTTTATCTAGAAGCCACCTAAAGCAAAATCCATATTTTCTCTGCTGTGCCACCATCCCTGGGACCTCTACTCTCTCTTCTTCCAACAAAACTTACAGAGGAAATGCTCCTTTTTCATATTTGTGCCCATCGTCTCAATCTTAACAGTATCACATAGGCGCATGTAATTTTCACTTGTTTTGTCTGCACAACATTTTAAGATTGTCCCAAATCATGACTTGACCTCTCGGGGCAGATTTGTGTGGTAGTACTGATTATGTTTTAGTTTGTGTGGTCTTCAGGGAGACAATTCTTAGCATTTCTGGTGAATGGTGTTTTAAATTTATCAGTTTTTACCTGTCTTTCCTTTCTCTTCCCACGCCATCCAAGTTTATTGGTATTCAGCGCCCACATTTGCTAACCAGTATGATCAGCGGTTATATCTTCTGGACATTGATGTAGAGTTCGAAATCTGCCAGGGTTGAACTACATTCAGTTGTGAAGGAGTGATTTAGGTCTGCAAAGTATTGTGATAATACACCAAGCAGTTAGGAAGGCAACCCTAAGTACCATTACAGATGAAAAGTTTACTGTTAAAAGAAATAAGGGTGTTTTAGACCTTAAACTTTAATATCTCCTCAAAATAATAGGTAAGTAAGCACTTAATTCCTGCTGGACTTCAGGCCAGAACAAATGTTTTGGGACCTATTAAAGGTTTCACAGCTGAGTCCTGCTCTGCCGATAGAAAGGAATGAAAGGTAGATAATAATTTTAGACGGGATTTGAATGCAAGGAGAAAAGAGATGGCTCTCCTCCCCCTAATCCTGTCTTGCGTGAGCTTTGCACTTACATTCAGGCAAATGTAAGGGAATATTTATAAAAAAATATTTCCTTCTTTGTCAGTCACAGTTGTTGTCATTGGCTGTATCTTTCCTGCTGCAAATGTTGACCTATAGAGAGCCAAGAACACTCAGACTTTCGTTGGCTTTCGGATAATTCACAGACCATACTGCCTTAAAGATTACCAAGTGCTACAAACGCTTTTATCCTTTGTTCAGAGTACTGTGCAGCTCCTTTATTTCCATGTATACCTTGTATTTTTGATTTGTGCTTTGCTGTGTTTATCTTTCAGTGCTTTTATGAAACGTATAAACTTTATAAATCATCTAGATTACCTATACAGAAGAATTGCCCTTAAAACCTGTCTTTGGCCTACCTTTTCTATTTACAATTAAATATCTTTTCCACAGATGCGGGGTTGATTCACTTATTTTGCAAAACATTTTCCACCCAGGTGGTTTCTTCTGTAGCATGAATTGTTATAAAAGGTAGCTGCTTGGATTTTTAAGAATATTAGAGACACATAGTGAAATACATGGGCTGGGAGATAGCTGCATCAGAACAGCTATTAGAACAGTTTCAAAAGTCTACATTGGAGATTTCCACTCTAGTCGTCAAAGGGCAAAATGATTCTTCCAATAAGGTGTCATCTTTTGCTATTTTGTAACTTCAGCATTATTTTAAAGTAGAAAAATAAGTCGCTAAATTTAGCACGGAGACTCAAAAAATGTGAGAAATTTGGGAATAGATTGAAAAGGCTCATGTTCCAGTTTCTTACAACTTTAGTCCATCCAAACCTGTGGACTTCAACAGAAGGTTTTGTTGATTGTAACAATAGTTATGGGGCTGCAAGCCCATCACTTATGTGAATAATAGCCCTAACAAAAATGCCCAAAATGAAAGAAAAACAAGGACAAATAGGCTGAAAAACAGCTTCTATCCCAGGGCAGTAACTATTGAATTCTACTGTATAGTACACTGAAGATGGTATTTAATTCTGTTGTACGATGTGCAATGACAATGAAGTAAACTAAACTAAATCACTTAAACACCTCAACTGGGGTTGCCATCAAAAGGCTTGCTCACCAGAAGGATCTTGAAACTGGATCACCCTTGATGCTGTGTCAACTACAACTGCTATAACACCCACAATTTGAGTTGTGACTCCAGAATAAGGCATTGTTACCATATATTTTTATCAATAGGGGTATCAGTAAAATGAAAAGGGAATTTTCCAGGAAGGATGTATTTATTACTCATATGCTCCTCCATTTCTGAAGACATTTAAATGGTTTCTAAGTAACAAAAAATAACCCAGGTTTTTCTTCTCCTTTGCCAGCAGATGTTCAAAAGATACTACCTTGATACCAAATGGAAGGAGTAGGGTTGGAAAAAAAACCTCAGGTTTTGTTGGGCACAGCAATTAAATATGGGCCCATTGGTGAAAAAGAACCCCTCCAATTTGCATTTCTGACCTACTAAAATGAAGCTGAGTTGCATCAGCATTTCAAAAAGCCACAATTTTGACAAATAGGGTAGTTGGAATAAGTTTAACCAGCCTTCCAACCATTGGGTATGATTATGGAACAAAACTGTATTTGTTGACTCATGAGTTCAGCTGTTGAGGATTAATACACCTAATCAGAATTTGAGCTACCAATCAATATCCTCCAGGTTCAAGCATCATAACTTACTTCAGCATTACAACCATTTCTGAAACGGAAAGGAAAATAAATCAAATTTATCAGAAACAAGATGGCTGTTTCAATGAAGTTTGATTGAGACCAACAAATACCTATTTCTCCAGAGAGAATTGAGTCATTTATGACACATGGACTTTTTCCCACAGTTTTGACGATACGGCTTTCTCAGTGCTTAACCAACATACTATTTCTATTCATTCCGTCACCTTTGGGTAAATACATTTTCCCCTTCGCTTGCTACCTACTGGGTCCAAGAGGAAGAAAGCTACAACCAAATAATCATTTGCATCAAATTGTATTTGCTCACTCTGCCATTTCAAGCTCTCCAAGCCCTTTTGTTTCCTGTCTGAACAAACAGATTGGAGTGTGTTTGCTCACCTCTTCAATTAGTGTGCCATTTCAGAAATAAGGCAGGATAAATAGTAAATATGATGATCTATGACTTCCATTTCAAAATCTTTTCAAAGGACTAAGAGGAAGTTGGTTTAAGCCTGAGGTACTTTCAGCAATCAGTTCTGAGGTTTAGAAGTGGGTTTCAGACTGTTGCTCCAACTCTGTTCCCTTCCCCCCACATTTTTACAAAAGTTCTGAAACATTTCTAGTGCTTTACAGCCCTCTCTCGGCAGTTTACAGTGCCAGCGTATTGCCCCCAACAACCTGGCTCCTCATTTTACCAAACTTGGAAGGATGCAAGGCTGATTCAATCCCGAACCGGTGAGAATTGAACCGCAGGCAGTCGGCAGAAGTAGCCTGCAGTACTGCATTCTAACCACTGTGCCACCACATCTTATCCATGATAAGGATAATCTTAAGTAGAATATGAAATATATAGATCATTGTTCTACACTATGGCTTACCATTTGTGTGGAGCTACCGGATCTACATTGCAGAAAATCAGATGACTGTTTATTTAGCAACAATAACAAAAAAAAAAACCTAACAACAACCATGTTCTATTTCTTGTCCTTTGGATTTTGTAGGCCAGCAAGCTTAGGTAGCCCTCGTGTTGTCTGGACTCTGCCAGTTGCAGTTTATGAACTAATCTTAATGTGATATGTGAGAGTAGTCTGCCAACCTAAGTTAAGGTTATATAGACAAGTCACAAAACAAACCCTTGGCTTAAATAAAGTCCTAATTAAACCTATTAGTGTATAAGTCGATGCACGTTGGGTCACCCTGTGCATAAGTCCCTTGCAAGTGGGGCTCTGTTTTCTTCCCTGGAATTCTCCATCTGATTTGTGTGCGTCCATGGGTATAAGCTACAAATCCCACGGATAAAAAGCAAGTTGCTTTAAAAAAAACATCAATCCAAAAGTGAAACAAAACCTCATTTCAAGGAAGGACGAAGCTTTTCTGCTGCTTGTCTTCTTCCACTCCTGTCTACAGAGATTCTCAGTCATCCAGGTCATGATTGCTCATGGTACTTTGGGATAAGCACCCTTGAATTGGTGTGGAGTATAAATGGATTTCCAGAAAGAGAGAAAAAAAGCAGAATACAGGATTCAGGTGACCCTGAAGGCACAGATAAATCTCCAAGTGGCCTCAACGAACTCTCAGAAAGAGGGCTGATGACCAGATGAATGCAAAGAATATCAATCCTTCCGCTCTCCACCATTCAGTCAGAAGTGAAGAAACTTCTTGGATGAGAAGTGAAACATCTTCAAGCAGAACAAGAAAGTCCAGTTGTCTTTTGCAAGAAAGCACCTTTGGGACTTCCAACCTTCTGTTTTCAAGATCACCATATTATGGTACCATGACAATCACATGGCATAATTTGCTGCCAAAGAGGTTTATCAATTCTCACTTGCTGGGTATCTAGAAAAAAAAGAAACAGAAGTCTGCAATGATAGATATATATATTCTCTTTTTCTCCTCTTTTTTTTCCCCACAGCACAATGCATGTATGTGTGTGGACCTGTGTTGCTTTCCTAAATACCAGAGAATATACTATAAATAAATGTGTGGTCAACTTACCGTCTCTTACATGTGAACTCAAGGTTTAACTTCTTAGCTAGAACTCAAGAATCTCACCATTCTTGATCTGCAGATGTCAGAATAGAAATCTACAACAAAACTTGGTGTCCAATTCTTACAGGCATAAATCCAAAGTGATGAATACTCCAGATTTGGATAACTAGTTCATCAGAAGGGTACTTGGGCCCCAGAGTTCTATCTCGGGCTGAATTAATATATTGTGTTAAGTCATTGCTTGATTAAGATGCATTGAATTGGCTTCAATTGTGTAAAGCAGTGTGCAAATGTACATATCATATAGTCTAAATCAGTGTTTTTCAACCCTGCCAACTTTAAATTGTCTGGACTTTTAACACCCAGAATTCTCCAGCCAGCCATGGTGGGAAATCCAGATAGCTTAAAGTTGACTAGGTTGAGAAACAGTGATTGTGGATTGCCATGGCCAACTCACCATGGCCAACTCATCATGATCAACTTACGACAATTCAATTTAATTATTCAAAATAATTTAAAGAATAATTTTTATTTTGTCCCTCTTTTGGTATCCTTTTTGAAATTATTCTATTCTACCATTCCTTTGAAATTAATGTAACTCTTGTTCCATGGCAAATTGTCTCACAGTGACAGTGTTGGCCAAGGCGAGTCGTCCTGCACGAATTGGCCATGGCAAGTTGTCCTATACCCCAGTGATGGTTTGCTTATGTTGCTAATGCAACAATTTGCTTATGTTGCAAAAATAATCTTGTATTCTAAAAATATAAGAGTCACTCAAAAAAAAAATTCCCCTTTCTTGTCACTTGACTTTTCATGTGAAAGAAAAAAGACAAAAATTTGTCAGAATAATGCCAGGAATGTAAGTGACAATGTCATAATCTTTTACTCAACTTGATAAATACACTTCTTGTGGCATGAATTTCATTATTTCATTGATGACATTCATGACTGCACATTATATAGTCGTGTGCTTGATTTCTATGTCATTTTTCATTCAATCTAGAGTCCTTAGAAAAGGAACAAACTCTGAGGGCCAGTCACTTGGGTGAGATAAGAGGAAACTTGCATAGTTTCTTATCTCACCCAAGTGACTGAACCTCAGAATTTGTTCTCCTTCTGAGGACTCTAGATTGTACAAAGGATACAATTAGGAAAGGATAAATCAAAGGTGAGCACTTCGTTTAAAAATAAAACAATTGAGCTATGATTTCGCTGCAAAGAGTAAATCCAAAATCTTCATCACTTTTTTTGGAATAGAAATTTAATGCACTTCTTTAAAGGTATGTTGGATATAAATGGAGCCTCTAGAAGGAAAGGCATTTATCCTGTGCATGCTCTAGAACAGGGGTCGCCAATCTTTTCGACCTCAGGGATCACCAAACTCATAATTTTAAATCCAGGGGACCGCTAACATGAATTTTGACTGACGATGGCTTGCTGATGTTGGGGTGAGAGAGAGAGAGAGACAGAGAGATCTGATCTAACCTCCCTCCCTCCCTCCCTCCCTCCCTCTCTCTCTCTCACACACACAAACACACAGAGGCAGGGTGGGATTCAAATTTCTTAACCAGTTCTGCGGGCATGGCTTAATTTGTGGGTGTGGCTTGGTCATGTGACTGGTTGGGCATGGCTTGTATGTAAATATTATAAATACTTATGTAAATATTGAATTTTTTTATAAAAAAAGGAGCAACTTTTACCCAAAATCAGGCAAAGCAGGCAGGCAGATTGAGCTGCTCACAGAATCACAGACTCATTCAGAAATCTATCTTTCTGCCTTTGGCTACCTGAGTTTGCACTGAATAATAGAAGCTTTAGTTCTAGGGAAGGTTCCACTCTGAGATCTAAAGATTAGCTATAAAGCAAGAAATCCAATGGTTTCCTGCTTTCTAACTGATCTAAATCTCCTGGCACAGCAGAACAGCTGATGGTCAGGAAAAAAAAAGGAAAAATAACAACTTAGCAGGCAAGTTTGCAGGTAAGTGGATGGAGTAAGTGGATGGAGAGGTTTCCTGCGGGCCATGTGGGCGGTGCAGCCTTGTGTTCCCATGCAGCCTGGATTAATTGCTTTGTAGGGGGAGTGCTCTGAGGTTGACATTTCTCTGCGGACCACCAAAATTTTCTCACAGACCAACAGTGGGTTGCGGCTCACCGATTGGCAACCACTGGTCTAGAGCAGGGCTCTCCAAACTTGGCAACTTATGGATTTGTGGATTTTAACTCCCAGAATTCCCCAGCTCGGCATACTAGCTGGATGAGGAATTCTGAGAGTAGAAGTCCATTAAGTCTTAAAGCTGCTAAATTTGGAGACCCCTAGAAGCAATAAGAAGAGAGCTGGGACTGTCGTCTGTTTGTACAAGAAATTTAAGACATATTCAGCTGGCCTCTGTGTGAGAAACAAAATTGTATTTTGGGTCTCTTATCCTGCAAATTCTTCTTTCCTTCTCATATTGTAAGAAAGAAACAGTGTCTGCTCCTGCCAGAATAGATATCTTGAGGGCCAAGGTCAGTGGAAAGAACAGTATGTAGTAAGATGTTGGAATAATAAATGTGATCACAACAATTTTTAGCGTAGTATCCGTGTCACATTTTAAGATAATAGAAGGCTGTTGAGATCCTGTGAGACATTGATAACTTACTTACTTGTGGAATAAGTTTATCTAGATTGCTGTTTCCTGATGTGTGATAGCTAATTTTAGACTTTGGGTTTTGCAAGCTCATCTTTTATCTGATTGTGTGTATCTTTTCACACATTAGGACACCTTCCTGACACTGTTTTGAATAATCTTTGGGCAATCTTCCTTTGATATTTTGCTCTGTCTTTCTCTCTCTCTTTCCCAAACATGGCATCAACTAAAACCAACCAAATCTGATCTTCTGTAGTTTAATTATACAGCATGTTTCTAGAAGACGATTGCTGAATTTATTTTCAATACCCAAGCATTTGACAATTTAATGCTCTTCTCTGCTGTCTTTGTGTGTGTCTTCACCATTACTATTACTATTTGTTATTGGCCAGGATGTATGTTGTTTCCTGCTGTAGTAATATAATGAACAGGACTCCAATTTGCTGAATATCAAAGCCAGTGAAGCAAATGGGGAGGTTTCATCAGAGGCTGATTTCCTAATAATTTGCTGACGTAAAGTTTGATAGGCATGGCAGATAGAAGATATAAAAGGGTGCAGGATGAAGGCAACTCAGCTGAGCAAATAGCTATCTGCAGTCCACAGATAACCATTAGAGAAAGAAACAGTCTTTGCAAAAGTCTACATGGACCAGGAAGAATACAGATGGAGAGGTGAGTCTGGGAAGGGGTACACAAGGAGATTTGTACAATGGATTCCCATTTGGGCCTGTGATGCATTCAGCTCACTTCCATTTTCTGAACAAGATCAGGTAAGTCCACTCAACTATTGATGGCTGCAGAAATGAAACATCCATGTTTAAAAAAACAGAGCAACTGTCTAAACCAGGTGCAAACTGATCTAAGAGAAGTAGGCTGCTGCTTTTATAGTTTACCTGCAATTTTTTAGGAGCATCTTATGATAATCCAGCCTTCGCCCAAAGAGTTCAATGATGTGTCCTCCAGAGGTTTTGGATCTCAAGGACATCAGCACCAGCCAATGTAGATGATTGAGAGGGATTGAAGGACTAATTGTTCAAACCATCTTAGAAGGGGACTATATAACCTATTTCTGCCTTATTCTACCACTGGCCATGATATAGTGATGTATAATCCTCAGATATTGCCAAACATCATCTGATTGCAACTCCTTGCCATACTAGCTGGAGTTGATGGTCATCAGATTCCAAAGGTGCTTTTTCAGGAGGCAACTGGACTTTCTTGTTTTTCTTTGAAGGCCTTTCACTTCTCATTCAAGAAGCTTCTTCAGCTCTGACAGGATAGTGGAAAATGGAAGATTCAGTCAGAGCTGAAGAAGCTTCTTGGATGAGAAGTGAAAGGTCTTCAAAGAAAAACAAGAAAGTCCAGTTGCCTCCTGAAAAAGCACCTTTGGAATCTGATTACCATGACTTTGATGACTGAAAATCTCTACAGACTAATTAGATTCCACCAATTCTTGAAGAGGCAAAGATCTTTTCTTCTTTATTTTGCAGCTCCAAAGATAGGCATGATTTCTTACAGGTAAATTCTTTTTCATTCACTAGCTGCAATGGTTGGCTGCACATGGGATTGGACACTGTATGTGTGTAGATACAGTGCATGTATGTAGATTTACTCAGAAATAAACCCCTCTATAAAACTTATGTAAAGCATGTGTGGCTAAAGACTGCATTTGTGACTACTCATTTCCTGTTTAGCTCTTAGAAGGCAAACTTCTTAGAGAGATTCTATTGATGCTTATGCTATATGTGCAAAGTTATGGCAGTCACAACATGGATGTGCAAAATGTCCCCAATGGGTAGGAATGGTGTTTGTGAGCTCTCCTTGCTACCGCTTTCTAGGGAAAGAGATGGTGGACTATATTTGCCAGTACCTCACCAACATCCGGGAACGGCGAGTATATCCTGATGTGCAACCAGGTTACATGAGAGATCAGTTGCCGGATGGAGCCCCCTTGGAGCCAGAAAGCTGGGATAATATCTTCAGAGACATAGAGAACATCATTATGCCTGGGGTAAGGACAGGTGTGCATGTTGTGAGAAAAGGGGTGCTTGTAAAGGAATGGTCTCCCCGCTAGTATTCTCTAGATGTGATGTGACTTCAGCTCTTAGAACCTTTACCAGCAGGGCCAATGGGCAGAAAGGAAAGGATGGGGAACTGGACAACCTTACTGTGCACCTCAGGGGCTGCCACAAAGAAAAGGGAGTCAGTCAGACTATTCTCCAAAGTACCTGGCAGGACAAGAAGCAACAGGTGGAAAGTAATCAAGGAGTGAAGTAACTTAGAACTAAGGAGAAATTTGCTGACAGTTAGAACAATTAACCAATGGAACAACTTGCCTCCAGAAGCTGTTAATGCTCCAACACTGGAAGTTTTTAAAAAGATGTTGGATAACCATTTGTTTGAAGTGATGTAAGGTTTCCTCCCTAGGCAGGGGGTTGGACTAGAAGACCTCCAAGGTCCCTTCCAACTCTGTTATTCTATTCTATTCTATTCTATTCTATTCTATTCTATTCTATTCTA
>BLBF01000068.1:9007529-9033661 GCA_015471245.1 Laticauda colubrina
AGGATAGGATAGGATAGGATAGGATAGGATAGGATAGGATAGGATAGAATAGAAATTCTTTATTGGCCAAGTCTGATTGGACACACAAGGAATCTGTCTTGGTACAAATGCTCTCTCAGTGTACATAAAAGAAAAGGTACATTCATGAATAGTCATAATATCATGTATAATATTATATATCCCAGATATCTGAGGAAGAAGAGAAATTCTAACCAAAATAAAGGATCTAGCTGCAGATATGTATTCTGCTGATTTCTCAAAAGAACTATATTTTTATGCCTTGGTAATTCATCTCTGAGAGTGATACTTGAACTGAGAAGGGCAGTCTAATTTCTCAGTGCTCCTAAAATGGAGAAGAACAATCTTGGTGAGTTTCTTGAGCAATCTCTTTCATCTCACAGAGAACATCTTTATACAGCATATCTGAATATGCCAGTACCGATTCAGCACTGCACCCAGCATCAGATATGCTTTGATAACAGTGACAAAAAACGGACTCTTTTTTTGAGCAACTTTCCATGCCCTCCCTCGCTAGATATGACAAATCGGAACCAAGCACCATTTTCTCTTTGCAATGCAGGATCATCAGTTTATATGACTGAGATCAGTGTTAGGCTTAAACAAGTGTAACTGTCACTCAGTTACATTCCATTAGCCATCTTTACTGGTTTTTGAAGTCATCCCTCCCAACAGTCTTCCAGATGCCATGGAGAGAAGTCCCAAATACACATCTGCAGAGTTAGAGAACTCTGCTCCAAACACAAAGAAGTTGTTATTGGATGATAGATAGATAGATGCTGCTCACACAACAGGTGAAGAAGGGTTGTCTCATTGGCTATGAGACCTGATAGTTGTGCAATTACCTGTTGCATCACAATTTATCTTCTTGATTAAAGACAATGTCTCCTTCCAGTTAACCTAAGGTCTTTATGGATGGATCCATGTAATTTTCTTGGTAGCGTTATCCATGTACTTTGCTGTTGTCTTATTCTGACATAGCTAAGTTTCCAATCTAGAACAGCGTTAACCAAGGATGGCCAGCTTATCAAGCAATTTTTGCATTATCAGGGGACAAAGGAAAATAAGAATTCTGAGAAAGTTTCCTTTCTTTTGCCTGGACAGGTTAATTTCATTGTCCTGTCTTTCTTTCCATCCTCCTCATTTCATGCTGAGCCAGCTCATCTTATTTTTCTGTGCTCCTCTCTTCTTTTAGGTTGTCCATTGGCAAAGTCCACAAATGCACGCCTATTTCCCAGCTCTGACTTCCTGGCCGTCACTCCTTGGAGATATGCTAGCAAATGCTATTAACTGTTTGGGATTTACTTGGGTAAGTAATTCCAGCATTAAGATCTTCTGCTCAAAACCCCAGCATCTCAAACACACGAATGCACACAGAAAACAAACTCCAGGGCTAATCACAATTCACACACTGCATATAAAGCAGAGCAGTATTTGATAGTGTCAGTGTAGCAGGTAGTGCAATATAGTGGTTAAGGTCATTTTGCACATGCTCAGAGTTTATATAGTCATACTATACAAGCACCCTGGATTGATCAATTACCTATAACATTCCTTAAACTGGTTAAACCAGTTTAACGTGTTTAAACCAGTTTAAAAGTTTAACGTGGTTAAACTAAATAAGAAAAAAGAGAGAATCTTTTGAAGGTTAGCTGAAAAGAGATAGCATTTAAAGCATAGTAACTGGGGAATTCTGGGAACTGAAGTTCACATAACTTTGCCAAGTTTGAAAAACACTGAGTAGCCAGGTGTGGAGAATGCCAAGTGTTCTGCCTTTGCTTTCGGTTTCAAGCCAACTCAAAACTTTGGGTGCTTTTTCAGAAACTCCTGCCTTAATAAACAGCGAAGCAGTATGTAGGTTACTCAACCTATATTTCAGAATATTTGTCTACAAATTATTCTTTCTGACAAACTCTTAGAAAGGGCTCACACGAGAAGACTAGTGTCTGCTTGCGACAGATCAGGAGATATCCAGCAAGGCCAATGATTTGGTTTACTCTTGAGTTGTGTATTATGTGACAAGGAAAGCCTGTGAAAATTGAAACTTATTCAGAAGCCGAGCATAAGGAAATGACGGAAGCTAGGAATGAAGTCTGGTAGCAGGCAGTCTCTCTTCCGAGTAAACAAATGCCCACAATTTGAGGAAGCACTTTAAGTGGTGAGATGTTTCCCTTCTCTTGCAGGGACAAATTGTCCTTCCCCCACAGACATGTCAGCTGAGTTCTCTACCAAACCTAGAAAACATCCAAAGCATAGTGAGGGGCTCAGTCCCATCTGTGGCCAGATGGGGTATTGGTAGTCCTTGACTTACAACAGTTCATTTTGTCACTGTTCAGAGTTACAACAGCACTGAAAAAGTGTCCGTTTTTCACACTTACAACTGTTACAGCATCTCCATGGTCGCCTGATCAAAATTCAGAGGCTGGTCAACTGACTCATGTTTATGATGGTTACGATGTTCCAGGGTCATGTGTGATCCCCTTTTGTGACCATCTGACAAGCGAAGTCAATGGGGAAGCCAGAATCACTTAACAACCATGTCATTAACTTAACAATAGCAGCGATTCACTTAACAACTGTGGCCAGAAAAGTCGTAAAATGGGGGAAAACTCATTTAACAACTGATTTGTTTAGCAACAAAAATTTTGGGTTCAGTTGAAGTCATAAGTTGAGGGCTACTTACACTTCACAGATCATTTAAATGATTCTCACTGTTTAGAAGGCCTTTGTCACTGAATTGTTTCTAGTCAACGAGTTTGATTGATTGATTTGTTTTTATTCACTTCACAATCGTGTTGATATCAGTGATTCACTTCGCAGCTGTGGCAAAGAAAGGTTGTAAAATGGGACAAAGTTAGCAAATGACTCACTTAGCAACCAAAATGTTGGGCTCGACTATGGTTATAAGTCGAGGACTACCTCTACGAAGGACCTTTTTCAGTCCACAAATAACTATTATTGCAGTAAATGTTCAGGGCCTGTCTCTGTGTAAAGGAAGAACTTGGTTGTGAGACTTGTGTCAAAAACATAACTGCGATGCCCTGTGTGTATAGGAGACCCACAGACACAATCATAAGAAAAGACCTAAAATTTGTGAAGCCTGGTGCCCAGGTTTGGCCCACAACAACATCAGAAACAAATAACATAGAACAGGCGAGTGCCCATTGCGCGCTTACCCAAAATATAACGTGCACTGTTCGTGCATGCGCCCCTCTGCATTCACATGTATGCTCCTGTGCATGCATGTGTGCACCCCTTGTGTATGCACCCCACCCCCCTTATGTGCCCTGACCCACTCATGTGCTCTGAGCCCCTCATGCTCCACCCCCCGCAGATGCAAGGCAGAGACCAGAAGATCAGCTGGCTGGCAGGAAGTATGTGCCCATGTGTGGCAAAGCTGAGCTGAGGTAATGGCGTGCATGCCCACAGGGAGCCAAAAGTTTGCCACCACCGACATAGAAGTAAGAACTGTAGAGCTGGTCCCTTCAGCATGTAAACCTATGAGATGTTTTTAGTATTTATTTGATTTGCCAAGCGATTATAAGATAATAGGTATAAGTGTAAACATAGTTATGAATACATGAAATGAATACATATAAGAAAATAAGAAGAAACACTAGGACAGGGACAATAGGTGTTCTGTATGTAAAGTGGATGACTCCAAATCTACCATTCTGATTGGTTAAGGAAAAGACAAGTGGATTGGTTCACTAGGAACCAATCCAAAGAGATACCAAAAAGGCGGCAAATCTAAATAGCTGCCATTGGCTGCAAGCAGGCAAGCCAGCCTGTATAAAAGGGCTGGCCCCGGCTTCAGCCGGCGTTCCGTTACTAACTGTTAACAATAAAAGTATTTGTTGTTGGAACCCGGTCTACCTCGTGTGTTTTCCAAACAAAACAATAGGCACATTGGTGTGCTTATGCACGGCTCCTACAGACCTCTTAGGAAAGGAGTGAGGTCAATAGTAGACAGTCTAAGGTTAAAGTTTTTGGGGTTTGGGGAAGAAACCACAGAGTCAGGTAGAGCATTCCAGACATTGACCCCTCTGTGGCTGAAGTCATATTTCCTGTAATCAAGTTTGGTGCAATTAACCTTGAGTTTGCATCTATTGTTTGCTCTTGTGTTGTTGTGGTTGAAGCTGAGGTATTCATTGACAGGTAAGTCATTGCAATGTATGATTTTTTTATACCATACTTAGATCAGACCAAAGACGGTGTAGTTCTAGTTTTTCTAGGTCTAGAGTTTCAAGTCTGCAATGAGTAGAGAAGCAGAGAACTCTTCTTGTGAAATATTTCTGGACTTTTTTTTTTTTTTAACAAATTTTTATTGGTTTTAAAACAAACAAACAAAACATAAAAACATTAAACCATCTTCCATATATATACATACAGTGTGCCGGTTGGTTTACAAATTGTTTTGTGCTACCATTTCGTAGTCTTCCATTACAATGACATTATATATCCTCTCATACTTTCAATCAAATATGAATAGAATTCCAATGACTCTTTCAGTTTCTGATTTCTCTCCCTCTCTCCTCCTCTCCCTCTCCTTCTCCCTCTCTGTCTGTCTTTCTCACACTGTCTCTGTCTCCAAATTTTCATGTCGAATTGTTGAAAAAAGAAACATTAATATATTTTTTAATGAATCACTGAGTATACTTTTATTCATTCATGTTTTACAAAATAATCATGTTCTACTTAGTTTATTTCATAACAATTCATATTATCCTCCCAGATCTATCCTAGAATCATTTTGTAGATATAATTAAAAAGAAGAAAAAAAGAAAATACATCTTTATATATTTATTATTTTCTAAAAATCTACATATTTCATTACTATGTTTTACTATCTAACCATTGACAGAATAGATCCCAAATTTTATAAAATTGTTTATCTTCTTGCTCTCTAATTTCAAATGTCAATCTACTCATTTCAGCACATTCCAATATTTTCTTAATGATTTCCTCCTGTGACGGTATTTTCTCATTTTTCCAGTTTTTAGCAAATACAATCCTAGCCACTGTTAAAATATTTACAATCAGGTATTTCAAGTCTTTACTATATATTTCAGGCAAAATTCCCAATAAAAATATCTCTGGTTTCAAATCTATATGTTTTTTTGTCATTTTTTCCAACCGCGTGTGGATTTTAGTCCAGTATTTTTTAGCATCCGCACAGGTCCACCACATAGGGTAATATGAGCCAGATGTCCGATGACATTTCTAACACTTTTCGGACTTATTTTTGAACATTCTTGTTATTCTTATCGGGGGAAAATGCCACCTATAAAACATCTTATACAGATTTTCTTTATATGCTGTTGACATTTTCATTTTATAATTTTGAGACCACAATTTTTGCCATTTCTCTAAATCAATCCCATATCCAAAATTCTTCCGCCAAGCAATCATAGTTTCTTTCACTTGTTCTTTTTCTAATTTGTTGTTTGTGTTAACCTTGGAAGTGTTAAACAGAAATATTAGAGAAGAAAAATATATAAAAGGGATAAAAATTAAAAAGGAAGAATTTAAATTGCAAGCATTCACAGATGACTTGGTTTTCATCTTAGAAGATGCCCTAGAAACAGCATCAAAATTGATAGAAAAGATAGAAAGGTGGAAAGGTGGCTGGCTTGAAAATAAATAAAGATAAGACAAAGATTCTGACAAAGAACATGTTATCAAGACAAAAGGAAGAATTAGTAGACCTACTGAAAATCCAGGACACAAATAAGATTAAATACTTGGGGATACATTTGACAGCAAGATGCAGTACATTAAAAGAGAATAATTATATTCAACGTAACCTTAAGCCCATGTCACACTGAACCAACGGATGCAAAGAGGATGTAAAACGGACAAAAAACCTTGCCATCTGTTCGAAAACGCGATGTACTCACTGCCTCCGTTTTGCTTCCTCTCTATCCGTCCAGCATCCGTTTATTGACGTTTCATCTGCTCCAAAAGTTTTGGGCTGCCCAAAACTTTTGCGCAGAAAATGTATCCAGTTTGTCCATTCTGCATCCGCTACGCATCCGCTATATCCGCTAGGCGTCTGCTATGCATACGCGGAACTCCATCCGCCCGGACTCAGGGAGGAAGTGGAACGGACGCAGAATGGATGCAGAACGGATGCAGCATGGAAACAAAGTGTTTAAAATTGAAAAAACGTTCACAGAGGGGACCTATCTCGGATATTAAGGATGTCTAGAGGATGCCTAGAGGATGCCTAGCGGAAAACCTATACTGCCTATAAAAAGAGGGAGCAACTCGCCTGCATCTCACTTTCAGAACAGCAGCCCAGCGGTGCAGACCTCTGCAGCCTTCATCTGGCTCTTCCTCTTCCACAGCATCCAGTCATGTCCACCGTGGATTGTAACAAAGTCCTTTCAGCAGCCACCATCGTTCTGCAACAGTGCGAAGCCATCTGCAGGCTCTGTGAACTCTACTGCGAGAAGAAAAAGAGGCAGCCAACAAGAGTCTGGGTCCGAAGATGGTTCGCCAGAAGAGCAGAGGACGGACTGTACAACAAGCTGATGGTGGAGCTCAGGAACGAAGACACTCGGGTGTTCCAGAACTTCATGAGGATGCCTCCAGCCATGTTTGACAAAGTTGTGCAGCGGCTGACACCCAGGTTGACCAAGGTAAACACCAGCTTCCAGCCCAGCCTGGAACCTGGGCTCAAGGTGGCACTCACTCTATGCCACCTGGCCTCAGGGACCTCCTATAGGAGCATGCAGAATGGCTGGAGGGTGCCATCCAACACCATCAGCATTGTGGTCAGAGAAGTGGTGCAGGCCATCATCGAAGAATACAAGGAGGAGCTCCTCCAGTACCCCTCCACTGAAGAAGGATGGAAGAAAGTTGCAGAGCAGTGGTATCAGAAGTGGAACTTACCACACACCATTGGAGCCATAGATGGCAAGCACGTGGCCTGCAAATCTCCAGCCAAGTCGGGGTCCACTTATCACAACTACAAGGGCTTCTTCAGCATCATCCTCTTCGCCATGGTCGATGCTGACTACAAGTTCATGTACATCGATGGTTCAGGAAATGGCTCATCTTCAGATGCCCAGGTATACAACGCCAGTCACCTCAAGGAGGAGCTGGAATGCAACCTCATCGTGGGCTTCCCAGATCCAGAACCCCTGCCCAATGACACACAAGATGTGCCCTACTTCCTCATGGGGGATGACGCCTTCTCCCTCACAACCTACCTCATGAAGCCCTACACCTCCAGACTCCTCACCTGTGAAGAGAGGATCTTCAACTACAGGCTGTCTAGGGCAAGGCGGGTGGTGGAGAACGCCTTTGGCATCCTGGCCAACAGGTTCCAGGTACTTCTCACCACCATGCAGCATTGCCCAGAGACCGTGAGGAGGATCATGGAAGCTTGCTGCATCCTGCAAAATCTCATGCGCACCCACTACCCAGTCTTGCAGAACAGGCTCGTGGACCTCCAGCAAGGAAATGGGGACATGGAGCTTGGGGAATGGAGGCAAGGGCGAAACCTGATCAACACTGAGGATGTGCAAGGCCCCAACAGAGCCTCACATGAAGCGAAGAAGCAGCGCAACCTCCTGAGACAATGGTGCAACTCCCCAGCTGGAGCAGTGGAGTGGCAAGACAGGATGGTAGATGCTTAATGGATGCTTCCTTCAGCCTGTCTCATCACACAGATGAGATTGGGCCATGTATGTTTGGTTGGCCTACAATGAACAGGGCATTTAATAAAGAGTTGTGTTTGTGTTAACATGTGTGGATAATTATTACATTATTATTGATAATAAAGGGCCATAGGTGTGGCACCTGGGAGGGTGGACCACACAGTCCCACTATGCTTGCACTGGAGGTTTATCTATCCCACAGCTATTACCCATCCAAAAGTATCCCTGCCCATCCCACAGGTATTACCCATCCCACTACTATCCTTACCCATCCCACAAGCATGCAAAGGCTTAAACCATTTCTAAAAGTTTCCACCAAGACTTTATTAAAAAAAAAGAAATGAAGCAAGTGTGTGAATCATAAATAGACTTTATTAACAACAAGCTATAAGACAAAAATGAGTCTCTGGCACTCCTCTTGGTCGCTCAGTCCCAGGGGTGAAGGGTGCAGGTGCTGTGGAAGTGGCTGGTGCTGGAGTGCTTGTCATCAGCTCCTCCAGAAGCAGAAGCAGCAGAAGCCCCAGAAGAGCGAGCCCGTGCTGCAGAAGCCCCAGCAGAACCAGAGTGAGGGCCAGGAGGCGGGATGGTAGCCCTGTCCCTCTTGCAAGGGCTGGCAGCAGATGGCTGAGGCTTGCTGTGCTTCCGCATGGTTGTGGGGTTGCTGGCTGGCAGGGAGGCTGGCAGGAACCAAGGCTGGCAGGAAGGCTGGCAGGGAGGCTGGCAGGAACCAAGGCTGGCAGGGAGGCAGGCACCAAGGCTGGCAGGAAGGCTGGTACCAAGGCAGGCAGGCAGGCACCAAGGCTGGCAGGAAGGCTGGTACCAAGGCAGGCACGAAGGCTGGCAGCAAGGCTGGCAGCAAGGCTGGTAGCAAGGCTGGCAGCAAGGCTTGCAGGCAGACATGCAGGCAGGGCAGGCAAGGCAGCCAATCCGTCCGGCAGCAGGTCTTTCCTCTGAATGGCGACCTGCTTCCGAGCTGCTTCCATTATATCCGCGGGGCTGACGCAATGCATCCTCCCCGCATGCGCAATTAACACCAGGCATCCATTAGGCTTCCGCTGTGCATCCGCTGTGCATCCGCTGTATCCGTTCCGTGTCCGCTTTGCTGAGGTCCCCCGGAAGCCTAGCGGACGTGCCATCCGCTCCCATCCGCTTCCATCCGCTCGGCTTCCGTTCCGCATCCGCTTTGCATCCGCCCTGCGTCCTCCCCGTGTCCGTGTTATCCGCTCTGGTTATGCAAATTTTTGCCCCTTTTGAGAGCGGATAACAACGGATGGAACATTTTGCTCATCTGCTGTGTCCTTTTTGCATCCGTTGGGCAGTGTGACATGGGCTAAAGATAGCGCTAGATCTGGCGAAATGGGAAAATTTACAACTGTCACTAATAGGGAGAATATCAACAATCAAGATGAATATATTACCCAGAATTTTATATTTGTTTCAAACAATTCCAATTCGGCTTGGAAAAGTTTATTTTGAAGATTTAAATAAAATTGTGTTGAAATATATATGGCAAGGTAAGAAGTCGAGATTAAAGTTAAAACTTTTGCAAGATGCTAGAATAAGAGGAGGATTTGGTTTGCCTAATTGGGAGTTGTACTATCAAGCTACGAAATTAATGTGGGTAAAGGAATGGATAACATTAAGAAATACTAGATGTAGTATTAAGAAATACTACATTAGAAGGACATGATCTGTTGTTGGGGTGGCATGCTTTTTTATGGTATAAAGGAATGAAAACACAGGGATACTTTAGAAGACATTATATATGGGAGTCTCTGTGGTTAAACTGGGAGAAGACTAAAAGACAATGTTATTTGAAAATTCCAGTCTGATTATCGACAGTTGAAGCATTTTCTTAACCTATAATATATAAAAAGGAACAGTTAGATATGGTGAAATACTGAATGAGAAGGGTGAACTTAAATCTATGCAAAAATCAGAGGAACAAGGTATAAAGATGAATTGGTTTTCATATGCGCAAATACAATCAAGGTATGATAAAGATTTTAAAACATAAGGTTTTTATGATAAACTGACTGATTTAGATAAGATTTTGACAGGTGCTAATGAAAAGGTGATTAAAAAATTATATGGATATTTATTAGAAATTAAATTAGAATAAATATTTCTGGACTTTTTCAACTGTGCTTATATCAGATACATGATAAGGATTCCAGACTGATGAGCTGTATTCAAGTTTAGGTCTAACAAATGTTTTGTATGCTCTAGTTAGTAGTGTGATATTACCAGAGAAGAAGCTACATAGGATTAGATTAACAACTCTTAATGTCTTTTTGGCTAGATACAGTGGGCTCTAGTACTCAGATCATTAGAGATGAGTACTCCAATGTCTGCTCCTTAAACTCCTTAAAATGCCCTTGGAAGAAAACATTCAGAGTAGCCAAATTGACCCAGAATGGCCACAGGGAGAAGATTCAGCCAAGAACCTGTCTGTGGTCAAGCAAACCAAATTGTATCTGTCCACCCACCATATATCAGACATAACACAGCTGGTAAGCTTATTTAGTAGGGATAAGTGATAAATAATAAGAAAGGGCAGAGAGATGGGTTTATCTGAAATATTCCAATGTCACGTGTCTTCCCTTTTCTTTGTCTAGTCTTTTCAGTGTAAACTTCTGGTTCTGCTTTTGCCCACGGCTGTTAGGCAAAGTGTGAAGAACACAATCTATTTGTTGTGTGCAAAAGCAAAAGAATGTTGCATCTTCAAAGGGATTTGGTTGCTTTAAGAGAGCCAGGTTTTGGCTACAACCCCGTGCAATGTGCTGAAAGAAAGAAAAAAAAAAACATTAAGCATTGCTACATCAAGAGCTTCATCACCTTCATCTAATGCAATGCTGTTACTCACTGTATTTTCTTCTGTTAAGGCATCCAGTCCAGCTTGCACAGAACTGGAAATGAACGTGATGGATTGGTTGGCTCAAATGATGGGTCTTCCGGAAACATTCTTGCATTATCATCCAGGCAGCAACGGTGGTGGCATTTTGCAGGTAAATGAGTGGATTAATTGACTGATCAGTTGAGTGAGTGATTTAATGTGCCTACCCATTTCCCATGTGACTGATTCTCAAGGTTCACTGTTGTTAATCTGAACACAGCAATTGCACTTATATACCGCTTTGCAGTGCTTTACAGCCTTCTCTAAGTGGTTTACAAAATCAGCCTATTGCCCCCAACAATCTGGGTCCTCATTTTACCCACCTGGGAAGGAGGGAAGGCTGAGTTAACCTGGAGCCAATCAGAATCAAACTCCAGGAGCAAGCAGTGAGTTAGCCTGCTTAGAACACATAGCTACATCTGGTAATCCTTTGGCCAATTTGGTGACGTCCAAATATGTTGGCGCAATAAATTCCAAAACTCACTTGCAGGAAGGTTGGAAATCATAGAATTGGAGACGATCTTAGAGGCTATCTACTCTCTAGTTCCAATACAAATTTAAAATGCCTTTATACCTTCTGGATAAATTTTCTGGTGTCTTATACCAACAGAACATCCTTTTATGAACGTTCTCTGTAAGATTATAACACAATGTAAGATTAAATTCTTTCATATTTTCCCATTGTTCTACAGTGATACCTTGGTACTCAACTGCTTTGAAACTCATCGAATCTGACACACAATGCATTTTGACCTGAAAACTTTGTCCCAGTACTCATTGCTTGTTTGGTAATCAACACACAGGCTAGAACCTGTCAGCGTCAGCTGCCTTGTTCCTTATGGGAAAAATTTGGTACTCATCATTTTTGGTACTTATCACATCTCCCGGAAACAATTAATGATGAATACTGAGCTATCACAGTATCTGTATATTCTAACCAATTTTTGTAGCCCATGTTATTGTACATTCTTTTTACTTGTTCTTCTTCCATTTCAAATTTTAATAGTTTATACATTTTAGCACCTTGCTTAGCAATGCTAATTCTGGCCTCAAAGGTGGTTATACGTTGAGGAGTACCTGTAATTAAGTGGCTACAGAGAGGCTGATTTGCAGGAAGTCATAAATCTTCCTTCAGCCAGGAACTACAGATGTCATTTGCCCTTCTGCAATAAGATTTCATAATCAGATTCTTGCAGAGACCACAGACACAATAAAAGCGGAGTGCTTTGAGAAGTGAATATGATTTGTGACTAATAGACTGTAACTGGAATGACAGAGGAGTTGCAGTCCGATGTTCTCCAGATCTTTCAGCTTTCAATTCTGCATGGCAATGGCAAAGGATTATGGTCCAAAATATCTGGAGGAGTGAAGTGTGTGTACCATTACTCTAAGATTAAGTGATCTATACTTCTGCAGTTAGAAAGTCAGCAAACATTTGATGGGAAAAAATTGGAAAGAGGTTGCAACATAGATTATGACCTTTGGAGTTCGGACATAGTCCTAGGATCATCTTGATATTTGGAGGGACTAGGATATTTTTCACATCAAATATAAGCTATTGTCAGAGGGATTTTTTTTCCTCTTCTCTCTATAGAGCACAGTTAGTGAATCAACTCTAATCGCTCTCCTAGCAGCCAGAAAGAATAAAATTCTTGAAATGAAAAGCTCTGAGCCAAATGCAGATGATTCCATTCTGAATTCTCGCCTCATCGCCTATGCTTCTGATCAGGTGAGTTCTTACTACATATACATTCTGTGTGAAGTTGTTAAGTTTTTACTGGAACCCCATCTGGGAAAAAATAATAATCATGGTCAACAGAGGCAGGGAAGAGAAGCCAAAAATGATGGTGGCTATAACCATGCCTTAGAAATAGAAATGCAGAATAGAATACAGAATAACAGTTGGAAGGGACCTTGAAGGTCATTTAGTCCAGGGGTTGCCAACCTTTTGGACCTCAAGGATCACCAAACTCATAATTTTAAATCCTGCAGACCAGAGACTCTGGGAAAATCCCCAAAAAATTCTGCAGGAAAATTCCCCACCCCATTTGCCTACTGATTGATCATTCTTTATTTGGGATCGCAGGATACCGTCTCCAGCTCCGTTCTCAGGGGGAGAGAAAGAGACTTCTGGCTTCATGCAAGGAAAGCAGCAATAGCAGCAGAAGTCTTTCTTTTTCTCCTCTAAACTCCACCAGAAATGAATCTTTGTGAGATTTGTCATGCTGGCAGTAGGAGCAGGAGGCCTTGCAGGGTCCCAAAGACTCATTTCTGGCAGAGTTTGAGGGAGAGAAAGAAAGACTTTGGCTGCTTTCTTTGCATACAGCCAAAAGCAGAAGAAAGAAGCAGAAAGAAGCAGCCGGGTGGCCAGGCGAGGCGCATGGGGCAAGTTCCCCCTCCCCGCCCTTTCCCCACTCTCCTCACTACCTTGTGTTGTTCACAATGCAGGTGACATAACTCTTGTGTTACCATGCAGCCTAGATTAATTGCTTGGGGGGTGTGCTTTGGGGTGACATTTTTTTGCAGACCATCAAAATTTTGTCACAGACCACCCACTGGTTGGTGACCACTGATCTAGTCCAACCCTCTGCCCTAGCAGGGGACCCTATACCATTCTGGACAAAATGGATGTCCAATCTTTTATTGAAAACCTCTAGTGATGGAGTATCCACATTTTCTAGAGGCAAAAACCATTCCGCTGTTTACTTGTTCTTGCTGTCAGGAAATTATCCTTCGTTCTAGGTTGGATCTCTCTTTATTAAGCTTCCATCCATTACTTCCTGCTTCCTGTTCATATCTGTCACATGCACATCACCTCTTTCACACATGTAAACACATTAGAGCCTGGAACATGGGCTTTTTTCATGCAGCTGTGTTCTCAGATGGGAACAGGACATGCAACAGGCTTAACTAACCAACTCGTAAATTGTTAAATCTATGTTTTACCAACAAAGAAATAAAGGGAGACTAGTATAGATATATTTCAAGCTATTTACCTCTAATCAGCTAGCCATACCCTTCTGAGATTCGAATCCAGGCTACATACATATTAGGTAGATGTATTAACCTCTAACCCACAGGCTTTCCTTGCTTTGTTGGCTATACCAGGGGAGAGTAAGTGTTTTTTTCTGGATCGGTATGCTTCATCCCATTATTGGGTAGTCCAGGTTGCCCTGATAGACTTGTCCCACAGGAGAAAAAACACTCAGCTGGTAAATTCTTCCTTATTTATTATTCTGTGTTTCCCCATATATACTTTCTGAACAGCAGGAGACAGCCTTGCCTAGGAATGGTAGGTTTGAGGCACCTGAGATGCAGATAGGAAAGGATGCAGAGGAAGCTAATCAAGGACAGACGCAACCTAGAACTAAGGAGAAATTTCCTGACAGTTAAAACAATAAATCAGTGGAACAACTTGTCTCCAGAAGTTGTGAATGCTCCAACACTGGAGGTTTTTAAGAAAAGATGGAGCAGCCATTTGCCTGGAATAGCATAGGGTTTCCTGTTTGAGCAGAAGGTTGGACTAGAAGATCTCAAAGGTCCTTTCCTGTTATTCTTCATTCTGTCATCCCCCACGGAGTGTCTCCAATCTGTGTCTTGTTTATCCAGGCTCATTCCTCCGTCGAAAAGGCAGGTTTGATTTCCCTCGTGAAAATGAGGTTTCTGCCAGTGGATGGGAATTTTGCCTTGAGAGGTGAAACCCTGAGCAAAGCAATGGAGGAGGATCGTAGCCGTGGCTTGGTGCCTATCTTTGTAAGTGTTGTTTGTTCTCGCTCTCCCTGGGTGGTATGACGTTGCTCCATCCCATCTGAAAAGCAAGTAGGGTTTTTTCCTGCTACCCTGTCGCAGAGATAAAGGGAGATTTGCGTTATCCTTGACTTAGGACCATTCAAAGTTTCAAAAAAAAAATAATGACCTGCATATGTGGCCATTTGCAAATGGGTTTAACGTTTAACAAATACATATCATTGTTTTTATTATGTTTAATTTGTAAAAGAACTTTCCCTTTTTCAAATTGCAATACCGTAGGCAGCAGATCTAAGAAAGCCCAAACTGTATATCAGTCAAAGTACAAAAACAGAAAAAAAAAATTAAAAACAGATAATGAATAGGGGAAGAGCTCATCACACCGAGATAGACTGAAAGGTTTTTAATCCATTGTGAAATATAAGTCTGTGTCGATAATTAAATGTTATGGGCCCAAGAGTTCTACAGCCTGATGTATCCAAAAATAGGAAGGAAGGAAGGAAGGAAGGAAGGAAGGAAGGAAGGAAGGAAGGAAGATGAGGATAGAAGGAAGGAAAGAGTTTGATGGGAGAGAAGAAAGGAAAGAAGGAAGGAAGATGAAGAAAGAAGGAAGGAAGGAGTTTGATTGGAGAGAAGAAAGGAAGGAAGGGAAGGAAGAAAGGAAGATACTATTTTTCCAATTCCCCTTAAGTTAAGAAGTTAATTTAATTTAAGAAACCTAAATTAAGTTTCTAATTTATTTATTTTTTAAACATTTTAATAAATTTCTGGTTTTGTCTAGGTTTGTGCGACTCTTGGAACAACTGGTGTGTGTGCTTTTGACTGCCTTTCAGAACTAGGTCCAATATGTAAGTAATTATACACCCTACTTATCTAAAAGGTCCTTCCTGGGAAATCTACTTGTTGACTAAGCCTGCTTCTCCTCCTAGTACAGATGGTCCTCGACGTACGATCGACGTACGAACTGAACCCAAAATTTATATTGCTAAGTGAGACCTTTTAAAGGAGTTAAAGGAGTTTTTGCCCCATTTTACAACTTTTCTTGCCACATTTGCTCAGTGGATCTCTAGCAGTTGTTAAATTAATAACCCGGTTGTTAAGCGAATCTGGCTTCCCCATTGACATTGCTGGTCGGAAGGTTGCAATGCAAACCATCATAAATGTGAGTCAGCTGTCAAGCATCTAAATGTAAATCACATGACCACAGGGATGCTGCAATGGTTGTAACCATGAAGAACGTTTTTCAGTGCCATTGTAACTTTGAATGGCCACTGAGCGAGCAGTTATAAGTCGAGGACTACCTGTATTCTCAGATCCCTGATCTCCCAGGGCAGATCAAGGAAGTAGAAGATAAATGCTTCGGGATCTTTCAGAGGGATTTCTCAGTGCAGCTCCTTCATTCAGGACAATCCTGAAGGAACCTCTTGCTTAGATATCGTAGAGCAGGATGAGCAAGTGTGATGGCTTTATGACTTGTGGACTTCAACTCCCAGAATTCCTGGGCTGGCGTCCTGCTTCCCTTTTCACTCTGGTCTCCATCTGTTGTCAACTCCTAAAATATTTCTCTGGTCTTTTTAGAGTTGCCAACAGAAAGGGAGGGGGGAGCAGTGCAGCAGCTTGGAAATCAACAGTGCATTCCATAAATGTTTTCAAAGATAGTAACTAGGTGACTGAAGTTTCTGCTGCACAAAATTTTAACTGGAGAGCATGATTGATGACTCTTGGCTATTGGAGAATATGAATTACGATACACCTGGGGGTGGGGGTGGGGGAAACCAGGGTCAAGGGTGACAATGAATGATGTGTCTCAGAGTCGGCGACACCCAGGCAGTGCTGGACATGTTAACTCCTAATAAATCCTTTTGAAGTTTTAGAAGTTTGGCTTGAAACTCACAATTTAAATGGGGTAACTGCTGGAATCCTAACATCTGTCTATCTTTTTGGTTATCGTATGGATGCATTCTCTTGTTCATTTTCATTGTTAATTTCACTGTTCCATTATTTTATTTCTGTTCTGTTTTATACTTCTTTCGTTTTCTTGCTTTCTGTTATTATAAAATGTCTGGAGTAGCCCCAGGGTGAGATAGGCAGGAAATATATTTAACCAAACAAGAAATAAATAAATATCATGTCCTTTGGGGTTTTGCATATGATCAGCCATCCAATAAAATGGGATTTTTGGACGCAAATTTCTCTCCAGGTGCTAGGAGTGGTGCAGTGGCTCAGAGGCCACGATCAGGAGGCTGTGAGTTCGATCTTAGGTAGAGACAGATATTTTACTCTCTGGGCACAATGAGAATATAACTGTTGTGGTTGGCCAGCAGCAGGTGCGGATGGCTGAGGTCTCAGAGAGTAAGGACTCAGATGAGGGGCCTGTGTGTGAGACAGGGATAGGGCCAGGACCACCAGGGAGTGGAATGCTGCCTTTGGAGATTCTTTGGCTGGCAGCAGCAATGAAGAGGTCCCCGAGGAGCCTGTGGCCTGCTGGAAGGAAAGAGCAGCTGCAGCAGCATGGATGACTCAAGAGTAAGGCTGCCCTTCCCCAAGAAACTGCAGTTCTTTGCAGAAGGCAAAGAAGTTTTACACTCGAGCATGGTGGATGTTAGGAATATCTGAGTTGGTGTTTGGAGACTCTTTGTGTCGGAATTATTGCTTTGTAACTTTATCTGATGTTCTTGGCAGCCTTGCAAAATCTTATCGGAGCTAATTGATTCGAAGCAGCCTTTTACCTGTGAAGGAACGGGATTTGTAAAGAAACATTAAAAGGTTGTGCTGTTACCTTTGTCTCGTGTTTACTTCCTTGTGTTCTGACCCATGCCTGATTCCAAAAGAGCAAACATAAGATAAAGGCAGCTAATTAGCTCCAACAAGAAAGAACCTTGCCAAGTTTTTTCAAGTCTGCCAAAAAACAACAGATAAGAAATAGTTTACAAGAGTCTTCAAATACCAACTGTAATGTCTTTGAGGCTGAGTTTCAAAATGACTTTGCTTCCTGCAAAGAACGTTTGCTTCACAGCTGGCTGTTATCTTCTTGAAGGAGGGGCCATTACCTTGCAGCCTTACTCCCGAGTTGCCCGTGCCGTCGTAACTGCTGTTTCCTATGAGCAGCCCTGCATGCACGTGTACTTGGCACAGGCTCCTCAGGAACCTCCTCATCGCTGCTGCCAGCTCCCACAATCTCTGAAGGCAGCAGTCCACTCCCAAATGGTCCTGGCCTCTCATCTGAGTCCTCGCTCTCCTCAGCCGTCCTCACCTGCTCTGCCAGCTAACCACAACACCTTGGAACCAGGTTTGGGTCAGATCAATATCTGCTGAACAAACCTCCACATAGACGACAGGAGGGGCATCTGGCCAGTAAACACTCTGCTAGCTCCATTCAGTTGTCCAGTCTCCACACCCTAAGGGATTATGGGCTAATTAAAAGATGATGATGATTTATCTCCAGGTGCTAAAGAAGGTCTTTGGCTTCATGTTGACGCTGCCTACGCTGGAACAGCATTTCTGTGTCCAGAATACCGATTTTTTCTCAAGGGAATTGAATATGCTGATTCATTTGCCTTCAATCCTTCCAAATGGATGATGGTTCATTTTGATTGCACAGCGTTCTGGTGAGTGCCAAAAATATTCTCCATCCCTCACCCGGCTGACATTCCTAATCCATGGAGTTCTTCCCAATCAGCTTATCTTGTTCTCTCTTTTCCTCTTCTAAAAGGGTTAAAGATAAATACAAGCTCCAGCAAACTTTCAGTGTTAACCCCATCTACCTCAGACACCCAAATTCTGGATCAGCGACTGATTTCATGGTGAGAACTTTTAGCTTATCCTTAAGGAAGAAGAGGGCACAAAAATCCCCCCCCCCAAAAAACCCCCCCAGCAATGAAAGGAATCAAAATGGGATTCAGAAGAGAATGGAATTTGTGAAGTAGACTGGTAGCATTTTCCTAGCTCGTCTCCCACTTGAAAAATGGGCAAGTAGCTTATTTTACTTTTAGACACAATCTATAGATTTGTTATTGCATGAGACTCAGCTTGAAGGTGTGTGTCTGTGCAAAACACACAAAGAGTCCAATTGTCAAGTTGAAAGGGATGCAGTAGAAATTAGCAATTTTAACAAGTCAAAATTAGCTTTTGTTTAATGCTTTCCATTAATATGTGATTTTAATTAAATCTTAAACAATTTTGCTATCATTTCATGCTGGTTGGTTCAGAACTGTTGTTGAGTGATAAGTAGTCCATTTGCTTTCTGGCTAGTGTATCGAGTTATGCAATTATACAGCTGCAATTCATGAAATAAACCATGGTTGAACAAACCATGATTGGGGCCAGCCTGTGAACCTTGTCATACAGTCCTTCAATTCAACAATAAATTTCCACTGAGCTGCCCACCTCTTCCCTTTTATCTGAGCCATTAAACAGAATAACAGAATTGGAAGGGACCTTGGATGTCTTCTAGTCCAACCCTTTGCTCAGGCAGGAAACCCTATACCCTTTATTATTATTAATAATAATTTATTCTTATTTAAAAAGTATGATTTCCTTTGCAGCATTGGCAAATCCCGCTGAGCCGAAGGTTTCGTTCTCTAAAACTCTGGTTTGTGATTCGCTCATTTGGTGTGAAAAAGCTTCAGGACCATGTCAGACACGTAAGTGAATGAGAAAACTAAATGTAAATAAGAATACCTTCCTAATGCAGAAGCAAAAAAATATTGGACAAAAATACATACATGGCTGGAAAAGATGATAAAGCAGCCTGTTGATTTAAAACCAGAAATATTGGGGATTTTACCTGAAACTTACAGTAAAGGGAAGGCATATTTAATTATCCATGCATTAATTATCTGCAACTAGAATTGTATCTGCACAAAATTGGAAGAATGGAGAGATCCCTACAGATGAGAATGTGATTAGGAAAATATTAGAATGTGCGGAAACGAACAGATTAATGCTGGCAATTAAGGAGAGAAAGCAAACTGACTACTATATGGTATGGGATCTATTTTACCAATGGTTAAATAATAAAGGTGGAAGTTAGAAATAGGGAAACAAAATAAAGAAGATATGTTAAGTATTATAGAATAGAATAGAATAGAATTCTTTACTAGCCAAGTGTGGTTGGACACACAAGGAATTTGTCTTGGTGCAAATACTCTCAGTATACAAAAAAGAAAAGATACATTCGTCAAGAATCATAAGGTACAACACTTAATGATATGACTAGTATGTTGGATATTATTATGCTAATATTGTAGAATTAATATGTGGAATATTATTAAAGATTGCAAAAACAATAGTAATTTAACGAAGGATATTGTAGTTTTGATTATTGTTTGACAAAGATATTTGTACCCAGACAGCACACTGTTCAACTGAAGATGGAATTATTATATAAAAAATACAAAAATTATCTATTAAAAAAAAATCCTGCTAAATTTTGAGGTTGGAATTGGCTAAAGAAAAATATCACTGGATGTCATCTTTAGGTGGGAGAGACTCCAGCTATGAGATAAGCACTAAGGGGAAACTTTATTGAGTCCTACAAAATACAGGTAGTCCTTGACTTACGACAGTTCATTTAGTGACCGGTTAAAGTTACAACAGCACTGGAAAAGTGACTTATGAGCTCTTTTCATACTCACAGCCATTGCAGATTCCTCATAGTCCCGTGATTGACATTCAAAGGCTTGACTACTAGTTCAGCTTTATGACGGCCGCAGTGTGGTTCCTGGGGGTGTGTATCATTCTGTGACCTTCTGGCAAGCACAGTCCATGAGGAAGCCAGATTTGTTCAACAACCGTGTTGCTAATTTAACAGCAGCAGTGTTTCGCTAAGCAACGGTGGCAAGGAAAATCATAAAACGGCGGCAAAACTCCCTGAACCAAGGTCTCACTTAGCAACATAAATTTGGGGACATAAGTTAAGGAACTACCTGAATGCAGCAATCTGCTCTCCTACAAATTACAGGGAACCCTGTGTAGACAATTCAAAGATTTCTCAGCATAGCTCTGCTATTGGAAATAATTGCTGGCTTTGTTTTCGATAATCCCAGGGCACTGAAATGGCCAAGTATTTTGAGTCACTGCTCAGAAGCAACCCCTTGTTTGAAATCCCGGCTAAGAGGCATCTCGGACTAGTTGTTTTTCGCCTAAAGGTAACATTTCCCTATTGTATTTTACTATAACAAATGCCATTCTCTTGTAGTGGGCTACTTCTTCTGACCCACGTCCTTTTCCAACAAATCAAACATAATCCAAAGAGAACAGAACCCTTGTAATGTTTATGCAAAATAATTAGCTGTGATAAGCACAAGCCTTGCCAAACTGTGCAAGACTTGCCAAAAGATAAGAGAGAAGAAATAATTTGCAATACAAGAATCTTCAAATACAAACTCAGGATACTGGAATGTCCACGAGGCTGAAGTTTCAAAACGTCTTTGCCTTCTGCAAAGAATGTTCACTTCACAGCTGGCTTTTATCTTCTGGAAGGAGGGGCCATTACCTTGTAGCCTTACTCCTAAGTCTCCCATGCTGTTGTAGCTACTCTTTCCTATGAGTAATCCTGCACACATGAGCACTTAGCACAGGCTCCTTGGGAACCTCCTCATCGCTACTGCCAGCCCCCACAATCTCTGAAGGCAGCACTCCGCTCCCTAGTGGTCCTGGCCCCTCATCTGAGTCCTCAGTCTTCTCAGCCATCCACACCTGCTGCTGGCTAACCACAACAGCTTCCCTCTCTGTGCATTGGACTTCAAACCCCATAATTCTCCTCCAACATACTGGCGGGGAATGATGAGCACTGAATTCCAGCTCCTTAGAACAGTGTCAAGTTGACAGTTACAGCAGAACAACAGAGTAACAGAGTTGGAAAGGTCCTTGGAGGTCTTCTAGTCCAACCCCCTGCTCAAGCAGGAGACCATATACCCAGTGGTAGGATTCAAATAATTTAATAACTATGTCATGCCCCTGGTAGAGTTGGACTGTGAGGGGGAGGAGGAACAGCTGACTGGGAGTGGAGGTGTGGCTCCGGAAGTTGTGGAGGAGGCTGGGGAAGGGCAGAGGCTGGCTGAGCAGGCAGAGGAGGACCCAGGCCCATCCCCTATCCATCCTAGAACACACAGGGAGGAAGAGAGGAGGCAACAACTTGACTTACAAGAGAGGAAGTGGCCATGATGCTCCTCATTGGTTGCAGCTGGGAAGACTAGTATATAAGAGTATATATGGAATGGTGGTGAAATAACAAAAAAGACAAAACAGGATTACTAATGCCTTTCAAAGGTACATGGGTATGTGTCAACTCATAAAATATTTCTATGGTCTTTTTAGAGTTGCCAATAGAAAGGGAGGGGGGAACAGTGCAGTAGCTTGCAAAAACCAAAACTGCATTCCATAAATGTTTTCAAAGATAGTAACTTGGTGACTGGAGTTCCTGCCACACAAAAATTCTAATTGGAGAGCATGATTGATGACTCTTGGCTATGGAGGTGTCCCACTGGAAAATATGAATTAGGATACACCCAGAAGGGTGGGGGAAAACCAGGGTCAAGGGTGACAATGAATGATGTGTCTCAGAGTTGGCTACACCTAAGCAGTGCTGGACATGTTAACTCCCAATAAATCCTTTTGAAGTTTTGGAAGTTTGGCTCGAGGCTCATGATTTAAATGAGGGTAACTGCCAGAAGCCTGACAGGTGTGTATCTTTGATTCTTTCTCAATGGCTATTATGAGAAACTCTTATGTTTTCCCAACAGGGTCCCAACTGGATGACCGAGAAGTTCTTAAAAGACCTGAACAAATCAGGAAAGCTGTTTGTCATCCCGGCAACCATTCAAGAGAAGTTGATCATTCGCTTCGCAGTAACTTCTCAGTTCACCACCCGAGAGGATATTCAGCAAGACTGGGCCCTCATCCAACAGACGGCAGTGAACATCTCCAATCAATCTCTCCTCATCCCAGAGGAGAAGGCCCAAATCCCCAATCAATTAACCAACTCCAGTTCAAAAGCAGCGGGCATCGCTCCGCCTATTTTCCCAGACAAAGAAAAGGGTAAAGTGGTCCCTTTCAGCAGAATAATGATGCAGCCTCGTAGAGGATCTCTGAACTCTTCGTTGTCACTATTGAACACATACATCCCAAAGGCCAAAGAGCCTCATTTAGATGTGAGCTTCACAGAAAACAGCCGACATCTGACCAACTGTGACTTGCCTTCTGTCTTGAGTTTTTCCACTCAAAACAAGAAAAAAACTGTCCGTTCCTTCAGCTTGGACAGTCCTTTGGAGAACATACCTTGCGCTAGCAGGAAATTCCTCTCCAAGTTGCCCAAAGAAATCCTGATGATCAAGAAAGAAGATCTGAAGAAACAGCCCCAGTTTTACCACATGCCCAGTTTTCCTGAATGTACCATTCAGTGTGGTCTCCAATTGCCCTGTTGTCCTCTTCAGACAATTATCTAGCTCTTAAGAGCCTTCTTCCAAAGCATGACAACCTAAGTCTGATTATTTGTATGCAATATTATAATCTATGGCCCAGTAATATCATAATTGCTGATCTTATTTTTTTTTTAAAGAGCCTGTATACTGAGTAAGTTCATAAAGTAAATAAAAAAATTAGTCTTGGCACGTAGAGTTTCAGTTTTCATTTCAGGCATATCGATTCCACAGATTGATTTTTGATTTGGTCCACACTATGTTGAGACATGGTTTTATTGAATAACCCACTCTGAGTCAAATTCAAGCTAAGCCACAAATCACAGCAAATACAAACATTCAAGAGATACTACCCATTGTCTTCCTTTGAGTGAAACATGTAATCAATTTGGAATAACTATAACCTTCAACGGAAGCATCCAAAGAGTGTGATTTAAAAAATGAAGATGGCAACCACAATAGTGCAAATGAAAAACACAAAACATAGGCACTTTGCACCACCATCACTATCCTAATTTTTTTAAAAAATCATACTGCAGACATCCCAAGCTTTTTCTAAAAAAAAAGGGATGGAAAGAACAAGAGATGTTCAAGCATAATAGACATTGCAAAGATTTATGTGATGAAAGATTGGGCATTGTGTTGATTAAACTACTTACGACTGCACTAGTATGAAAATCAGCAGAACTTTTTTAAAGGAACAACTGAGAGCAAGTTGAGGTTAGAAATACACAAAGAGTGACCCTTAATATACAAAGTTCACCTCTTTCTGACCTAAACAGAGATTCAGATTTCAGTTCAGATTAATAGAGTTGGAAGGAACCTTGTAGGTCACCTAGTAGTCCAAACCCTTGTTCAAGCAGGACAGCCTATACCATTTCTGACAGATGGTAGTCCAGTCTCTTCTTGAAAGCCTCCAGGGATGAAGCTCCCACAACTTCTGAAGGCAACTTTTGTTGCATGGGTTGACTGTTGTTGCTGTCAGGTCATTTCTCTTTATTGCCAGGTTGAATGTCTCCTGGTTCAGTTTCCATCCATTATTCCTTGTCTGGCCTTCAGGTGCCTTGAAAAATAGCTTGACCCCCTCCTCCTCTCTGTGGCAGCCCCTCAAATATTGGAACACTGCTATCATGTCTTCCCTGGCCCTTCTCTTCCCTAAACTACATCTTCAGCTTTCACAGCAAAAAAACAGACACTCTGTCATAGCAGAGGATGCATGGATGTGGTGAGTTAGGAAGTTGGCAAACATGATATGTTTCAGAAGTAGAAGACTTTATATTGAAAAAGGGCTCCCTGATTCCGAGATGATAAAATGAAGGAATGTTTGGCGGTTGCTCAGAGTATCTGCTACAATAGTCACGTTACATGGTTGGTCTAGTTAGTTATTACCTTGGGGGATGGGAATGTCCTCATTTTGCACATGATCAGAGAGGGACAAATGGGAACCATTCTGACATCCTCAACAATCTATGGTAAGGATCTCCAATCTTGGCAACTTTAAGCTTGGAGGACTTCAACTCCCAGAATTCCCCAGCCAGCTTTGCTGGGAGTTGAAGTCCACCAGGCTTAAAGTTGCCAGGGCTGGAGGCCTCTGATGTATGGTTATACAAACGATTAACTTTTAAAGATTCAAAAACTTGTAGAATATAATTATATTAGCAGATCAGTCTGGAGGTGATAGAACAACTTTGTTCCAAGGTCATCAGCCCTTCCTCTAAAATATTGACAAAATGAGTAAGGTGTGGATCCAAAATCTAGGCATAAATGTGCAATTGGACTGAAAATCATTTTTTCATAACTTTCTAAAATTATCTAACAACATACTTTCAAAAAAGATAGTAACACATTCAGAAGCACTATAGTTTCCATCTGCTGCTACATATTGAGTTGTAGATGTCTTCTGTCAAGGGTACATATGTCTTCTCTTTATCATCCCCAAAATACAAGGCATCCTTGACAACTGCCGGATTGAAGCCTTCTTGTGCTAACTGCACTTTCCGGTATTTAAATGTTCCCGTGACCTCGAGAGCATCCTATTAAAACAAGAAGAAACAGCAAAGCAATGCTAAGTTGTGTAAAAGTCTTTAAAATAATTATTCTTCCTTTCTAAACATAAGGATTTTTGTTTCTCCGTTATGAAATGAATTAAATAATAACCCATCATTAGACTATAATCCCAGGAGTGTTGTGGTGACCGAGAGGTGGAGCTTCACAATCAGGAGGCTGTGAGTTTGATCCTAGGTAGAGGAAGATATTTCTCTCTCTGGGACAATGAGAATGTATCTGCTGAACAAAACTCCGTATTGGTGACAGGAAAGGCATCTGGCCATGAAAACACTCCCATAAGGGATTATGGGATTGTTAAATGAAGCTGATTAGACTATAATCCCAAGGCCAAAGCTCAACAAAAGGCTATTCTTGACAGATATAACATCTGAAAAGGACTCTTGGGAAGCTTCCTTGAACATGGCACCCTTCAGACATGCTGGAAGTTGAACTATCTAGCACAGTATCTAGCACATCCTCATCAACTTCAACATGGGTGGATTTCAATACCCAGAATCCCCCAGCCAGCATCCTGGCTGGAGAATTCTGGAAGTTGAAGTCCATACCACTTCAAGTTGTTGAGGTGGAGAAAGACTGGTCTAGCATAGGTGCTGGGAATTCAGAGGATTGATCCCAGGACACCTGGAGGAATCATTGGCCATCAGTGATTATCTGTTGTAAACATCAAATAGTCACCAAACAAATTGGTTGTAAGCTGAGGACTGCCTTTATTACAGCACAGTGGGGGATGTGCAAGTTCTGAAATCTTTCAAACAATGTGATGCAGCACCATCCGTGAAAATTATGGCTTTCATTCTCTAATGCACTTCCTATCCAATTGAGAGATGGGTAGAGATGGAAGAAGACCTACCTGTATCCTCACAAAATAAGGTCTGGAGTAAAGAGGCAAGTAATCTGTCACATGTTTGTAGAGAATCTTCCCATTAAATTCACAACCATCTGCTAAGCATATAGATGCCATGCCTATTCGGCCTTCGTGACCTACAAGAGAATTGCCATTCACACTGACTTTTCCCAACTTTTTTTCACTCTTATGAAACTCAATTTTTTGGGTATTTGTACTAACTTTAATGGATTTTTTTTTTCAAAATCAAAGAGGAAATTTTAGGAAATGCACCAGAAAACAAGAATCTTCTCAGGGATGTTCATAAAATAGAGTTTTTAAAAAGTCAAGATATCCATAATGATACAATTGAAATTCTGCCTGGCCTTCTTCCCTCCTTCCTTTTCGTCCTTCCCTCCCTCTTTTTCCTTCCTTCCTTCTTTCCTTCCTTCCTTCCTTCCTTCCTTCCTTCCTTCCTTCCTTCCTTCCTTCCT
>BLBF01000068.1:9033671-9052572 GCA_015471245.1 Laticauda colubrina
CCTTCCTTCCTTCCTTCCTTCCTTCCTTCCTTCCTTCCTTCCTTCCTCCCTCCCTCCTTTCCTTCCTTCCTTCCCTCTTTTCCTTTCCTTCCTTCCCTCCCTTCCTCCCTCCTTTCCTCTGCCCCTGGAAGACACTCTATCTTTGTTCCATACCTGGCACAGATACACCATACACATTCACCTCTTGAATAAAGTTGATCAGTCCTAAAATATCGGCAACTTCTGTCGTGGCCACATTTTCTCCTTTCCATCTAAGGGAACAGAATTCATTTTAAAACGCACAGAGTACAGCGACACTATTGCCATAAATGAGTCCCAAGCGCCTGCTAGAGGGGGAAACTCAAATCTAAGAATTGTATCGGGGGACCAGGGTGGAAGAAGGCTATCAATCCAGGGCTGATCAATCAATCATGGTTTGGAGTCAATGAACTATCCAGAAGATGCAACTCAAGCAAGAAAAGATGCAGCCTCAGGTTGTGAAAGGTTTGTTCTACCTTGGAGAGCAGCTTCAAAAAATGCTATTGCTAAGGAGTCTAGTCCAAACCATAGTTTTGGAGTCCCATCACAGGTTGCTGCCATGTGCCATATTAACATTTAGCCTCCAACATAATATCTTAGACCGTTTGACTACAAATTCATAGTTTTCTTTCAGCATGCTGGAACTGACCGATTGACTCCTTAAATATTAAACTAAAATTTCAATGCTGAAACAGATCTGCCACATTTCAAAATATAAGGATCTATCTATACTTATTTCCTGCTGACAGGAAGACAAAAGAGAGACAGGGAGGGAGAGAGAGGGGGGAGGGAGGGAAGAAGGAGAGAGGGAGAGAGAGGTGGAGGAGAGAGAGGGGGGAGGGAGAGTGGGAGGGAGGGAGAGAGGGGGGAGAGGGAGGGAGAGAGAGGGAGGGAAGGAGAGAGAGATGGGAGGGAGGGGGAGAGGGACAGAAGAGGAAGGGAGGGAGAGAGGGGGAGAGAGAGAGAGGGAGGGAAGAGGAAGGGAGGGAGAGAGAGGATGGGAGAGAGGGAGGGAGAGAGAGTCACAGAGAGAGACAGACAGAGAAACAAACCGGAATGTATCTCCAACTCGATCATGAAAATAAATAAAGTTGTCATGATCAATCATTAAAAGGTCTCCGCTGTTGAAGTACACATCACCATTCTGAAAAACATTTCTCAGCTTCTTCTTTTCTGTCAGGCTCTTTGATCCTGCATAACCGCTAAATGGAGCCAACGGGGTGATTTTGCAAACTAACAGTCCCACTTCACCTAGGAGGAACACAAAACTCAAACAAAATGATGACAGAAAGTCTGCTGAAGAGTAACACTGACTGCCTGAATGCATTGTAGACCTCCCTGCAAAAGTGCTGTAATGGACAAAAGCATAGAAACAACAATGAATATTTAGGAGTTGTCCATTTTAATAACAAAGCAAACTTTTTCTTCCCGCCCCCGAAGTTAACATATTCCATGTGGCATTTGCACTATCTTGCAGTATAAAACTAAATATTTTTCAAGTGAAATTCTGGTTCAAGATTTTGAGCAGGTTTGCAGACATCCTAGAAGAGATTTAAACTTGTACATGTTCTGGATATACTACATATTTTTTTAAAAATCTCCTTTTGAGTAATGGTCCACTTGGGAATAGACCATAACTTCTAAGTAATCCTATTTTTACTTTTAGCTCTGATCCGCACCAACTTAAATCAGGAGACGGTCAGGAGCTCCAAATATTTAAGCATCTCCTTGAACATAGCTAAATGTTGAAGTGCATCATGAACTTGCTTCTTGCTGCCAGGACTTATTTGTACAAGATTGTAAAAATCTTGATATGTGGTGGCACAAGTGATGCTTTGCTTTGAGGTCTCCAAATTTGGCAGCTTTGTGGGTTTCAACTCCCAAAATTTCTCAACCAGCTGGCTGGGGAATTATGGGAGTTGAAGTCTACAAAAATTTCCCAAGTTTGGAGACCCCTATCTTAGATCTAAGTTCTTACCTAGTGCAAGTATTTTTGGCTGGTTGTAACATGAATAGTTTTGCTTCAAACTCTACAGAAGTTGACAGGAAGGTTTCTATTATATAAGACTGTAAATGATGGTACCAATCTCTTACTGATCCCTGAGCTACAGAACTCCTTTTGTTGTATATTTCTAACGATGTTTTAAATGATTTTTAAAGTCTGGATATTTAAGCAATAGTCTCTATTTTGCCAGGTTTTTCAAATGGGCTATAGAGCATTGATTCTTCCTAAAAGCATAAAGACAATTCGAAGCATGTTCTCTGATGCTGAATTTTAATGGCAATTAAAGATATCAAAAAACATACCTTTAGGAACTTTTATGCAATAGCCATTTTCATCTCTGACAGGTTCATCTTTTTCCACATCATATTTAATGAGCTCGTATTGTACTATTTTCTAAGGAAAGCATATTAGGGGTTTAAAACAGAGATTCAAATGCTTTTTTTGTACATTTGCAGTCCCTCCAGATAGGTTTAAGTGCTGCAATCTTTTTTTTTAACTGCCATTTAAGAAATAGGGCCAATATATACAGCATTAATACATATTAATCCATTTTCATTTCATATAGACAGATTATACACAGTAGAAATCTAATGTCGAGAAAACCTCCTTCCCTCTTTAAGTATTATTGCCAATTCTGCTTGCTATAAAGATAAGGAACTGAAACAATTATTGCTTTGATATGCTGTTTGAGATACAATTTTGGTTTAGTTTGTTACACAAATGGAATCAATGAATAAAGCAGTTTTTTTTAAAGAAGGCAAATAAACTAGTTTAACTGCAATTTATTATTGTCTTGCTGCAGGGATGCATGGTTTGATAGTGGCCTTCAGGATTATCCTTGGTTTGTTATTGTCCAATCCTCTAACCAATTTAGAAATGTTGCACATACACTTCTAAAATGAACTAGAAAATGTACAACCGGCTATGGATACTTAGTTTTGGCTTATTAATCTACAACAGGTAAGGTACTGGGTTTGGCTTCCCATAATCATGGAGGAATATGACACAGAGTCAACTCAAGCTAATTTGAAATGTTAGGATGGCATAAACAACTTAGATATTTAATTTATTTGTAAACTGATTGCTTGAAAGTTTCCATTTATGAAAAATTGGGAATGAAAAACTAGTTTTAACCTCAGTGTTCAGCTGGGGCTGGGATTCTCAAATAAATAAAATAAATAAAAGAAACAGGAAGAGCAAAAAATATGTACCATTTTTTCTTTTTCTCCAATTTAGTGAGGAAATTGAATTTCACCTCTCTGTCCTATCCTTCCTTGATACATAAAATTATATGTACTTGATGCACAAGATAGCTCATAGAACTGAGGGAAATATATAGGTCCTTCAATGTTCCAAATCAAAATGGCCCCCAATATATACCTTTTATTTGAATTATTCTATAGAGTTCATCCCCTTCTTCAGTTTTTGATTTAATTGTGGATGTATAATTGAGACCTATTTACAATCATTACATTTTTAGGAAAGCCCCATGCAAATTAGTTTTCAAAGGAGGTTCAGGGTAGACCACTGATGGATAGTAGGAAAAAAAAATTCCCAGTTGGCAAATACAAATTAAAAGGACATACATCTTTACTTTTTCATACCTTGTGGAAGTAATTCAATCTTCCCACAGCTCCAATTTTTCCACTGTAATTAGCAAATCCCACATTGGCTTCGGTGGCTGCATAAAACTCAAAAATGCGCATGTCTCCAAATCTCCTGATGAATTCCCTCCAAATATCAGCCCGTAAGCCATTTCCCATAGCAAGTCTTACCATGTGGTTGCGGTCGTTGTCTTTCTACAAAGAGACAGATCACAATTTCAGAAGAGTGTCAAAGATTTCTTGGTAGAGAACAAATAAACTGAAGGGCTTTCAGTCTTATAGTTACAGAAGCATTCTACACTGATTTACCAGAGGGAACGAACCTTTATTTAGGAAGAGAATATGTTGTCCTGTGGAAGCTAGCCCAATATTTCTCAAGCTGTGTGACTAATTCCAGATATCTTGAATTGGAATTGATCTCAGCTCATTTAAAACTACCAGTAAAGGAGAAAATTTGTAGCTCTGGGTTGAGGTGAGGGCTCCTTGGGGCTCTTTAAGCTTACCCCTATATCACACCCTTTGTGAACTGCTATCTATTTGACTATTACTATTGTTCACAGCTTTTCTAATTCAGCATTCTTACATAATGCAAATGGTCTTTTTCACTTCATGGCAGGGATTGTACCAGTTCGCACCTATTCACGAGAACAGGTTGTTAACAGTCGAAGCAGTTCAGAGAACCAGTTGTTAGAAGAAATTACTGGCCTAATCCTGTAAGGAAGGCAGGAAGGAAACATTCTGGTGTTGCTTATAGAAACTGCCTCTCCGTTAACCCTTATTACATTCTTGGCAGGACTAGACTTCCTGTCTCAGGAACTTCTCTGGAGTTTTTTCCCCTTCCTTTGCTGGTACTTTGCTTGGGTGGAGTCACCATTCAAGTTACAATGGCACTGAAAAAAGTGACTTATGACCATTTTTCACACTTACGACTGTTGTCGCATCCCCACAATCATGAGAGGCCAGGCGAGGAAATGCGTGCCTTGATGTGAGTGATGTTGAGTTGGCCATGCCCAGCCAATAACATCACCACCAAGCCACATCTACATGACCACCAAGCCACACCCACCAACTAAGCCACGCCCACAGAACCGGTTGTTAAAAATTTGAATCCCACCCCTGGGTGACATAATCAGTGCTAATAAGATGTCCTTACTCCTCAAATCTCAACAAATAAATGCTCAAATCTCAACAAATAAATGCTCTGTCTTACATACTGGCAAAAAAAATCAGAAAATAAAATACAAGCTAAATAGTCAAGACCTTATTGAGGATCCAAACTCTGTCAGGACCTTGGAGTAGTCATCTCTAATGATCTAAGTGCTAGAGCCCACTGTAACTACATAGCCAAAAAGGCATTAAGAGTTGTTAACCTAATCCTGCGTAGCTTCTTTTCTGGTCATATCACACTACTAACTAGAGCATACAAAACATTTGTTAGACCAATACTTGAATACATCTCATCAGTCTGGAACCCTTATCATGTATCTGATATTAACACAGTTGAGAAAGTCCAGAAATATTTCACAAGAAGAGTTTTCTGCTCCTCTACTCGTTGCAGAAGACCTTATGCCACTAGACTTGAAACTCTAGACCTAGAAAATCTAGAACTATGCCGCCTCCGGTCCGATCTAAATATAGTATATAAAATCATACATTGCAATGTCCTACTTGTCAATGAATACTTCAACTTCAACCATAACAATACAAGAGCACACAATAGATACAAACTCAAGGTAAACCGCACCAAACTTGACTGCAGAAAATACGACTTCAGCAACAAAGTGGTCAATGTCTGGAATACTCTACCCGACTCTGTGGTTTCTTCCCCAAACCCCAAAAACTTTAACCTTAGACTGTCTACTATTGACCTCACCCCCTTCCATAAGTGCACCAATGTGCCTACCATCCCTGTCCTATTGTTTCTTTTTATTTTTCTTATGTCTATCCCATTTATTCAAAACTATGTTTATTCTTATACCTGTATCTTGTAAGAGACTGACAAATCAAATAAATACTAAAATACTAAATACCTAGTTTCTATAATGAAACGTCCCTACTAGGACTGATAACTTGCTTGGGGAATGAAACATCTGCCAGGAAACAACAAGCCAACTCAGAGAGAACAATGACCCCATTGTATGTCCAAAATAATCTAAGATTAATTCTTCTTTCCAGTCTTTAGACAGAGATATAATAAGCTAAATTAGTGGCAAAAAAAGGGATTCCTCAGATAGTCTCTTTTCTCCATATAATAGGGCAATG
The DNA here is from genome assembly GCA_015471245.1 of Laticauda colubrina. NCBI lineage: Eukaryota > Metazoa > Chordata > Lepidosauria > Squamata > Elapidae > Laticauda > Laticauda colubrina. Next base: position 9,039,561 of record BLBF01000068.1, read on the forward strand.
GGAAGGTACAAAGCTGTGATCTTATAACAGGACAGTGATTTAGTCAGTCATTCCCTCTCTCTCTCTCTCCCCTCCCTCCCTCCCTCCCTCCCGGCTCTCCCCCCCTCTCTTTCTTTCATCTGAAAGTTGCCAAAGTGGGGAAACAGTAAAACTAGACAAAAAAGAATAACTTGATAATCTACAGCCAAAGCAGATGATTGTACATTGAATATTATCCATACATCTAATTCAATCTATCTTCTAACAATCTTGATGAATGCATGCAAAATGGTTGAACTAGAAGTGAATCTTCTTTCTATGCCATCAGGAAAAAGCTTTAACTCCATCTGTGCAGGCGCAAGCTTGGAGCTAAGCACACTTCACTAAATGTGCATAAGATGTTGAGTATAAGCACCTGGGAACTCTTGTAACTTAATGGGTTCCATGACACTTTTCTTACACACCATTGAGAGTTTAAAAATTGTGTCTTGTTTTAGTTAATTTAATTTACCCAAACAGGTAAAAGTAGCTAATTCTAAATAACCTGGTATATTTTTAAGAGATGAATCTTTCGGTTCGCTTGCCATTTTTTTTCCTTCTTACTTTCTTTCGTTCCCTTCTTTTCTCCCTTCTTTTTCAGATTGTGAACCTCTGAGATTAATTTTTCCACCTAGTAAAGTTTCTCTCTAGGGGAAACAGACTATTATCAACCTCCGGATCTGCTTTTTGTCCTTTTGTTTCTCATTAATCCTTTTGGGTGTTAAGAGAAAAATAAAAGCAGCTGCCATTAAAACCGGCTGTGTAAATAATCACAAAAGAAACACACTGCAAAATCATGCCAGGGAGAGAGAAAATACGGAATGAAATGGCTTAGATTTGTTGCTGCAAATAACCATCTGTGCTACATATATTGTTCACTTATGTGTAACTCTGCCCTGAGAAATTCATATCCATTTATTCAGATGTGGAAGCAATTACTACTGTGTTGCATACAACAGTAGTACGCATGAATATTTCTGAAGGTGCAAAAAAAAATTCCTGTTTTTCCTGTTAATAGAAATTGAGCAATATGCCTCCCAGTTTAATTGCCAGGTAACAAAATCTTTAGTGGTACAGATTTTTAACACCTGTAGGCTAAGCACCTTCTACCATTCAATGTTTCCTTGGATCATATTATCCCATCATTACCAGAAATATGTGTTATTCAGTCTTGTGAGCACTTCCTTGATTTATCCAACTATTGTACTTTTAACAATATACTGGACAAAACTTTGTTAAATCTTCAGTATTGGGCCCATTTGGCCAAAAGGGCAGTCTGTTGATCTTATATTAGCTGGATACCCATGCTTCGCTACAAAACGATGTGGCTGGGCTTAGTTTTTGGGGAGGAAAATAAGGGGGGAAAAATCTGCCTCTGCCTACCAGCATCCATTGATATTCATCTGGCAAGTGTCCTGTCAGTGTGGGAGAGAGTTGAGGGCTATTTGGAAACTGAAACAGTATTTTCTGTGTGAGCAAGAAGGAGACAGCAAGGAGCCTAGGCAGGCTGAGCTTAACTGTTCTGTACTAAAGCTGCTTGGTGTTGTGTAACTAAAACTGAAACTCCTCTCCTCTGCTTGTGTTTTGCATTTGGAACAGATTTCTTTTCAGGTGGGGAGGGGGAATAGAACTCCTTAGCATCAAAGCGTGTTAATAATAATAATATAGGAAATATCAATGCTTTGATGGTCATTTCAAAAAATCCTTTCTTAGTGAGCACCTAGAAGCCAAGAAGAACATATGTGCCAAATTTCAAGTTTGTACGCTTTCGGTTCTAGAGATTTTGCGATAATGCATGAGTGAGTTTCCTCATAGTAAACTCAAAGTAAAAGGAGGGGGAAAATAATTTCAGACTTGCAATTTGGTTTTGGATCCAATCGGAAAATTGTTCTTGTTAGGGATAACATTGTTTACCCTAACTGGTTTAGGTGAAATAATAACTATGAATCATAGTTAGTGTATGTTAGAATGTATGCAGCTTTAACTGTGAAATAGCAATTGTGGGAGTGGTTATGAAAACCATTTAAAAGTAGCAAGTCTACAGCTTGCTCTCTCTCTCTCTCTGGCTTTGATGATCCCTGATTACTGCTTGGAATCAAGACTGCATTGCTCGAACGGGAGAGACAACAAAGGACTGATTTTGTAAGTGAACTGACATAGGATATTCTACATGGACTTTGCTAAATGAATACCCCTGAATGGACTGACTACATGGTAAATGAATATTGGACTGTTATTTGACTATGCCATAAAGTTATACTGGAATAAAAATATATTCTTGATAGCACAAGCGTATCTGTTATTTTTACTGTATGTTAATAAACATACAAGCTTAGCTCACTCATTTATCTGTGTGCCTATCTGACTAACGCTGCACATTCTGTTTAGCTTGTCTACCTAACCCTGGTTGGGGAACCCAGGCTTAACACTGGTTATGGGCCCAGAGGCTGCAAAGTCAGTTTAAATAGGATAAAACAGATTTATGTAAAAAGTGAGAGTTTGTGTTGTTATACATTACAGTAAACAGACAGCTGTGTTTTATTAATTATATTTTTATATCCATATAAGAAAACATGGCACAAGTCAATCTACAATGTTTGTCCCTTATATCCAAGCTGGATGGAACAAACTATGTATCATGGTCTACAAAATGTAGTCTACTTCTACGAGGAGAAGGTCTGTGGAACATAATAGAAAATCCACCAAACGTAGAAGAATGGGATCCAGAGGATGAGGAAGACAGACTAAAGATAGAAGAATTTAAACATGAAAATCAACAAGCCATTTGCATAATTGCGTTAACCTTAACTGATCAACAGCTTGTTTATATCCACGGAGAGAAAACGGCTTTTGGGTGTTGGCAAAAGCTGAAGAGGATTTATGTTCAAGATAATATTGGTGCTCACATAAATCTAACACGGAAGCTTTTCAGGACGCATCTCCAAACAAATGGTGATATGCAGAGTCATTTAAAAACTATGCAAAGCATTTTTACTGAACTGCACGAAAAAGAACTTATTTTCTCTGAACAACATCAAGTTTATATAATTCTATCTTCACTTGATGAAAGTTATGATAACTACGTAACTTCACTTGAAATTTTGCCAAAGGACAATTTAACATTAACAGATATAACTGGCAGATTGATTGAAGAGGCCAGAAGAAGGCATGAAAGAGATGAATTAAGGAGGGAGCAACCTCAAAAAGAAGATAATGAATCTCCTACTGCATACGCAATTAAAAAGTGTTTTAATTGTGGAGGAAGAGGACATTTGGCAAGATTTTGTAAAAAGGCAAAGCGCCAGAACGCTGGCCAGAATACTACAAATCATCAAAAGATAAATAAACATTTAGAGTTAGCCATGTATACTAACGGAGCTGTAAAAAATAATTTATGGGTGGTTGACAGTGGAGCATCCCATTGTATAACAAATGATAACAAAAATTTTATTAAAATGTCCCAGAGTAAACAGCAGATATCATTAGCCAATGGCTGGAAACTGAAAGCTAAAGGTGAAGGTATAGCATATTGTTCTTTTATAAAAGAGAATGTAAAAATGTTATATGTACCACAACTTAAGTTTAATTTAATTTCAGTTAGAATTTTGGTTAAACTAGGATATGTAGTTACATTTAAGGGAGATAACTGCATACTTGAAAAAGAAGATAAGAGAATTACTGCATCTTTAAGAGATGGATTATATGTGTTAAATGATGATTAATTGAACACAATTAATTGAACACAATTTATGAAAATAAGAAACCTCATGATGAATGTATTCACTTGTTACATCGAAGGCTAGGGCATTTAAATTTTAAAATGCTTAAGAAAACTGTTGAATTGTCTAAGGGAATAAGTTTGAAATCTTGTAATAAGTATTTGCAATGTAATGCCTGTAATCAAAGTAAGAGCAGGGTTATACCGGCTAATAGAGTTGATGGATTTACTACTAAAGAGCCTTTAGAAGTAGTATTTGCTGATTTAATAGGTCCGAAAAAACCAAGTGTAGGAGGAGCTCGCTACATACTAAGTATAATGGACCATTATTCTAGATATGGGTTTTGCTATTTAATGAAGAGCAAAACTGAAACATATCAAAATCTATTTAATTGGCTAAAATTTGCTGAAAGAAAAACTAAAAAGAAATTAGTAACTCTCATCACAGATAATGGTACAGAATTTACAAATCATAAATTACAAAACAGACTTAGAATGTTAGGTATTCAACATAAAATGTCTGCACCATATAGGCCACAACATAATGCCTTTATAGAAAGAAGAGGCCAAACATTACAATCAATGGCACGAACTATGATGTCTGATTCAGGATTACCTGTCAATTTATGGGGAGAAGCAATAATGTGTGGTAATCATATATTAAATAATGTTGTTAATTCAACAACAGGTGAATTACCATTCACACTGTGGCATGGTACAAAACCTGATTTAAGGTACATGCACACATTTGGAGCACCAGCATGAGTGCATATCCCTACACAACTTAGGCACAAAGGACAGCATAGAGCTAAAAGATTGATTTTTGTAGGTTATACATCTAATCATAGATCTTATAGATTCTGGGAACCAGGTACATCTAGAGTTTACACCAGTGCTAGTGCAAAATTCCTAGAACATGTAGGATGGAATAGATTAGAGCAAGATTTAAATAATGAAGTATTTATTGAACCCTACAAAAGGCAGAAAGATGAGATTAGCTATAAGAAGAGTCCAATTAAAGAAGAAGTCCACGAAGAGCAAATAGGACCAGAACAAGAGGAAATAGTTGATCAGGAAGAGTTACATGATCAAGAACAATTAATAGAGGAAAGTCCACCTGTAAGTCCTATAATACCTAGATGTACTACACGTGTAACTAGACCACCTGATAGGTATCAAGCAAGTATAGTTTGCCAAGTAACTAAAGTTCCAACTAGTGTAGAAGAACTTAGGATGTATCCTGCTAAGGATCAGGAGAATTGGCAAAAGGCAATGGAAAAAGAACTAAATTCATTAAAGGTAATGAAAGTGTATGAAGATGCCAAATTACCTCCAGGAGAAAAATCCATTGGGTGCAAATGGATATTTAAAGTAAAAACTGGAAATGATGGGACTGTTACCCATAAAGCTAGGTTAGTAGCTCAAGGATTTAATCAAACTGCATCTGATTACGATGAAGTTTTTGCACCAAGCCTTAAAGCTACATCTTTAAGAGCAGCATTAGTGTGGGCAGCTAAGAAAAACTATGTCATTAACCATTTAGATGTAGAAACTGCTTATCTACATGCACCATTGCAGCACACTATATATTTAAGAAAACCAATTGGTATAAATGACAATAAAGTAAATAGTAATGATTGTTGGAAACTCAAAAAGAGTCTTTACGGGTTGAAACAATCTGGGTTTGAGTGGAACCAATATATTGTGAAAGAGTTAAACAATATAGGTTTTAAATCTGGATTAGCAGATCCGTGTGTGTTTAAAAGAGAAAATAATGGAACGGTGTCATTATTATTATTATTTACAGATGATATTGCTTTGATAACTAAGACTAATAATGAAGCTAATGAGATTATATCATTATTAGCCAAAAAGATAAAATTAAAGCATTTAGGTGAAATTAAAAGGTATCTAGGATTGACAATTAATAAAACAAATAATGGTTTTAAGATATCTCAAGAAGATAAAATTTGCTAATTAATTAAAACGTATAAAATGGAACTTTGTAAACTGGCAAAGACTCCAATGAGTCAGGAAGTTTGCCAAACTAATGATCAAAGTCCCAAATTTGATAAGTCCATATATCAATCTTTGATTGGTAGCTTATCATATATAAGCAATTGGTCAAGGCCAGATATAGCTTATAGTGTAAATCAGCTGGCACGTTTTAATTCAGATCCAAAACAATGTCATTGGCAATCCTTAAAAAGAATATTAAGATATCTTAAAGGTACAATGAACCATGCATTGTATATAGAACCAAAGGGTGATTTGAGTCTTAGTGCCTATGCAGATGCAAGTTTTGCAACTGATATAAACACTAGAAAATCAACATCTGGGATGGCTATATTATTTGGTAAGACATTAATAGGGTGGAGGTCAATCAGACAACAGCATATTAGCTTATCCACGATGGAAGCTGAATTTTCATGTCTGTCATTATTATGCACTGACTTGATTTTCTACAAACAATTATTATTAGACATGGGTATAACTGTAAAAGATTCCATTATTGTGTACGAGGATAACCAAGCAGCTATAAAGTTAGCTACTAGTATTGCTGTAAAAACTAGATCAAAACATACTGACTTAAGATATTTAAATGTAAGAGAATCAGTGAAAAATGGACTAATAAAATTGGAATACTGCATGTCAGAAGAAAACATTGCAGACCAATTTACAAAAGCTCAAGGAGCAATTAAGTTTAAAGAAAGTTGTGAAAAATATAATTTAAAGATGTAAATGATTCATAGTTATTATTTAACCTAAAAGGGGAGAATGTTAGGGATAACATTGTTTACCCTAACTGGTTTAGGTGAAATAATAACTATGAATCATAGTTAGTGTATGTTAGAGTGTATGCAGCTTTAACTGTGAAATAGCAATTAAAGGAGTGGCTATGAAAACACTATAAAAGTAGCAAGGCTACAGCTTGCTCTCTCACTCTCTGGCTTTGATGATCCCTGATTACTGCTTGGAATCAAGACTGCATTGCTCGAACGGGAGAGACAACAAAGGAATGATTTGTATGTGAACTGACATAGGATATTCTACATGGACTTTGCTAAATGAATACCCCTGAATGGACTGACTACATGGTAAATGAATATTGGACTGTTATTTGACTATGCCATAAACTTATACTGGAATAAAATATATTCTTGATAGCACAAGCGTATCTGTTATTTTTACTGTATGTTAATAAACATACAAGCTTAGCTCACTCATTTATCTGTGTGCCTATCTGACTAACGCTGCACATTCTGTTTAGCTTGTCTACCTAACCCTGGTTGGGGAACCCAGGCTTAACAGTTCTGTTAATGTAAACTTGTACTAAATATAATGTTAACACTCGCAGTTTGCACTTTTTGTGTAGATTATCTCAAGGAGCCAACAAATGCCAAGCTTGAAATCAGACAGTTAAAGCCTAATTAGAAAAATTCAATTTTTAGTGATCAAGGGAAATTATTTGTTTGGCTTGCTGTCTTCATGGAAAAAAATCTTTCAGACACTTTCTCCCCAGTCATTATGTGGCTTTATGCCTTCTTTAAAATCAAACAAACACCTCCAAATATTCTTCCACAATCTCTCAGATTGTTTCATAAACCATTCGTTTCTGTTCATTTTGTAAATGAGGGGGTTAGAGCCGATATAATTTAGAAATGTAAATTTCCACTCTTTATATTTACAGAAAAAAACTTCTATTTATTTGGAATTAACAGCTTCTCCCAATTGTCTTGAGCTGAGTGGATTCTTTGCTTTTAATTCTTTGCTTTTAGTTGGAACAGTTGTACTTAAAGGGCAAGGTCACACTCCTTTCATTCCAGCTAGCAAAAAAAGAAAGAAAGAAAATGGATTGATGTTTATTGATTGAACATCATCAAACATCAAAAAACCAGGGAGTTGGTAAAAAACCGGGAGAGGCATGAACCACAAGGAAGAGTTAAAAAAGGAAGAGAACTCACTATTTATAACCTCCATATTATCTGTCCACATCAAAAGATACACAACTTTCTAAAGTCACTAAAGGCAATATTGAAGGTAATTAGCATGCACTGTCCCATAAGGAGTGCCCTTTGGATATTCCACTCTTAACCCTTTTGCACATATAATAATATCAGAAAAGAGATGGAAAGTGGGACACCAGAGACCTTCCTTTATAGCAGAGAATATTCGTAGTTCCAGATTGAACTGTGGGGTCCTTGATGCTCTCTGAGCTTGGTTGTTTTCTTGCAGACATTTCACAATCAAACTAGGTAATGAAGTGCTTTGATAGTTACCTAGTTTGGTGATGAAACATCTGCAAGAAAACAAACAAGCTCAGAGACCACCAAAGATTGCACTTTCCCCTATTCTGCATGTTGAAGTAATCCATTTGGAGAATGGGGATGATGAATCCAACAGCGATAAAAGGAAAGACGTCAAAGAAGGATTACCTTGGGCACATGGCATAAATAACGAAGCACCTCTCCAATGTACTGTATGACGGTCACCTTGTATTTCCTACAATCATCCCAAAACTGAGAAGCAGAGAATTTTGAGCGTAATACGAGGGTGGCACCTGGGAATGAAGGGAAAATTGGGAAATAGATTATGCATCTATACACACATTTAACATGTTCTCAATCCTATTGTTGAAGAAAAGTAGTCTATCCATCACCTTCCTGGTTGTCTATTTGGGTGGATACCTCCAAGAATGATAGAAGACAATGAACATCTTCTACAGTTTGTATTCAACTCAATATCCGTTAAGCAATTCTATCCTGTTGTAGAACAAGAGTCTGCAGCATGGTGCTCATGGTTGCTGAGGGACACTACTAGGTGATTAAACACATCCAGGCTTTGAATACAGAATCTAAGGTGGCAAAACTTTGTGTGGAGAGACAAACGATGACCAGCTCTAACCATTGGGTAGGTTTGGGGCAAGAAGGCAATGGATCTCAAAATTTTTGACAGAAGAACTTCAGAGATATGAAACAATGGTGGTCTACATGGAAAGATAGTAAAGAGTAATAGCTAAGAGGATATACGGGTAAGTCCTTGACTTATGACCACAATTGAGCCTAAAATTTCCACTGCTAAGCAAGATAGTTGTTGAGTTTTCTATCCTTTTATGACCTTTCAGTATTTCTTAGATTTTGGACTGTAGAATTTATCGGGAAAATTAACAGGGAGGAAAAACGAGGAGCAGGTTGACAACTTCCTTCCTTTTTGAGTAAAAAATGGGTGCCAAGAGGCAAATGGATGCCAAGAGGCTTAAGCCCATGTCACACTGGCCAACGGATGCAAAAAGGACACAGCGGACGAGCAAAATGTTCCATCCGTTGTTATCCGCTCTCAAAAGGGGCAAAAATTTGCATAACCGGAGTGGATAACATGGATGCGGGGAGGACGCAGGGCGGATGCAAAGCGGATGCGGAATGGAAGCCCAGAGGATGGAAGCAGATGGGAGTGGATGGTGCATCTTCTGGGCTTCCGGGGGACCTCAGCGAAGTGGACGCGGAACGGAAAGAGCAGATGCAGAGAGGACGCCGAACGGATAAAGCGGATGCACAGCAGATGCACAGCGGATGCATAGCGGAAGCCTAGCGGATGCCTGGCGTTAATTGCGCATGGGGGAGGATGCATTGGATCAGCCCCGTGGATATAACAGAAGCAGCTCGGAAGCAGGTCGCCATTCAGAGGAAAGACCTGCTGCCGGACACATCGACTGCCTTGCCTGCCCTGCCTGCATGTCTGCCTGCCAGCCTTGCTGCCAGCCTTCCTGCCAGCCTTGCTGCCTGCCTGCCTGCCAGCCTTGCTGTCTGCCTTGGTGCCAGCCTCCCTGCCAGCCTTGCTGCCAGCCTTGGTTCCTGCCAGCCTCCCTGCCAGCCAGCAACCCCACAACCATGTGGAAGCACAGCAAGCCTCAGCCATCTGCTGCCAGCCCTTGCAAGAGGGACAGGGCTACCATCCCGCCCCCTGGCCCTCACTCTGGTTCTGCTGGGGCTTCTGCAGCACGGGCTCGCTCTTCTGGGGCTGGGGCTTCTGCTGCTTCTGCTTCTGGAGGGGCTGATGACAAGCACTCCAGCACCAGCCACCTCCACAGCACCTGCACCCTTCACCCCTGAGACTGAGCGACCAAGAGGAGTGCCAGAGACTCATTTTTGTCTTATAGCTTGTTGTTAATAAAGTCTATTTATGATTCACACACTTGCTTCATTTCTTTTTTTTAATAAAGTCTTGGTGGAAACTTTTAGAAATGGTTTAAGCCTTTGCATGCTTTTGGGATGGGTTAAGATAGCTGTGGGATGGGTTGAAATAGCTGTGGAATGGGCAGGGATACCTGTGGGATGGGGAGGGATACATTTGGGATGGGTAATAGCTGTGGGATAGATAAACCTCCAGTGCAAGCATAGTGGGACTGTATGGTCCACCCTCCCAGATGCCACACCTATGGCCCTTTATTATCAATAACAATATAATCAATCATCCACACATGTCAACATAAACAGAACTCTTTATTGAACGTCCTGTTCATTGTAGGCCAACCAAACATCCATGGCCCAATCTCATCCGTGTGATGAGACAGGCTGAAGGAAGCATCCATTAATCATCTATCATCCTGTCTTGCCACTCCAAAGCTTCAGCTGGGGAGTTGCACCAGTGTTTCAGGAGGTTGCGCTGCTTCTTCGCCTTACATGAGGCTCTGTTGGGGCCTTGCACATCCTCAGTGTCTCTCGGGTTTTGCCCTAGGCTCCATTCCCCAGGCTCCATGTTCCCATTGCCTTGCTGGAGGTCCACGAGCCTGTTCTGCAAGACTGGGTAGCGGGTGCGCATGAGATTGTGCAGGATGCAGCAAGCTTCCATGATCCTCCTCATGGTCTCTGGGCTATGCTGCATGTTGGTGAGAAGTACCTGGAACCTGTTGGCCAGGATGCCAAAGGCGTTCTCCACCACCCGCCTTGCCCTGAACAGCCTGTAGTTGAAGATCCTCTCTTCACGGGTGAGGCATTTGGAGGTGTAGGGCTTCATGAGGTAGGTTCTGAGGGAGAAGGTGTCATCCCCCACGATGAAGTAGGACACATCATGTGTGTCATTGGGCAGGAGGTCTGGATCTGGGAAGCCCACCATGAGGTTGCGTTCCAGCTCCTTCTTGAGGTGACTGGCGTTGTATACCTGGGCATCTGAAGATGAGCCGTTGCCTGAAGCATCGATGTACATGAACTTGTAGTCAGCATCGACCATGGCGAAGAGGATGATGCTGAAGAAGCCCTTGTAGTTGTGATAAGTGGACCCCGACTTGGCTGGAAATTTGCAGGCCACGTGCTTGCCATCTATGGCTCCAACGGTGTGGGGGAAGTTCTACTTCTGATACCACTGCTCTGCAACTTTCTTCCATCCTTCTTCAGTGGAGGGGTACTGGAGGAGCTCCTCCTTGTATTCTTCAATGATGGCGTGCACCACTTCTCTGACCACAAAGCTGATGGTGCTGGGTGGCACCCTCCAGCCGTACTGCATGCTCCTGTAGGTGGTCCCTGAGGCCAGGTGGTGCAGAGTGAGTGCCACCTTGAACCCAGGTTCCAGGCTGGGCGGGAAGTTGGTGTTTGTCCTGGTCAACCTGGGTGTCAGGCGCTGCACAAGTTCGTCAAACATGGCTGAAGGCATTCTCATGAAGTTCTGAAACGCCCGAGTGTCTTCATTCCTGAGCTCCACCATCAGCTTGTTGTACAGTCCGTCCTCTGCTCTTCTGGCGAACCATCTTTGGACCCAGACTTTTTTTGGGTGCTTCCTTTTCTTCCCGTAGTAGAGTTCACAGAGCCTGTAGATGGTTTCGCACTGTTGCAGAATGATGGTGGCTGCCGAAAGGACTTTGTCACAATCCACGGTGGACCTGACTGGATGCTGTGGAAGAGGAAGAGCCAGATGAAGGCTGCAGAGGTCTGCACCGCTGGGCTGCTGTTCTGAAAGTGAGATGCAGGCGAGTTGCTCCCCCTTTTTATAGGCAGTGTAGGTTTTCCGCTAGGCATCCTCTAGGCATCCTCTAGACATCCTTAATATCCGAGATAGGTCCCCTCTGCGAACGTTTTTTCAGTTTTAAACTCTTTGTTTCCATTCTGCATCCGCTAGGCATCCGTTCTGCATCCGTTCCACGTCCGTTCCGCTTCCTCCTGTGTCCGGGTGGATGCGAGTTTCGCGGATGCGGAACGGATGCCTAGTGGATATAGTGGATGCCTAATGGATGCGTAGCGGATGCGTAGCGGATGCGTAGCAGATGCAGAACGGACGAACTGGATACATTTTCCGCGCAAAAGTTTTAGGCAGCCCAAAACTTTTGGAGCGGATGAAACGTCCATAAACGGATGCTGGACGGATAGAGAGGAAGCAAAACGGAGGCAGTGAGTACAGAACGGATACATCGCGTTAACCAACGGATGGCAAGGTTTTTTGTCCGTTTTACATCCTCTTTGCATCCGTTGGTTCAGTGTGACATGGGCTTAACCCACAATGAAATAGTTTCATATAATTCATTAAAATCTTCCTAGAAGATTCTAGATTCATCCAGTGCTTGTTCCTGGAAACAGATAGATAAAAGTAGATTACCTTTTTCTTGCTGATTTAAAACATGTTTTTTTTTTTAAATTTTATTTAGGCCTCTTACCTTGCATGATGCAACCATTTACTCCAAGCAAGAGGGCAGAGCTGTGATATAATGGCAGAGTGGTATAAATAACGTCCTCTGAAGTAACACCGCTCAGTGTGATAAAACCACAAGCCAATAATATACGGAGATGAGTAATCATTGCCGCTTTGGGGAGACCTATGTGAAAAAAAGGTTAGTTGACTTTCCAAGCAGGTGAACAGACTCTTTCCTTTAGAGAGGTCATACAATAGCATCTGTGCACTGCAATATTTATCATTTAATTTGGGGATGGTTTGACTCATCTGCTGTATATCTTCTTTGTATGTATATTTTTGAAAGTATCTTTATACATGAAAAAGCACTTTACCATTTGAAAAAAGCTATTCTAACATAAAAAGTTGGCAAGTCTGAGAGAAATCCTCTCTCCCTCTCTCTCCTCTCTCTCCAATCTATCAATCTACAATCTCTTTATCTCTCTGGCTAGCTAGCTATCATCTCTAGTATCTACCTTTATATCTTTCATTCTATCTCTCTATATATTATCTCTCTAGATAACTCTATAAGTCTATGTCTGTCTGTCTGTCTGTCTGTCTGTCTGTCTGTCTGTCTATCTATCTATCTATCTATCTATCTATCTATCTATCTATCTATCT